>NW_006500104.1:2629299-2640083 GCF_000471905.2 Amborella trichopoda
GAGAGAGAGAGAGAGAGAGTCTTAAGTATTCATTTTTACATTTTCCTTTTCTTGTTTTTTTAATGCAGATTTTTTCGATTTAGTGACGAAGTTGAAGCAAAAATATTGGACAAAAATGAAAAGGGACTGATTATGAAAATGATTGAGGCAAGAGAAGAGAAAGCAAAGAATGGAGAGTCAATGGGATTTGGGCATGATTTCTTTGAAATGTTGTTAAAATCTGGTCATGATACTGAAGAAGATTCTAAGCTATCACTGCAAGACATCTTGGATGAATGCAAGACCCTCTATTCTGCTGGTCATGAGACCACGTATGGCCTAATCACTTGGATAATTATTCTCTTAGCCATGCACCTAGAGTGGCAAGATAAGGCGAGGAAAGAGGTAACTGAAGTCTTCAGCTCAAGTATACCGACCATGGATGGCACCAGCGGACTCAAATTAGTATGTTCCTAGCATTCTTTTTTATATACGTATTTATTTACTTATTTATCTCTTAACTTTTTGAAAAATGGTGTTTTATTTGAATCAGAAAACCATTACAACTTAGGCATAGTACTCTACGAATAGATAAACAAGAAGCTATAGACCCTTGTTTTGCCAATAAATTTGCCTCCTTAGTTGCCTCCTGGCATAAAGGAGACATCCACTGTACTGCAAATTTCTGAAATATGAAATCCTTGATACCGTAAATTCCAATTCTTGACTGTTCAATCTTGCACAATTTGATTAACATTCAAAGAATCACCTTCCACAAAAAAATTTAACGCTAACTACTCTGCCTCAATAACTATTAACTCTTTCATGATTTATGACAATACCAACTATACCTGGCACCCAAAGAACTCCCATCAAAATTTGGCTTGATTACATTTAGATACGCAAGAGCCTAAGCAGCAATGACATTCCTTGAAACATCCAGTTTAATCAACTCGTAAAAATTATATCTAACTTCATACCTAAGAAGGCCAAAACACTCCTTTTTTATCTTAGTGCTCGAACAACGCTCCAAAAATCTTGTCTTTGATTTCCTCAACATCCATAACGACACCGTCAACTGGGTACTGATTTCGTTCAACGGTTGTATAGTAATATAATGCAATAATATTCAAAAACCATGTTAGACCCATTTGTTTGATGCAAATTTTAAAATATACACTCTTTTCATTCTAATGAACTATCACAAAACATAAAAATTTGAAAATGCAACCTAGAAAGTATTTTTTTTAGCCCAATCAACCTAGACCATCCATTTTGATAAGATGCTTAGATCTAGGCCTCAGACGGATTTTTTCTTTTCCAATTTTTTTAGATGACTTTATTATCATTCCATAAAATATATTAAAGAAAGGAAAAAAAAATGATTTTGAGTTTCTAAAGGCTAAGATCTAAAAAATCACTAAATGAATGGTCTACATCACTAACTCATTTTGACCATATCTAAGGTTCAAATTGAACTTTTTTTTTAATTGATTATTAAGATTAAGAGAGTGTGTGTGCAAAATCTTGGGTGTTACAATTGCAACAAACATGGTTTTTTAGAAGTGTTGTTGCATTATTGCATTAGATGACTGCCCCGTCAAAAACCTTCCTATTCCTCTCCCTCTAAATCCACCGAAGAATCACAACTATAACGGCCTTCCAAATCAACCTCCCAATCTTTAGCAATAAAGCAAATGTCAAGCTGACCAACAATTTCTACCCCCCCAGTTTATGACAAGCTCAGATCCAAATATCTTATGACTAAGGACACCAAAGACATAGGTGATAGCCATACACAGGCCTTTTCTTCTTCTGAACACACTTCTCATCTGCATCCTTGCCTTTCTAATGTTCTCACATATTGCAGCAAGCACCTTAGAAAGGGGTTCATCAAGACCAACCTCCATGTCACAATAATCCGATTTATTAATTTCCCTAGCTTCTCCAATCCCAATCAGACTTGCACCTCTATCCCCTTGTCAACATGGACAACATTTAGGAGCACATTAAAAGGCACATGTCCATAACCTCTTCTCGATCACCCTCTGCAGAACTCTACCCTCTCTCTGTAAAGGAGTCCTCTAGTGGTCTCCAATCCCATGCCATGTTCATAGAAGGGATAATGGCTAGATTCTTCACAACTTGTGACTCAATGATGTCACTGTCATTCAAGACCACAATAGGAAGGCCTGTTCTTCAGGAGGAATCCTAGGCATGGGAAGTAGAGAGAAGACTTATTCGCATGCTTCATGCAAGTATAATGTCAATGGAAATTGGAAAAGAAGCAAACGGTATTTGGGGCTTGCTGTGTTGTACGGCTTATGTAGGCAAGGCCCCTTTGAAAGGCCTTAACTTGATACAACCATGGTCTTGGTAAAGTTATCGGGCTTGGAAACAGGAACAAATTTCATACGCATTTAAGGTACAAATATTGGACTGTGCCCTTTGGAATTTTGGGTAGCTGATCCTAGTATTTAGGAACTCAAAATCCATTTTCTTTTGAACTTCTCGTCAGTGGATTCCAATAATTCCAAAGTAGCCCTTATATCTGAAGGAGTAAGTGTATAGTGTGCTCCACCCAAATTTCGATTTTAGAGTTTCATGCACCAAAAAAGCTAGTTGGTTTGGGGTTCTGTGGGGAGAGGAGTTACGATTTCGAAAACCTCTAGCGCAAAAATCCAAAACTCTAAAAATTGTCTCTAGAAAATAATTTAGATTAAAATTTGATTTGGAGTTCAAAACATGTGGCAAGTGAACTTGCTTGAAGATATATAGACCATATATTTTAAAGTGCATTGGATCTTGTGGATTAAGAGTGCTCTCCGACCTCTAAATCATAATGTTTCAAAAAATGGCCTTTTACACTTCCACACACCTCTAAAAACGATTATTTTTTTATTTTTTATTTTTTTATTTTTTTATTTTTTTATTTTTTGTCGAACAATAAATTAGGTGTTCTAGGGGAAATATAATATCATTCTCATAATATAATTCGGTTAATAAATCGTGTCATAAGTTGGCGCGTATCGAATTTTCCATGTAAACCCATTACCATACCACTATGATAGCAAATTGTTGAAATTGGAGTTATTTTGTTCAGGATTTTATGCTAGCCAATATTGGCACTCATTCACTACTTTAATTGAGGAAGAAGAAAGAGAAACAACGAAAGAATTATCATGAATCCTTATTTTCCATGATTAAGCTTTGTAGATTATGTCTCATTTCATCGGACTAAGTAGATATATACTGTTTTCATTTCTTTTTCTAAACAAATATTCATTTAGCCCAAACTTCATAGAAGTTTTGGACTGGATATCTAAGATCTTGGACTTTGGCTTAACTTTTAGCCCTTCTTTGATTCTTTTTTCTTTTTCTTTTTTTTCTTTTTTTTTTAACTATTGACAGATGAGCATGATCATTAATGAGACCCAGAGGTTGTATCCTTCTGCGACAATCTTAAGGAGGAAAGTTAGGAGGTGAAGTTAGGGAAACTTATCATCCCATCAGGAACTGAAGTGGTGATACCAACTTTAGCAATACAATATGACCCACAACAGTGGGGAAAAGATGTTCATCTCTTTAAACTGGAACGCTTTTCGCAAGGAACTATGAATGCAACAACGAACCCAATGGCATTCATACCATTTGGCTTTGGCCTTCGCATGTGTGTAGGCCTCAACTTTGCTACTCTTCAGACTAAAGTGGCTCTCTCTATGATACTCCAACGTTACAGTCTACTTCTCTCTCCATCTTATCGCCATGATCCCATATCGAGGGTCACTACACAGGCACAACATGAAGCTCTTATCATCATCAATCCACATTAGTCAGTCCCTAAGGGGATGCATTTAGGAACATTTGAGTTTAAGATGTTTTCTCCTTTTGTGCTAATGAGGATAATTTCATGTCTTTAATGTTGGATGCCAAAATGAACGGAGAGAGACAATACCTTGGTAAAAAGCCATTGTAAGGTCAAGGGGCTGGGTCATGGTCGTAGTTAATAGAAACAAAATATTACCATTATAGAACGTAATAGGATAAGATAGTGTATATTTTCATTGTGGAATATACGAAAGTGTATATTGTATTTAACAAGATAGGAGGATGTATACTACACCACTGTATTGTCATTATATATACATTGAAAGAACCACTACGAAATGTGTGGGGCACAATTATCTTTTAAAAAATTCCTTTCTCTCTCTAGAATTCTTTATAGTATCAGAGCAAAATTTATCCTCTTAACCTTCACATTGAGGCCATTCTCTCGCTTCTCCTCTCTAAAACTCACGCGTCACCAAGCCTCCCACACTATTAGTGCTCCTATTAGCACCCAACAGATGCACTGAGGCTGTTCCGAGCACCTCCAAGCTACTGCTCCCTTGCAAGAACAACAAAGGTTAATAACTCTCTCCTCCTTATATACAAATACAAATTTGAGCTTTTTTTCGTTTTTGCTTTATTTTGCCCAGTTTTTGCTCAAATTTTAACCCCATCGCCACTTTTTTTCTCTTCATATTAAAATTTTCTCTCTTCCATATTCTAATAGTTAAAGACTCTTCCTCTCTCTCTAAAAGTTTCGTCTAAAATCACAGCAGTTTTGTCGTTAAACATCTAAACGTCAAATATCTCTTATCACAATGGACAGCTCATCTTCATCAAATAAGTATCCTTTTCCTTTCACTTTTAATATAGGAAATTTGTGTCCATTAAATTGACATAAAATAATTACTTGTTATGGGAAACCCAAATACTTTCTCTCATTAAGAGAAAGGAACATTTTGGATTCATTAATGGTGATTGCTTTAAATCAAGTCAAAAGATTTTATCTCTCAATAGTAAGAGTAAAATCGAAAATCCAAATTATAAATCATAGCTAAAGTCTAACCAGCTTCTTAAAGACTAGATCTCAATATTATCATTAGAGTATCTCCGTCTTATTATTGGCTTTAAGAGTTATGTAGAAGTATGAAAATGCTTGAAGAATACCTACGTAGGTAATTCTCAAGCTTTAGAGTTTCAACTCACCCAACATCTCCAACTCTATAAGAAAGAGATTTCAACCCTATCAAAAGATGGGGTGAGGAGCAAGATAAAGTGGGGTTCGGTGGTTGGGTTAGGATGGGATGGTTAGGCTATGGTTAGGCACCTTTGGTTAAATGTAGAAACTAAAGTAATGTGGATTGCAGGATAGGGTTAGGTTAACTAGGGAAGGTTAACCTTTGGTTACTTTTGCACAAATTTTCTCCATCATCTCTCTAAGGAAAAAGAATTTCAATAACGCATATGGCAAAAGCAGCTCTCACTCTCTTTCGTTCTTTAGATTCAAACATTTTTCATTAACATTTCAATGTTTTCAAGGATCTTTCAAAAATTACCTATGATGGAGTTTATATACATTTCACCCTTAGAAGTATGGTGGATGCTCAAAACCCATGGGGATTGTGGGAAAATGAAAATTAACAAATAAAGATAGAAATTCATATAAAAAGAAAAAAAACCAAGAAGGACACAAAGAAAACATGAAAATGAGAAATAGGTCCCAAAAAATAGGCCTCTTCGTGTCCATATATGTAACATGAAAATGGGATTGGACAGTAACATTGTGATGGTGCATCTTTTATAAATCCCAAAAATTTGAGAGGTTTATTTGTTTCTTATAGATAAGTGGTTTCCATTGAGATTTTTTGTTGTTTCCCTTTTAGTCAAGAAAAAGTCAGTTTCTCGTTACTCTCACGTCTCTATCGAGTATTATCGGTAATGGTTGCTAGAAGTAAAGAGAATGAAGGTAGAGTGATTTAAAAAGGTTTGATCGACTTGGATATTTTATCCAGATTTGTTTCAAAATCTTTGATGTTAACTTTCATTGGTATAGTGATATATGTTTGCCTTGCCCGCAAATGTAGCCCTCTTGGGTGAACCACGATGTGCATTTCTTATTTTAATTCTCGTACTTTATTTATCAAAAATCAACCCATCCAATTTAAAGCTTCCGCACACTAAGTGGTATCAAGCACAACATTTTTCTCTTTCACCCCCACTTCTTTTCTCTAACTTTGTTGAGTTACGAGGAGTGGGATAATTAAGGAAAAGTAGTCATCATCTCTATGCATATGGCACGATCGATGGGGAAGAGGCATTCTACTACAAAATATATCATTAAACAATTCCAAATTCATTTTAGAGATCGGACTCCCCCAAATTACACCATGTCGTAACAGAATCGTAGATGGAGAGGCTTCCAAAAACAGGTGTCGAAACTGAAAGATAAATGGGGAAGCCTTCAAAAAGAGGGCCGGCTCTATTTCAAAAGCCACAAGATTTTATACTCCTATTGTAGACTATATTATCCATTTACTCCCTCGTGGGAAATTTGATTTAGGAATAATTTTACGTTCACAAATTTTGTGGACATCTTAAAAACCATAGACCATTGTTAGAAAAACCGGGTGATCTAACAGCTAACCGCGCGGTTAGATCAAAACCGGGTACTAGCCGGTTTTGATTTTGGGCAGTTTTTGTAATCGACTGATACTTAAAACAAATTAAGAATATATATATAAATTTTCAAAAATAAAGAATTTGATTTGTAATGCATTTTTTTACTATTCTGTACATTATGGTAAAGATTATAAATGTATTTTTTAATATTCTTTACATTATGGTAAATATTATAGATTGTTTTTGTCATTAGTATTCACTTTAATTAAAAAATCAATTCGTTAAAATCTATTTTTCATTAATTTTCAACTTCATTTGAATGTATTTGGTTTTAATCATTATTTATATTCTTTTCATATTTTTGTAGTATTTTTTGTCTCTTTTTATTTTTTCAACACTTTTTTTACCACCCTGGACTTACTCGGTTAGAACGGTTGAATCGGCCGATTGACCGGTTAGGCCGGTTAAACCGCTTTCAGGACCTTGTCTGGTTAACTGTTCTGGTTCGATTTTGCGAACACTGCCATAGACTGACTTTAAAAATTCAAAAACTAAAAATTCCAATTGCACTCTATATGCGGTTAAAATAAAGTACAACCGCAAGATTGAATAGAAACCCCCAGTTTTTTTAATATTAGATCTAACTACTAAAGAACCCCAAATTCATTTTTTTTTTAATTTGAAAATAAACATATAGCCATTTTTAGGGAAAAATTTTATATATAAAAAAAAAATTCCCCCATGGTTTTCATCCTGACATAATAGATCGACAGTATCGACCCACTCCATTCCCAAAACTCCAAGCCGTAAGACGCCATTCCTTGTATAATTTCCACTTATTTACTAAATTAATGTTATAAATATTTTATTCTCCCGCAAGAGCATTTCCTCCATTTATTCCATCACGTAGCCGAATAGGAAGAGTATTCCTAGGCTCATGAATGTCCTCTTTAACATGGCAACAATTTCAAAATTTGAAAATGGAAAAAAATATCCCCAATATGGGTCTTAGGTGAATTAAAAAATTCATATTCATATCAGCAAGCTCTTTTAAGCAGCTCTTGTAGGGTCCCAAGCCTCAGTCTTCAAGGGACAAAACCAAGGCTGTACAAGTTATACTATTAAATGGTAGGTCCGACTTGTCCGACTCTAAAACTCCTACTTTCATTGATGGAGTAGATGAACAACAAGCTCCCTTGAAAGCATAATATACTTGATTTTATACTTACTAAAAAAATCACTGGATTTTATTGAAGTTATCGAAGTCCGCTCAAATTATAAGTCAAAATCTTCCTTATAATTTGAAGTTCAAAGTTCTAATATAACATTGAGGATGCTCATACTACAAAAAATCACTGGATTTTATTGAAGTTATCCAAGTCCGCTCAAATTATAAGTCAAAATCTTCCTTATAATTTGAAGTTCAAAGTTGCGATAGTTCTGATATAGCATTGATGTTGCTCATGGAGAAGATAATGATGGCCATGCTTATTTCTAAGTTATTGTGCTTATTATTAGTGTTATTATTGCTTTTGAAATTGATAGAATTTGTGGTAAAAGTATGGTGGGTTCCTCTTAGGATAACCAGGTTCATGGAGAAGCAGGGAATTAGAGGACCCCCGTACAAATTTCTCCATGGAAACAACAAGGAAGTGGAGCAGATGGTGAGGGAAGCAAGTGCAAAACCAATGGATCTCTCGCATAACACCTTTTCAAGGACCCAGCCTTACATATACACTTGGACCAAAATCTATGGTAAGCACACAATTGGATAGAATAGAAAAATTAAACCAAATAAAAGAAATACCAACCCATTTTTTTTTTGGGAATGGGGTTGAGATCGTGGTGGTAGTAGCACCTGAGCCTCATCGACTGATCTAGATTTTCGTTCTCACTGACGCATTTGAAATCCACTAACTATTTTAAAATCAGGTTAAGGCCACTGATCTATCAAATAAAAAAAAAACAAACAGGATAACCATTTACATTTTTGCCAAAATATGATTGATGATTTCGGGTATCTTTATATGATTACAGGGGACAATTTTTTGAGCTGGGTGGCCCCAAAACCTCAGCTATTTATCAGAGAGCCAGAGCTAATAAGGGAGATACTTAACAACAAGAACGGAGACTACCAAAAACCAGAAATGAATCGAATAACTGAAAAGCTCTTGGGAGATGGGCTTGCGTCCACTAACAATGAGAAGAAATGGGCTTTCCACCGTAAGATGGCCAACAAGGCCTTTAATGCGGAAGGAGTCAAGGTAAATAGGGAGAGGCGTGACCCGGGTTTTCTTTCCCTTAGCTCTCATGCCCTCCTCCTTTTTCTTATTTTCTTTTTGACTTTTTGAATATGCCATACTCGATTTAGTAACTTAGACTCGCATGAGTAACTCGCATCAGACCTAGGCTTGGGTTGAGTCTTAGACCCAAGGTAGTTGTATGTGTGGAGCCGTGTAGGAAAAATTGTGTCGTTTAAATTAGAACGCCCGGTTTGATCGGAACCGGCCATTTTCAGTATCGATTGGTTTTGGTGAACCAGTCGGGTATTTTTAAAAAAATTAAAGAATATAACATCTCAAAAAATAAGGGTTTTTGTTTGTAATGTATTTTTTAATGGTTTTCATCATTTTGTAAAAGACTGGAAGTTCTTTTAGCCATTAATATTTATTTTTACATTTTCTCATATTTTTTGAAAATTTTCAAAAATAATTCTTGAAACGAATCGATTCTTTAAAATTCTATTTTTTTTTGTTTTATCAATTTTTAACTTCATTTGGATGTGCTTTATTTAATTATGATTTAAATATTGTTAGCATGTGGATATCTATATTGATATATATCATTATGAATATGAATACATATGAGTAAGGATATATATCTATATGGTATATACCTCTTAATTAGGTGTCTCTTGATTATGATAAGATTAGTTAGTAATTATTCATAACCGTTGGTATTTATCTTTAATTGTTGCCAGCACTATATTTATATGGGGTCTTGTATATTTTATATTAATCAATAAAGATACAGTTCTTTGCAGTACCCTGAGTTTCCAATATGGTATTAAAGCCATAGGCTCCTCAACCTTAGATATGAGCTCGCACCTCAAATCTGAGGTTGCCGGATCTAAACTCGGCTTCAGATTCGTTCAGACTCTCTGTCAAATAGTTGCACCCTTTTTGATATTGTTTTTCATTCTCTAAAGTGATCTTGGCAGAATAAAGGTCATGTGGCTCCCCGTTCCTTCTACATACATCTCTTTCTCTGATGTTGACTTTTCATCAAAAGAAAAAGACTTCCTCTTTACACAAACTTCAGCTTTCCTTTTCATCCATGGTTAAATCAATCTACACTCTCAGTTTAGTGAGAGAAACTCATAAACCAAGGAAGCATTGCCAAAGGCCTCATATTCGCTTTCATCTGTTCTCTGCCGATTCGTGTTTCGACTCTCTGCCGAGTCATTTTTCGACTCTTTATAAAACAACATTTTGTCTCTGTTCTGGCATGTGTTATGGATTGTGAGTTGCTGAATCTGTCTCGAGCTGCGAGTTGCTGAATCTATCTTGGATTGACTCTGAGTTTTGTTGGCTCTTCCAAATGTCATTATGTGCTTGTTGTTCAAGCAATCTGAACATGGAGAGCATTGTTTTTATTGGTCGTGCATGGTCACGCTCTGCACGTGAAGACTTAAAGATCGAACTCGTTCATTTATGCAACTTATTGCTGCTTTGTGTAAAAGCA
Organism: Amborella trichopoda; assembly: GCF_000471905.2. Next base: position 2,639,470 of record NW_006500104.1, read on the forward strand.
TCTTGAGTTTGAGGGGTTGTGTATGGATATATATTGATATACATCATTATGAATACAAATACATATCAGTATGGATGTGACTCTATATGGGTATATATCCCTTAATTAGGTGTCTCTTGATTATGATAAGATTAGTTAGTAATTATTCATAATCGTTGGTTTTTATCTTTAATTGTTACTAGCCGTATTAATAAAGATAGTTCTCACTAGTATTATGAGTTTCTAATAAATACGCTATCCATATTTTATTAGAATTTTTTTTTTTTAACATTTTTCTGACCGCCCAGGACTTTCTCGATTAGGCCAGTTGAACCGGCCAATTTACTGATCAAGCCGATTGAACCACTTCCAAACCCATATCCGACTAACCATTTCAGTTCAATTTTTCCTACATTGGTGTGGAGGGAAAGAAGCCATCGTATTTGGTTTCTAGGTGTGGCGTATCTTCCATGACAATGAGATTTGTTCAAATTTCTTGAAATACACTTGCTATGGTTTTCAAATTCCTTTTCCAATTTTCTTAGAACTTACATTCTCCCAAAAATTTCCACCACTTCCGATGGATATGACAGGGTGTGGTAAGTATTAAAACCAGCGTTTTAAAAAACGCCGAG
>NW_006500104.1:2641591-2652945 GCF_000471905.2 Amborella trichopoda
GGGTCACCGATCCGTTTTTTAAACCATTGATTAAAACTAGGCGGTCTAACCGGAACACTCTCATCTCAAATATCAATACGTGGTGGGGTCCCCAAATACGTGGGCTTATCTTTGATCTGAAAAACCTACTTTCATCTTTGCTGGTATTAATTCCCAAAAAGCTCCAAAATTGCTCTAAATCAGACCTCGTGAACCATTTACTTTAGAGAGTACGAGTTTTGACCATTTGATGGAAACGAGATTCATTATTGTTGAAAAAAATAAAAATAAAAAAATATTAAAGATGATCTAGAAAAATTGCTTATCAAAAGTCCAATGTGTAAAGTCAGATTGGACAATACAAGAGTTTGATTAAAACATGATTTTAAAACATGAAGTTTCCAAAAAAAAACTCTGTTTTTTGAAATCCACTAAGAATTCCAAGTTTTTTAAAAAATCTTAAAAAGTCATGTTCTTTAATTAGAACTGATATAAATCTGTATTTTATCTTTTGAAAAAAAAACTTTTCAAAAAAACTTCTTCAATAAAGCTTCAGCTCTTCATTAATTTATTGTCTTTGAATTTTAGCTCAGAGATAAGCACGTTAAATTAACAAACATTTTGATAAAATATTTTCACCAATGTTTTTCCTTAAAAAGGCCTAAAATATTATTAAAAAATTAATCTATCAAAATAAGCATATATCTAAAAATATTAGTTAGGAGTTAGAAGAAATGTAACCCATGAAAAATGTATTTTTCTATAAGCACATAGCGTCATTATAAAAAACAGGAGAGAGATTTTGTGAGAACTAAAGATATAGTTATCTCAGAGTGTGAAAATTTGGATTTAATTAAGCACTTTGTTGCAATATTTTTTTATTAAGAAGTTCTAATAATTTCACGTTTTCATTTTTTTCTTTTTTTGTTTCAATATTGTATAAAACATGGCAATTTGATGGACCACTATTTATGTTTTTGGGTTTTTTTTTGCTTTGGTTAACCGCAATCCTTTAATAAGGGCTGTTTTTACTTTTTCTTTCAAATAATAATCACATACTTGGGGTAACATTCTTGTTGTTAGCAAATGTAGTTTTTGGGTTTAGTATTATTGTTGTTTTATTCTATGCTCCCAATAAATCCATCATATGTTTTGTGTTGTGACAACAGATTAAGCATTTTTATTGTAAGTACTAAAAGTATAGACAAAAAATTGTCAAGTATGTTGTTAATGATATTTCATAACTACATAAAAACCATAGTTCAATGGTTTTAATTTATCCATACAATAACATTAACTCATAATCTTATAGGGTTTTATTAAGCTACATCATTTGTATTACAGACCCTTAAAGTGCTCAACATTTTTAGACATGATAGTAACTTTGTTTTAGGGGTATTTTAACTAATTAATCAAGGGTAAACTATAAATTTCTAATAGAAACAAAAACATTTATTAACAATAGTAGTCAATGACATCACCGATATGGAGTGTGACATCACCCACAAGATGCATTAATTGTTTTTAACTACTAATAAAATGCCACTATTTTTTTATAAAAATATCCATTTTATCATTCTAATGATAAAAAATACCCTTACTTGAAAAATTTTGTATTACACTTCAATGGTATATTTTACCCAATTTTTTTTTCCAAATTTTTAGAACAAAACCGATTTATTACCAGTGTTTTGGTTTGCCAATATATTGTTATTCTCCGGCTTGCTAACTATGGGATGGATCACACTATTGCGCCTAAACATTTTAAAATAGTTTCACTAAATTGTTGAATTGTGGTGGATACTTGAATAATGGCTATATATATATTTATATATATGTATTATTTATTATTTATATCTTTTTTGTGGCTTTAGGGTATGTTTTCAGATATGGTGAGGAGCACTGAGGAGATGCTAGGAAGATGGAGAGAAAAAGAAGGCCAGGAGATCGAAATTTCTAGCGAACTAAGGCTCTTGACACAAGATGTAATTTCAAGGACGGCATTTGGAAGCAACTATTTACAGGGCCAAAAACTGTTCAACTTGTTTTCAAAGATGGGAATTTTGTTCTCTTCAAATATTCGAAAAGTCCGGTTTCCAGGTAGTGGGTAAGATCCTACCATCCCTCAATTTTATTTTGAACTCTATCATCGTCATCATCATCATTTTAGCTTTTTTCAATGAATTGAAGTCGAATGGAAGAATCCTGGTTCTCCATTCTTTTCTATTAAAAGCAATTTCTTCAATGGGACCATATGTCTCCATATCTTTTCAGACTACTTGTCGAGCAAGCAATAACGGCACATGACTAACTCTCTGCACATCATGTCTCAAGCCACATGTGGCAAAGAAAGAAAATCTCTCATATACTGTTGGCTATGTGATTCATATCTCATATACTGTTGGCTATGTGATTCATATGCAAATTTCATTTGTCTGCGACACATTTCTATAAAATATCTTCTTCTAGTTATTATGAGGAATGTTTAGTTACTCAATTTCGTCAAACAATTTGTTTGTTTCTAAATCTCATCTTTTCAGGCATGGAATACAAATAACCTTGTTTTAGTGATAAACAAGAAAGGCAAACATAAATTTTACTTGAGGGCAACCGCTTTCAACTTGAATTAACTCGTACCTCGTGACAGGTGTTGTACTTGGTTGGTATCACACATAACCCGCCTACTTAAGTTTATTCTCTCTCATTTTATCATATATTGATGCAACACCTAAATTCTCTTGGATAGATTCATTTCGTATTCTATAACTTCTTTTGAACTCTATATGGGAGAAATATCGGTAAAACAATTGTCTAATTTCTGTCATATAATAAATTCAAATTAATTTTGAAGAAATGAAAGTCTGTCCATTGTTTACAAAAAGAAATGGGAGAAACTTTGGTTTGGATATTTTACAGAAGAGGGATGGTTAAAAGCGAGCAGGTCCAGTTTACGCTTATTCTACTTGCAGCCCTAAGAGTGTAAGCCTCATTTAGGCTAGCTCGGGCTTGGCCTTGCTTGTATTATTCAGGTATTGTTGGGCTTGTGATGACTATACCCAGCTTGAACCTGACCCATTTCCAGTCCAAATAAATGTGGACACTGGATGTATACCCGAGCCTGAGCTTCAACCATTTACCATCCCAACAAATATGGACAATGGATGTATACCCTAGCCTGAGCCTTAACGTTTCCCATCATAATAAATATGGACAATCGATGTAAAGTATGAGTGCTTGAAAGCTGTACTTGAAAAGTATAACGTCCAGTCAAAACGAAACAAGCAGTTCAAACTGAAGTAAACAAACAAAATATATCATAGAAAATTGCACATAGAAAATATTCAAAATAAATATCCAATATAGTCATTATTATAGTCTCTTAAAGAGAGTTATTGTGCTCTCTTTGGTTGTTGGGGAAATGGAAACAACAATATTCTTATGTTGCACAAAAAACTTAAGAAAAATTATAGATATCTTTCAAAATGAACTTCGCTGACATCTTCATCCCAATATTTTTAGTATAACACCCTAGATCCAAACAGTGTTTTAGTTTTGTATTTATCCCCTAGTGCAAAAGTAATAAAAATGAACAGTAAAATGTGATTCTCCTCTCTCACTCTCTCTACGGCCCTCCTCTCTTTCTCTCCTCCCCGCCTTCTCTCTACCCTCCCTCTCTCTACCCCTGTCTCAGTACCTGCCCTCTCTCACTCTCTCTCTCTCAACCCACCCTCTCTAACTTCCTCACCCAACAGTCCAACCCCCACAACACTCCTCCCTTTGTCTCTCTCTCTAAAACCATTGCCTCTCTCAATCCCTCTTTCTTTGGATTAATACAGGGAGAGAGAGACTCTTAACTATGTGAACCTCAATTCTCCCAACCTTGCTTTTTTTTTTTTTCTCTCTCAGCAGTCCCTCCCTTTGTCTATTAATCCCCTTCTCTCTGTCTCTTACGATATAAAGAGAGATCTCGGTATCACACTGTTCAACCTCTTCATTCCTTTAAGCACCCCGAAACATCCATTAATCAATGTCTTTCTCTCATCCAATCTCTTCATTCCTTTATACACCCCCAAACATCCATTAATCAATGTCTCTCTCTCATCCAATATTTGATATTCAGAGAGATCCAACTCGACCTCCCCTTGTGTCTATCATGCACGATGACTTCCTTTCTATTTCAATGCCAGGGCCGAGCACAGAGCTCACAATGTGGCCGCAGCAGCAGAGGAGAAAGTCTACCCAAATCTCACTCTCTACCCCCTTTTCCCAGCCGCTCTCTCCTGCCCTCTCTGTTTCTACCCATCCTCTCTTTCTCTCTACCTCAATATCTCTCAAGGAGAGTGAGAGAGGGCAGGTAGAGAGAGGGGTTAGAGAGAGAGGGCAGGTAGAGAGTGAGTGAGAGAGGGTGGGTAGACAAAGGGTAAAAAGCGAGAGAACGAGATTTGGGGTGGGCAGAGAGAGAGAAAGAAAGATGGTGAGTAAAGAGTGTGAGACAGGAAAAAGACATTTTAGTTTTAATTTTTTGAATCTTTTTACTGAGCGTAAATATATAAAAAAACTATTTTGGGTCTAGAGTGGAACACTAAACCTATTTTGGGTCTAGATCAATGTAACCGGGAGTGAATGTCTACAAAGTTCATTTTAAAGGTTTTTATAATTTTTTTCAAAGACTTAACATAACAAGTTTTTAAGGGATTGTATACTGTGACACCATTTATTTTTTATTTTTTATACAAAACATACAATCACTTTGAACCATTGGATGCAAAATCTAATAGATAAAAATGTGTCACAATAATCAAGACATTGTTTTGTACATTGTGCCTAAATAATAACACATCCTCAACCACTTGAGATCAAATCTAACAACAAATGATGTTTGTGACATACTTATATCAACAGTTAATGGCCTCACTCCATATATTTCCCATTTTTAATACTTTTACTTTGAACAAACAAGTTATAGTTAAAGACAAATATTTTTTCTTATATTTCCTCGTAATGCAAAGATAGAAATATATTTAGCAAAATTGAAATAAGGTAATATCCCAATGAAGACTTATTTGCGAAAGTTAGAAATTATAGAATTTGAGGCATATCCACCTTTGTAAAAGACATTAACCTTTGAAATTTGTGTTTCTAAAATTATATATTAGTTTTTCTTATGTTTATATTCTAAAATAAAATAATTTTTTTAAATATATAACACCTTTTTAAAAAAAATTGCTTGACATTTAAACTTAGGGATTCAAAAAAGTGAAAAACAAACTACCACTATGTCATAAACTTAATAAATTTCGTATTGAATAAAATTAATTTTTCAAATTATAAGGAATCATTAAGTTTATCACTTTCCAATTAAAAAGGACAAACCAGAAAAAATCCACCAAAAAATTAGGGCAGTGAAGAAATATTAGAAAGGAGCATGCCTACTATGCTCCTGTAAGAGCAAAAAATCAATTTGCCTGCTTAAGGCAAATGACATACTTTAAGTGATTTTTTGAAATCCAAGTTTTAGGATCTCTATTAACCCAGATTTGGTTGTCCATGTATTGGATGTTGCATCTTTAATCCTAGGGTTTGATTCCTTTCTTCTCATCTAGATATTCAATTTTTTTTCCTAAATAGGTCAGAACCCAAATTTGGAGTCCTAAACATACATCTTCCTGGGGCTTTGCCTAATAGAGTAGCAAAAATAATTTCACTGCCACAATAAGTGTGGCAAAAGGCGGGGCCTGGGCAGGTCAACCCTGGCCCTGGTGCTGACCCAGAACTTTCCCCATGAGGCCCGCACGGCCTTGCAGGGCCAAGCCAAAAACAAATAAATATTAAATGAAAGAAAAAAGATGAAGAAAAAAGTGGGCCGGACCAGCTCTGGCCTGAGTACGGCACTCGGGCAACAGTTTCTAGCCCAGACCCTACTTTTTCAGGGTCTCGCCAATTGGGCCATGGTTGGGCCGCTGGGCGCATTGGAAGTCCTACACAAGAAAAAATTTTCTTTTTTAACTTGGATAGAAATATTGGAACGTTCTATCTTGACATGTCACATGAAATAACTCAGAAGATTACATGAAACATGATGGACATAATTTTTTTAACTTGAATAGAAATATTGTATCCTTCGAAGTTAATGTACCCTTAGTACTATTACAAACTAATCTCAAACATTTTTTAAGCTAAGCAGCCCAGCTCAGTCTAGTTCGTGGCGTGCTTAGGCCTCATATGAAGGCCAGGTTCAAGCCAGGCCCTGCCTAATGGCGGCCCCAACGCTAGAGTCGGGCCTGGGCTAAGGTCAACCCGGCCCTTTGCCAGACCTACCATTTGATAACCAATAAGATATATGATATATTGATCAGAAGTGATTATTGTTATTGTTCTATCCACAATTGCATTATCCACAATTGCATAACAAACTAGTACAAGGGTGTATACCATGCTCCCACCGGAGCATAATGTAGAGAACTCCCTCGGGCAAAAGACCTTGATGGGAGGATTCTTTTTGGTCCAAAATGTAGTGACAAATATTGCTATTCAGTTTCCAAACTGATAGAGGGACCACTTTAGGGACTACCAATCCGGCTTCAAATGAATATTGAAGAGCGCCAATTTTCTTTGATGGACCATTTCCATTGAAACAAAAAAAAAGTGCATGTGCTGCTAGTAGATTTGCTTTACATACTTCATTTATGGAAATGTAGAATTCTAAGTCTCACCATGGCTTTTCCTACTGTGAATGGAAACCTAGATGGGTAGATCAAGGGGGAATACCAAACCCCTACCTATCTTAAGTAATAGTTAGTGGTTTTTATGAAAACCTAGACCTATAGCTGAATCTTAGGTGGTACTACCGGTACGACCTTAACCCCATTCCCAAAGAACTCCTCATGTAAATGCTATACACTATTCATTACGCTTAAGTATGACATATATGCATCTCTTTCATTGCTCGCAATCAGAGAGAGAGAGAGAGAGAATCAAGTTTCTTAAGTATTCATTTTTACGTTTTCCTTTTCTTTTATTTTGATTGCAGATTTTTTCGATTTAGCGACGAAGTTGAAGCAAAAATATTAGATGCAGAAATAATGAGACTGATTATGAAAATGATTAAGGCAAGAGAAGAGAAAGCAAATAATGGAGAGTCAGTGGGATATGGGCATGATTTCTTTGGAATGTTGTTAAAATCTGGTCATGATACTAAAAAAGATGCCAAGCTATCGCTGCAAGACATCTTGGATGAATGCAAGACCTTCTACTTTGCTGGTCATGAGACCACGTATGGCCTAATCACTTGGATAATTATTCTCTTAGCCATGCACCCAGAGTGGCAAGATAAGGCAAGGAAAGAGGTAACTGAAGTCTTCAGCTCAAGCATACCGACCATGGATGGCATCAGCCGACTCAAAATAGTAAGTTCCTAGCATTCTTTTTTATTTACGTATTTATTTATTTATCTATTTTTCTCTTTATTTTTCGAGAAATGTTGCTGAAGTTTTTTTTGAATGAGAAACCCATTAAACCTAGGCATAATACTGAAAACTAACAATGAAGAACAAGAAAATTATGAATAGATAAACAAGAAGCTACAGATCCTTGTTTTTCCAATAAATTTGCCTCCTCAGTTGCCTCCATGCATAAAGGAGACATCCACCGTACTGCAAATTTCTTGAATATGAAATTCGTGATACCACGAATTCCAATGTACTAACTGTTCAATCTTGCACCATTTGATTAATATTCGAAGAATCACATTCCACCAAAAATCTTAGCGCTAACTACTCCATCTCAATAACTATTAACTCCTTCATGATTTATGACGATACCAACCATACCTAATGGCACCCAAAAAACTCTCATCAAAATTTTACTCGATGACATTTATATACGGAAGAGTCTAAGCTGCAATGACCCTCCTTCTTGAAACACCCAGTTTAATCAACTCGTGAAAATTATATTTAACTTCATACCTAAAGAGGCCAGAACACCTTTTTTATCTTAGCGCTCGAACAACAGTCCCAAAATCTTGTCTTTGATTCTCTCAACATCCATATAAACACCATCAAATACCCTCCTATTCCTTGCCCTCCCAATCCACCAAAGAATCACAACTATAACGGCTTTCCAAATCATCCTCCCAATCTTTAGCCACACAGCAATGTCATCAACAATTTCCACTGCATGCTTAGGAAATACCAACTACACCCCCAGTTTATGACATGCTCAGATCCGGATAGCTTATGGCTATGGGCACCAAAGAAATAGGTGATCGCCAAACTCGGTATCTTGTTTATATAAGATGCGTTGATACTAACAATTATTTGTCCCCTTTCTTTGAATCATTGACAGTAAGATTCTTCAGTTCGGAAGATAATCCAATGGAAGGATAGTATTTAATGAGGAATAAGATCATAGTTATCGGGAGTGCATAATTAGGGTGGCGCTCCCGCTTCGGGACCCAGCTCCGGCGCTTCATGGTCGAGATCTCGTCCGGAACCCATTCTCAATATTTTGGGAGCTCACTCCTATTTTTAGGATTTTTTATCCCAATCGCAATGGAGCTCGCTCCCACTACTGCATGGATTTCACTCCCACTGTCCCACGGAATGCATTCCCGAACAAATTAGATCCCCCATCATAGAATTTTAGGATCGTGATCCCTACGTTCCTAGAAATCCATCCTTAGGAAGGATCCCACTATGAACAAAAATAGAGCCACCCACCATTAAATAGTAGCGTTATCAGCCAAAAACGCATAGAAATTGGGCTCCAAGACTCAAAGAAGCTATTCTAGCCCTAATTCCAGATGGGTAATTTTTGGGTACTCTATTAAAAATGTTAATTTTCATTTACAATCATTTACAAAGGTTTTTCATTTGAATTCCTATAGAAAACCAGTCACCCCAATTCTTGAATTTGTCAAGGCCAACTTTATAACATACTTGAAATCTCTTTGTATATTCAGGCTTTCATGGTTTCCCTAGAAAATTAATAGCTTCCCATTTGATATCTCTGCGTCTTGCTTGAGCTTTTCTAAAATATAAAGGAACTTGAACTTTTCTCCTCCTCTGTCAAGGATATCACCATGCTTCACAACCCTGGAGTTGCTTGCAATCCAGTGAATAGTTTTTCATTGAAGATTTTAGCCATTTTTAGAGCTTGTTTGGCCTTTTGGAGATCACCATAGAGTCCCCAACTACTAGCAAGCAAGGTTCAGATGGGTTTATAGATTTTTGTTGTTGTTGTGCTTTCTAAGGAGAGAGAAAAAGTCCACTCCTTGCGAAGTCAGACGAATGTGTTCATGAAGTTAGAGAGAGAGAGAGGGACGCGTTTTGATAGATGGGTCGATTGGATTAGGGGTGTGGAGGTCGAAGAGGTGATAAATGTGAAGATGTGGTGAATATCTAGTCAAGAGAGAGAGAGAGGTAGAGAGAGGGAGGACAGGTGGAGATTGGCTCCAAGTTAAGTGGAACACGATCCAACCTTGAATGGAGCTTGATTCATTCCAAATAGGAACACATTTTTCTTAGATGGAGGCACGACTAAACTTTAAATAGGATCCCGTTCCTGTTGCCTATGGGAGCGCGATCCTAATGAGCATGGGAACACGATCTCATTTTACACGGAATGCATTCTCGTTAAATAAGGACATCGATCCCAATGTATCTGGAACACGCTCTCTGTTCATATGGAATCTTGATCCTCTTCTTTTACCCTCACTGGAACTCTCTCTCCGAGCTCCAGATCTTTAGGCAGCCCTCGATCTGAAACTCTCGCTCTTGGAACCGGAGCCATTCCCGCGCTCGCTCCCGGAAACTACGTCTACTTCCAAATTTTTGCAATTTTACATTTTTGCAATTTTACAAAGAACTAACAGAAAAAATTCCATTAGAATGAGCTTCCCACGCTACTTCATCCTCCCTACTAGTGTGATGATTATGGAGCTCCAGCGGTAAACTCTAAAGAGGAGACGTGACGAAGTTAGGTGATGGTTTATACAAATCAAATGCTAAAATGTACTACAACCACACCAAGCAACAGCCTCAACAATCTTTGGATTTTGTTAAATAATTCTCAGTAAAAGCTTTGGATATTTCACTTTAAGTTGCCAATTACTCAACCATTTATGATACAGATACCAAAACTGGGTGTTATCACCTTTCTTCGCTATTATAGTCACATTTCTCTCAAAGAAAGGCCTATAATACAGAATGCGCATCCACACCATCAAACACCTTCTAACTCTTGTAGAAATCCTTACAATAGATAATTTTGATCTAGGCCATACTATCAAACCAAAATCACTTGCCATTACTGGTTACCATCTCGTGTATTTCTGTATAACCATTTGGTCAATAACTGTGTTCACAAAATCGAACAGAAACGGTTAACCGGTCATGAGGCTGGGAGCGGTTCGATCTGGAACTGAACTAATCGGGGCTGTTAATCGGACTAACCGGTCAAGTAGATTTTTTTTAAAAAAAGGTAAAAAAACCCTCGAAACATTTTTAAAAAATAAAAAAACTTAGATTAAGACATGTATAAGTCATTTTTCTTTTTTCTTTTCATCTTCTTGACTGGTCATATATTAGTCATTTGGATCAAGTTGCATCATAAGGTGCAAACAATTCATGGCTTCAATAGAGCAATGGAAAATTTTTGAAAATTCACAAGGCTTCTATAGTAATTCCATAGATTCTCACTGAATAGTAGTCAGTAGTGTTGCAATAAATATATCGGTGTGTATAAAGTCTAGCCTAATGAAATGTTATATAATAAGATTGTAACTGTTCCAAGGTCCAAACTAGATGTGGGTGGAAATTTGTGATGAATGTACTCAGGCCAACCTGCAAAAGGATACGATTTGAAAGATAAAATGTACCAATACCTTGACCACGTGCTATGATTTCCTATCAAAAGCACAAGGAATTCATTATACAGGAAACTTAACCAAGAAACATGAATGTTTTAATACTATTCAGTCAACACAAACTCATTCCACATTTCCACACTAAAGAAGAAAGTAGAACAAAAAGAAATACTTATATATAAAAAATAATATAACATTACAAGCAATCCAACAAGCTCACCAAAAATATATAACATTAAGAAGAAAGAAATATTTTTTTCGCATATTCATCACAAAAAAACATATTTTTTTGAAAAAAAACTTATAACATTAAAACTAAAGAAATATTTTTTTCTCATAGTCATCACAAAAAAAATATTTTTATAAAAAGATATATAACATTAAAAACAATCCAACAAGCTCACCAAAAATATATAGCACTAAAAATAAATGAAATATTTTTTTCTCATATTCATCACAAAAAAAAGCATACTTTTTGTAGTCGTGGGAGCAAGGCACACAGGGGATAGGA
>NW_006500104.1:2656908-2688209 GCF_000471905.2 Amborella trichopoda
TAGGTATATGCCACATATAAAACATCAGGTCGGGTCAGTTTTGGTTGACTTTGACTGGATCCAACCCAGCCAATAAGGTCCAAGATGACCAAGATCTAAACCCAATGCAAGTTAGGTCTTGGTCGTTCGGACCCAGACCCAACCCATGGGTCCAATATTTTGGTCCACCTGGACCCCTATCTGGTCGGTTCGTCAGGTTGGTGGGTCGACAGAACACAATTGTTGCCCCTATTGAGGGGATGATGAAAAGATAGAAACAATATGAACAAAAGGATACACTTTCAGTGAATTTAGTGTTAACGATGGAAGTCATTTAAAATCTGCGTAGAATATGTTGAATTTTTCCTCAAAATTGAGGAGAATTATAGCTTCAAATTCCATAAAAGTCTGACATCGTGATAGTAAGACCCTTTTTTATAAGAAGACATATAGTATAAGATCAGTGTACAAGGGGATCATAATCACACTAGGCCATTTTGATGTGAAATGGTTGGCTGGTGGTGTGCCATTGACCGATATCAAAATCTAAAAATATATATCTATAAGAACTTGTGATACATCTAAGTTTTCATATTCAACATATGATGATTAAAGGTTATTGTGTCTGCCTTTACCAAAAGTAAATGGGCAATATAGTACATAGCCCCTTTCTAATATCTAAGTTTCTTAAATGGAAAATCTCATTAATGACCACCATGTTTTGACTTTTCTCTATTAATAGTGGGTGCTCTGAAATGTGAATGTATTAAAAAGAAATACTAAATATTTAAAGAAATATTAGATTTTAGATGGAAAATCAGATGACATCACATTCGGGGTCAAATTCACCCGTGTACTTTATATCTGAAACACATGCTTTATTATTTTTACTGGGTACTGAGTAATTCCAAATATTTAATCCTCTGTTACATTTACATCGATTTGAAGATTTAAAATATGCTCAACACTTTTGATTCTGACTATTGAAACCAATGCATTCGTTTTTAAAGAACAAAATATAGACATGTTAAAGGGAAAAGATAACGTCGAGGGCATGGGCATATCGGCCCATATACCTGTAAGCAGGGACTTGTTATCCTTCAAGTCTGGTCTTCAAAAGGGAACAAGTCTCAAAATGAATCGTAGGAGACGATTATCTTTCTCCTCGCATCTTGAAAACTATTCTCTTCTCTACTCTTGATTCTTGCCAAGACACAATATCTGAACAACTATCTATCTCTCTGCTGAACTGTGTCTCTCAAAAGTGCGATCACTTCTTCAATCCGAAGAATAATCATGTATTTCAAATATTTGAATCTTCACCCTCCATCTTCATATGAGCTTATCTGCTCTTTTGAATTATAAATCTTGCAGGGCGCGATCTTTGTCTTCATAATGCCGTTTTACCTTCATGTATTTATCTTCTCACCCTATTGATCTCTCTTCTAGGTTATCTTCACAGGTGCAATCAATGGTGCTTCTCGAACCTTCGAACCCCATGATTTTGTAGGAGCAGAATAAGAGAATCATCATTGTCGTCAATGTTGACGTTAGTGGGCTGTAGCCACTTTCGTTGTTCAACTCAATCCATGCTAACCTTTTAAGGGGTGACAAAGCAAGGAGTCTAGAGTTCAATGGCGCTGATTTAACGAGAGAATTCCTTGTTCCCGAAGAAACAATTCCCTTCTTGCAGAAATCAATTATTATTCAGTCCGTAAAGCTTTTAAGGATTTAACTACCAGACAATGAAACTGACGGTGGATTAAGCCATCGTCGGACAGTTCAAAACTGTTGTGGAAACTGAGATGGGTTAAGCCATCGCTAGGCAGCTTTAGATGGTCGTTGAAATTGATATGGGTAAGCCATCTCTAGGCACCTTCAGACTGTCATTGAAACTGAGATGAGTTAAGCCATCTTTGGGTAACTTTAAACTGCTATTGAAACTGAGATGGGTTAAGCCATCTCTGGGCAGCTTTAAACTGCTGTTGAAACTGAGATGGTTTAAGCCATCTCTGGGCAGCTTTAGACTGCCATTGAAATCGAGATGGGTAAAGCCATCTCTATGCAGCGTTTGGATTGCCGTTGAGACAATCTTTGGCCTATTATCGAAATCTATAGACTAAGCTATGCCCCGATGATAGTCAAACAGGACACGCTTGAATGGCTAGAACCATACTCATCCTCCGTAGATTCACAATATATCCCCAAGTGGTTTTACTCTTAGTCTGTCATTGAGACTAAGTGTCCTTACATTTTCAAAGGAAAAAGTATATTGCCTGGCTCCAGGAATGGTCGAAGCCATACCCAATCGAAAAAGAATGTTATCCAAACTGAGTCAATAACAACCCGATCAATATTCCTGGTCTTGTTTTTTATAAACGTACACCCAACAAAATCGCCTCGGAAGCTTCACATATGAGCGAGAAAAGCCTCGAAAGGGCTGTAGCATTTGACCAATCTCAGATGGACTTCTAATCATCATAGACCTTACACCTTCTTCATTAAGGTGGCTCATGAGCCCCTTTTCCCAATTGTCTTAATTAAACTGGGGAATTGATAATTATTTCATTTGTCACTTCCTGATACAACTACCATCATTTCTTGGGAAAGGACCCCTCGGCTCCTTTACGAAGCTCTATAAATCCATCGGCTACCATGGTGGTAATCCATCTTCCTAGCGGTATTCGAATGTTCATATTTCTTCTTTAAAGAAAATATGTTCCCCTGTTCCTCTTAGGCTTCTATCCATCTCTCTAAACTGAGAGCTTACTACAGCTCTCCGTGGCAGTGAGGGCGAGCAAGAGCACACTACTAATACCGCTTCAGTTGTTGATCTAACCAAGGGTGACATAGGGTTTCACACAACTTTAATATTGTGGGTAGCGTTCGCAATGGACTCAGACCCGACCCATACCCACCGGGTATAGCCGATATGGGTCCAGATATGAATCCAATTATGGACCCGCGAGTAGGGTCTGGGTCCAATGAATGATACCCGAACAATCCCTGTTACGGGTCCAGGTATGGCTATATCCGACCTGATGGGTTCATGGACCCGTATGTATTATATATAATTTAATTTTAGTTTTATTATTTTGTATGGTTTAATTTTTTAAAGCATTTTTAAGTTCCCATGACCTTTTATAGAGCTTACAACCCAGAGATTCCACACACCTCTTCAATGTGGGATTAATCTCATTCTAATAAAAAAAACGAGATCTCAATGTTAAAAAAGGGGGAGAGACATGAGTTGGTGTGTCATGCGTGTCAACCTGGCACCATCCATTTAAGAGAGAGAGAACATTAAGGAAATGAGGGGATCATGCCTCTTTATTAAGGTCATAGGTATGAGTTTTTACTTTAGTCTATTGGGGGTAGTTATTGAAATGATGGTGCATTAATTAGCTGACAGTAAGCAGGCCATGGAGGCAGTTGTCTTAGGGGAATAAAGTGGGGCATCACATGATGAGAGAGAAAGCAGAGTGTGGAGTGAGAAAGGAACATCTAGGGCATAGGGGGTACACGTAAGAGAATGTAGAGAGCAAAAAATGTATTTTGGGAAGAAACACGGGCATGCTTCCCCTTTCTCTCTAACCCCAACTTTATGTGCATGTACCATCTTCATAGGAAGATTAGTCCCACATCGATGGGAATAGAAAAAAATACATGGTTGTGATCTATAAAAGCAAAGGCATTGGGCCATTTAGCTATTTCAAAACCCCCTCATTGGGCCAATGTCGGGTTTGGGTACGGGTCCCAGCTTTATGTGATGCCCCATTAGGTATGGTTATGGGTATGTTTAAATTGGACCCGTCTGGTACGAGTCCGGGTCTAGGTTCTAATGGGTATTTTAGGTTCGGGTACATGTACTATTGGACCCGACCCATACCTGACCCATTTCCATCCCTAGTTGTGGGCCCAACTTCTTATAAGATTGCTCATGCTGATAACATCGTCATTGGTTTGGTGCCTCGATCTCGCCCTTCAAGTCAGGTTGACCTGGTGGTGTGGATCCGAGTTCGAGATGGACCCAAGATCTCAGATCACTCTCTTGGGAACCGTGCGAAGGAGGTACGGGCAGGAATACTATCAGATGAGAGAGGAATTAGGGTCGCAAGGTGGGACTCACCTCGCATGCGTCCGTGTCGCGCTCGGGCTAACTCGCACGGGTGCCCTCTTAGATCACGAAGAATGCCCCTCTAGCTTGTGGTTGGTCTGGAATCGCCTCCCTTGACCTATTTTCTTCTTACTTACAAAACACACACAGGTTAGAGAACAGAAGCGTGGGTCAGAGGATCCCACCTTGTCATAGGGTGAACACACACGTGTGTGTGTACTCAAGGAGAATTGAAAGAAATAGCGTAAGAGGGTCCATGTCAATTTGACAGCCTTACAGCATCTCCTTGACGAGGGATTTTTAGTAAGATCCTAGATAGAGAGAAATGGGTGAGAGAAGGAAATGACAGAGAAAGGCAGAAAGGGTTGAAGGCTAGTATGCCTTTCAACTAGTTCTTCAACGAAAAGAGGGACGGAGGCTGGTTTTGGATTTCACCCAACTTCTCAGAGGCAACAGATAGAGATTTTTGTGAAGAGAAGGAGAAAAAAATGAAAGAAAGAAACTATGAAGGTCAGCCTGGCTCTCGCTGAACTTTCGAAGAATGGAGCTGTTTGACATCATGCTTAGCGTTAGCACTGCCGAGCGCAATGAGCAAGGAGGGAAGAGAATGTCACGCTCGACAGTATGCATTGCCGAGCGCAATAGACTGAGAAAAAAAAAGAAGTAAAATTACTCCTGCCATTTGCACTGTCGTGCGCAACGAACAGGGAGAGGAGAGATCGTCACGCTCAGTAGTATGCACTGTTCGACACAACAGACTGAGGGAAACATGAGACGAGAAAGAAGCAGAGACGAAAAGAAAGAGAAGAGAAAGAAAAGAAAGAAGAAAAAGAGAAAAGGAAAGAGAGAAGAAGAAAAGGAAAGAAGAAAGAGAGAAAAGGAAAGAAGAAAAGAGAAAAGGAAAGAAAGAAAAAAAGAGAAGGAAAGAAGAGAGAGAAATAAGATAAAAAAAGAAGAGAGAGAAAGAAGAAAGAGATAAAAGAGAGAGAAAGAAGAAAGAGGTAAAAGAGAGAAAAAAGAGAGAAATTTTACCTTACCCTCGAGGGAACCACCAAAAATATTCTCTCTCATCTCTCTCTCTCTCTCTCTAAGACGTAACCAAAATCTCAAGCAAAAAAAAGTAGAATTTTATTGATGAAACTTGAGCCTTTTACATGAGGTACGTGCTTGTTTATATAGAAGTGGGGCCCAAAGGTGGGTGTACACTCAATAGTTGACCTAATTATAAAAAATTAAGCATTAAAATAATTAAAGAAAATCTAAGAAAACGGGACAAAATGACGATTTTGCCCCTACACCAACAATCCACAAAATTCCAATTGAGTCCCTGCTGTGCCCAAGAACTCTCGAGATCTTCCCGGTTTGGTTCGGGGTCTTTTCGGTCTGTGTTCGGCCGAAGATTATTCTTTTCTTGATCAGCTCGGGAAGACGGTCGTTTTGATACCACTTTCGAGCCACGAATCGGGTTTTTGGGCCATGATCATGAAGTGCAAAAATCACGAGAAAAGTGTGATCTTTATTTAAAGACTATGCCCATTTCTTTGTGTTTTTTGATGTTTTCTTCATTGAATATCGACGAGCAAGCCGTCGTGAGCATTTGGCGACGAACGTGACTTGATTTAGCGCCCGAACGACATTTTCCCATTTTTAATCCTTTGGCCAGAATTTGGTTTCCGATAGCCAGAAGTACAGCAACCTCATAATCGTCGCACTTCAAATCTGACTATGCATCATGTGCGAGGTTCGGCTCTTATGAAGCGTCAAACCTTCTGCTCGTAATGGGTCTAATTTTGGATCAATCCGACGTGTGAGCATCATGATATGACCGCTCGATCGAGGTGTGCTCCTGTTTGAAAACCTGCAACCCTGCCTTGAATCGCGATCTTCTCTCATGTTTTTCTACCGGCTCAGTACGCGACATGGGACGTGCCACATATCAAAATGTTCGGGTCGACGAGACGAACACGCCCGTAAAATTTAGCTTGACCTGGCTTGGGATGAGAGAAATACGGTATTTCAAAGTTGAGCCCGAAACCCATGAATGTAGTATCCATTAATGGAAACCGGTTCACTAAGGGTGTACGGTAATAGCGTGTGACCTACCCATTTCAGGTAATTTGGCCATAACTTGGTCCAAGAACGTCTGATCAGCTGAAACTTGGTCCTTAGGGGATTTTAGAAGTTTCGGATCTAATGGCAGTGGTCCCACTATCATTTGACGCTCCGGTGATAAGGCGGTAGTTATAACGTCCATTTCAGGGCGATAGAGGCTGATTTCGCCAAAACTGTTTTTACGTCTGCACTGCCTTAAACTCGTCGGATTGCGACGAAACATGGCAAGTGTTCTTAAGAGACTTTTATCAACATTCTTGATCCTTCTTGGGCCATTATGAGACTATTGGAAATTTCACTCCTGGATTAGGGTTTTATTGTCCTGGCTTCTCTTTATTCCGCATTGGGGATACAAGGTGATGAAAAATGCCCTCAAATTGCTTGCCCCACCAAATATTGTGCTTCGAGAGAAGTGAGATGGACAATATGCAAAAAATTTCTCTTTGACTTTATTATTATTTTTCTCCTAGCCACAGAATCACAGGAACGCCGAAGGAATATTGGCGTAATGTTGTAACCAGGCTGCTCATATGTCTGAATGCATTTGTTGTAGATCCATTCATGGAGACTTTAGGGGAGAAGGGACATTGAGGGGTATGATTGAAGTCCTCACCCTCATTGGACATACTGAGGGATGCTTTTAAAGTCGTCACCCTATCGTACGTCTTGGCGGCATTGTTGGCAGCCATACCAGGCTTGCAGGGTGCCAGGTATGACAGTTTCTTGCCTGTGAGGGATGATTTTAAAGTCTACATCCTATTGGAAATCTTGGTGCCAGTAGAACCGGTGAGGGATAATTTTCAAGTCTACATCTTGTTGGATGTCTTGGAGGTGTTGTTGGAAGCCATACCAAGTTTACAGAGTGCCTGACATGACAGTTTCTTACCTGTGATGGATGATTTTAAAGTCTACACCTTATTGGAAATCTTGGTGGTGTTGTTGGCAGCCATATCAGGTTTGCTTTGACAAGCAGAGTACCTTTGAGGTCCCATCCTGTCGAGTCCAGTCGGGAGCTTTTTGTTGGCCTGTCCCGAACGTTTGGTCTGGTCAGGGAGGGTTTTTACCAAGGCGGCCTTGAAAGGGATCTACCCTGGTTGTTGTGGGCAGGTATTAACCTAATTTGATAGTTTTTTGCTTATTGTGGATGTTGAGGGATGATTTTAACGTCTACACCCTGTTGGACATCTGAGTGGTGTTGTTTGCAGCTCATCAGGTTTGCTTGGCCTGGATTGACAGTTTCTTGCCTCGTGAGTGATCTTGTTTTTGGGTCCCAATAACAGGGTATTCTGCTATCGAGGATTTTTTTTGAAATACTGGCTAAAGTTGCCTATGAAGACGAATGCTGCATCAACATACTATTATTGGTCTGAGTGCCCTTTGTGGGTTTTTACTTAGACTGGGTGAAGTGGTGTCGTAAAGACGGTTTTCAGCAACCTTCTTTTTATTAGGCTATTTTGCCCATGACCTGTCAGTCATGTCTTCCTTCTTTCCATTTTTACGCACGGTGCCCTTTTGGGTTTTCATCGTGCCCGGTTTTTTTTTTTTTACGGAACGCTATTACTCATAGTTTTGTGACTATGCCCATCCGTCATTTTTACTCATGGCGTTCCCCTTTTCAGGTTTACACCATACCCGTTTTTTCATGTGGGGGCATGTTTTAACCATGCCCATCCGTCATTTTTACTCATGGAGTTCCCCTTTTCAGGTTTACACCATGCCCTTTTTTTTCATGTGGGGGCATGTTTAAGGTCATGCCACAGGGACCTAGGCAAAGCAGTTTAACATCATGTGGCTAAGACGTGCACTATAGTTTAGGATCATATAGCTAGACTGTGATGGTGGTGAATGAAGGTCTGTGGGGGCCATGGAAGGAGTATAGTGGTGGATTGACTTATTGGGTGGAGATGGCATGAGATTGTCTATGGATGATGAATAGTGTTTGAATGGAAGGTGGATAATGGGTGACCAACTAACTAATGGAAAGTATGGATGATGGAATGGCTCGCCATTTTGTGAGCATGGGTAAGACTCACTGGGGATGAAGAGAAGATGGTGTATAAATGAGTGCGCGGAGAGGCCAGCATGAAAAAGGCATGTGTGCAATGTGGGGGCACAGGTGTGTGGAGGCGTTTTTAAGGTCATGCCACTGGGACCTGGGCATAGAAATTTAGCGCCATGAGGCCAGAACGTGCGCTATAGTTTAAGGTCATGTAACTAGACTGTTGTGTGAAGCAGTTTAATGTCATGCGGCCAGGACGTGCACTATAGTTTAAGGTCATATAGCTGGACTGTTGCGCAAAGCAGTTTAGCATCATACGACAAGGACGTGCACTATAATTTTAGGTCATACAGTTGGACCGTTGGGCAAAGCAGTTTAGCGTCATGCGGCCAGGACGTGCACTATAGTTTACGGTCATACAACTGGACCATGTATGACTCTCCATGTATGTGGGTCGCCAATGAGGGGTGGACTCACTGGGAGATGTGAAGTGGATTAGGCTCCATGGGGAATGGGCATGTGGATGGTGGTCTGACTCACTGGGGATGAAATGGCTGAGACCATTTATCAGCAGTGGGTTTAGGTGGTGATAATGGCTTAGTGAGGGATGGCAGGTGAAATGGACTCATTAAAAATCAAGGGTGGTCCTCTGCTGGTGAAGAAAAGGTAATGAGGGCCAAACCTACTGATGCGCACACGGACGTGCCAGTTAGGGAAGGCGTGCATGAAAGTAAATGCAAAACGTGTGGGTGCAGCGCTGAAGGTTACGTATGGCCGATCAGAGTTGGCCTACTTGGTGGCAACATCAATAGAGATTGTCGAGGTGCATATTGCAATGAAGTATGCACGACCACGATCGTGCTTGACAGCAAGAGGCGTGTGGCGGTGAAAGGTGCACGGCATCAAAACACACACATCAGTGAGAAGCACACAATAGTGGAGAGTGCTCGACATGCGAATGCGCACGACAGCAAGAGGCGCGCGGCAGTGGAGAGTGCACGACATGCAAACACGCACGGCCGTGTGAAGTGCTCGGCATCCAAAATGCACATGACAGCAAAAGGCGCGCGACAATGGAAAGTGCACAGCGTGCAAACATGCACGGCTGTGTGAAGTGCTCGGCATCAAAACGCGCATGGCAGCAAGAGTCGCGCGGCAGTGGAGGATGCACTCGGTGATACATCTCAATTTGGGTTCAGGCTCAGATCAAGCCCGACCCAGTCTGGCCCATTACCATTTGGACTTTTGGACTTGGGTGCCATTTTTTCTTTGCGAGGTGCAATTTTGGGAACCCCTGGGTAGAAAAGAGGTTTAAACTTCCCTTTTTTTGCCATTTACCCTAGTTAAAAAAAGGCCGAGGATATTTAACAATGAGAGGGTGAAGTTTGGTGAGCAGGGAAAAAGGGCCCAACAGTGAGTGTTTGCCGGCGAGAGGAATGCACCGGAAAGGGGAAGAAAACGGCTCGACAGTGAGCAAGGGTGTTCGCCAGGAAGAGGAAGAAGGTGTGACACGGACTTTTTCGTGTGAGGGCCTGTCGACCACAGCTGCAGGAAGAGAACCATGGTGACTCTGGTGTTTTTTCGTTGAAGTGAACATGTCGGGAAGTGTTGCAAGGAAACTCCGAGGCAGTTGAAGCCTTGCGGAAAGTTCTTCAGAAGAAGGCGTGTTGGAGTAGCATTATTTTGCTGGGACAGTTTTTCGGTTGAGTTTATCGGTGAAGAGCAGCGACGGTAAAACTTTTCGGCAACAGGGACTCCGTTCAGCTTCTGTCGGTTAAGGCAGCCAAGGGTCGCCATTCGCTCTTGTGAAGGGGACAAACGTGTTGGCCAGGTGTCATCTGCACATCACACGTCAACTGAAAAGATGGCCCTTGCAGAGTCGTACGTGTGAAGGTGACACGTGCGAAGGAGACAATGCGTGTTACGCACGATAGTAAGAGATGCACAGTAGGAAGTTGAGCTCGTCGGTGAAATGTTCGCATGTAAGTGAGAAGCGCACGGTGATGAGGGGTGCATGGCATCAAAACATGCACGGCAGTGAAAAGCGCGTGGCATCAAGAAATGCACACGATAGTTAAAAGCGCATCATCAAAAACGTGCACGGCGGTGAGGAGCGCTTTGCTTTTAAGACATGCTCGATAGTGAGGCGCACTTGGCTGTAAAACACGCACGGCAGCATAAAGTGTGTATCAGCAAGCTGCACTTTGATTGTGAAGACAATGGCCAAGCACTCGGTGATCAGGACTCCGCCCCTATTCCAGAACTTAAAAATATTTCCAAAGCTGGGAGTTGGGGACCAGTGATTTCACTGGTTAGATTTTAATCCGGGGAAATGCAATTTGGCTCACAGAGCCCGCCTGCGAGCCACACTGGCCTCTAAGCTTCACCTTTATCAGTGAACCGGTATGTTTCGAAGTTCATGAAGATGGTGATGGCAACATTTTAGATGAGGAGGTGGGGATTGGTTTGCTCCATTGTCTCCATCGCGAAGTGGCCTCTAGTGAAAACCTTTTTACTCTTGGGATGAGGATGGTTCAGACAGAGGGGTTGGTATGGTCCCCCACTTGGTTTCGGGTGTAGGGGGAGCATCAGTTTCTGAAGGGGTATATTTCCTGGACACTCAATGTGTTGCAACTTTATGCCAGCCTGCTCAAACACATTGCCCTGGCGGAAGCAATCCAATGTTCAGCAGGGTATTTTGACCGGTGCTCCAACACCATCAAGGTACTGTTGGAGACATGGAGTCATGTTAGCAATACATGGCTTTTTGGTCATGGCAAGGCAGGGATCTCTCTGCTAGACCTTCACTTTCTTGGTGGCATGTCATTAATAGGGGCAATGTATGATGAGTTCATGCCTCAAAACTCAGTCATCTTTGGCGAGGCGTCGCTAGGTGGCGAAGTACCTCCTGTAGTCCTTAAGGAGTTGTTTGAGATCTACTAACTCCTCGTTACTCAACGTAGTAATGATCGTGTGACCTTTACTAATTGCGTGAGCTTCTTTCATGGGGAATACCCTGACGAGGCCGGGTCAAATCACGGTCCTCCAGGAAGGAAGAAAAGGCTAAGAGGGAGGTGATTCCCCCATCTTACAAATGCCAGTCGGCAGTTGATGGCGTTTATTTGGCCGCTTACTTGGCCCGGTTCCTATGCAAATTTGTCTTCTTGTGCAAACTTAGCCATGTCTTCCTATGTAAATTTTCCCTTGCATGTCCTTTTGACTAGAATGCCCTTTTAGGTTTTTGCTTAAGTCCTTGTGGTGTGCGCCATTTCTGGTTTTCGCATAACCTCGAAAAGTTTTTTTTTGTGGCACTTTTGCCCGTGGTTTTTACACCACGTCTGCCATTTTTCTTTACTTTGCTCACTACGCCCTTTCGAGATTTCATCGTCCCCATCTTTTTCATTTTTTTTTTTTGGACGACTTATGCTCATGATAGCTGATAGTACTACCGTGCACCGTCACTTTTTTCTTTCTTTTTTTCTTTTTTTTAGACATTTTTGCCAATGATGCTCTTTCAGGTTTTCATCATGTCCGTCTCTTATCTTCTTTGTTTTTTTGTTTACGACTGTTGCTCACAATAGCTTGTGGTGCTATCGTGCCTCATCATTTTTTCTTTTGATGCTTTTACTCAGGATACCCTTTCAGGTTTTCATCATGCCCGTCTTTCTAGGAAGGGAGATGAGAGGAGATAGAGTACTCGATTCCTTTTCTGGCTGTTTGCTAAGCAGCTATGGTCTCAATGACCTCGAATGGAGCAATTACTTCCCCTCCGCCTTTTAGTCCGTGATTGGTCAAGGGCTCATAATCCATCGCTCTCATGATGTGGTGAGCCTGCTGATTGTAGAGACTGCAATTGGGGGAGGTCTTGGCCCTTAGTTGAGATGACGCTTTTGATGCCTCTTGTCCTTCCCTTGGACTCCGGCACAAGCCCTGCCAAAGGTTTTGAGGCGATCAGAGAGGCTTTTTCCACCTTGGCCTTCGCTTTGCGGATGGCCTCCAATTGACATTGAAGGTCTTGGACTTCCCTCCTTAATTCGGCGAGGGTAGGCTGGTTCGGATGATGGGGCGAGGGTGCCTTGTTTGGCTTTTTTTCGACCAAAGAGTCAGGGGTGTGTAGCACTTTTAAAGAGTCGCACACATGGGCTAGTCCGTGAGTCAGATAAGATCTATCTTCTTTCCTCGGAGAGCTTAGAATGTGAAGGATCTTGCGATCTGCTTGTCGTGATACTTCCGCCTCAAGAGCGGGATAGGGATATGCAGGACCTACCACCGGCTCAGCCTTTAATGAAGGTGACTCCGGAATCGAGGAAGTAGAAGGTGAAGCCTCTTCTTCACAACCAGTGGGTGACATTTTCGGGAGAGAACAAGGGGCATTTGGGTTAATAGAGGTTAGAGGGAGGAGCATGCTGCTCCTCTCTTCTTCCTTGAATATGCCCAAGAGCACCTGTCCTACGTCCTCGGCGTCTTCATGAGAGGATACTTCCACCTTTTTCACGAATCCTTGGTTATCGGTCTCTTGCTCTCGGGGTGACGCACGATACGTAAAGTACTTTGCATCTGTGTAATGTGTTTCGACGATGGGGAAAGGTCTTTTATAAGCATGGACCATGTACTTTCTCCCATCCTAGGTGTATTTAAAGCACTGATGGAGTGTGGACGAAACCACCCCTTGGAGTATGTTGTAATCAGTGTCGATCACATGGAATTGAGCGTAATTGTTTACCTCGTCGATTTTGAGATGGAGGTGAACGGTGACAGCTGATTTCTCTCCCAATTGATGGAATCAACTTTGATGTTTGTAGGTGTGAGGTCATCAGAACCAAACCCTAAGCGGGTAAGAATCCTTCTCAAGATGAGATTCACAACCGATCCCCCATCCAGCATGATTCAGCTGATGGGAAGTGCATGCCATTTGTCGGTTACAAAAAAAGGCCGGTTGTGGAATTTTCCTGCCAACTGAAGGTCATCATCAAGGTGATGGCCATGCAGTTGTCCAGGATTGCAGGGTCCACTTCAATAGGCTCTACTTCTGTCTCATATACCTTAGGGTAGGAGAGAGCCTGGATAAGGGCAATGCGGTAATCTCTTGAAAGCATAAGGGCGTCATAGATGCTGAGCAGGGCCGGGAGCTTCCTTAGGTGGCCAACCACATCATATTTGACCTTATCGTCATCACCCCCCTGAGCTCTAGGACCCGCCACGGGTCTTGGTGGTATGGGAGGTTGTGGGATAGGCTTAGACAGTAGAAAGTTGTTTTGGGATATCGGTTGACTTTGCTGTGTAGCCGGGATGAGTTGAAGTGGTTGTGGGGGTTGAGTAGGCTTAAGTTACGCAGTCGGATTTGTTGCCAGCTGGCTGTGTTGTGTAGTTGAGTCCGGCGTAGACTGGCTCGGTTGGATAATTGGCTGAATGGAGCTTGATGGAGGCTGATGATTTGAGGAAGAGTTGGTAAATGGAACCAATGGTGGTCCCACGTATTTAAGGTGTATTGGTGGATTGTTCGTGTATTGGTTACGGGATGAGTGGCAGACTCGAACACTTCAGGAGTTTGGGCTGCTAGGGTTTCTGTAGGAGTTTTGGCAACCTCCTCCCTAACCTTGGGCCAATTTGGTCAGCATGGACTACCCCTCCATAAATCTGCACCACATGGCATGCCTCGTGGGAGTGGAAACTCTGCCCCTTCGACTCTTTTAGTCGTTGTTCCAAGTCAGGCTTGGGAGGCCATTGAGGCTTTTTAAGCTTACCGTTCGATCAGCTCCTCGGGAGAGGGAGGCAGCTTTTTGTCAGATCGGGATGTCAAAGCATCAGCAATGATTAGAAAACCTGCTGCTTGTGCCACAATCTTCTTTTACTGCTTTTGGTGATGTTTGCTGATGTTGCATCCTTTTAGATCTTTGTCGAGAGCCTCAAAGTCTTAGCACTCGAGAGTCAGACCTGCAAAAGACGAGTTAAGAGAAGAATAAGGGTTCGAAGAATCAGGGATAAGAGAGGGGAGAGAGGTTTTAGGGTTATCACCCAAGTTAGATTGAACCAGATAGATTTTATCGTCGTCACTGGAATTGGACGTGTGTAGGGGATCTTTAAGGTCTTTACCCTGCTTGGACCATTGAGGGTGCTTTTTATGTCGTCACCCTAGTCAAACGTAGTCTAGGATCATTTAACGTCGTAACTCTCAATGGATGAATGGGAAGCCTGAATAGAGAAAGTCTTAGGGAGGTCCTCTTTACCGATTTGCAGGTCTTGGTCAGTGGCAACGGCTAACTGAAGGAGGAAGTCCCACAGTGTTGGTAGAGGGGCATGAACGAAAGGAAATCCACCTCGGCCGAAGGTTGAGGGGCTTCCCTCCTTCTACGAGCTTTGGTGCTCGCCTTCTTTTACCCTTATTGCTAGCAGGCACGGGTCAACCGGACTCACGAGGATTAGGCATTGGCCTTGCATGGCAAATCTCCTCCCTTTTCATAGACTTCATTCTATTCCGCCCTCGATAGGTTTGCCATGGTTGAGTAGTGGAGGGTTCATCCGAACCGGAAGATCCAAGCGACGCATCATCACATGTGGTCTGTGTCTGAGTGACCTCTTGTGTTGGCAGTTCAGGGTCTTGAGCATCATCTTCAGGGATAGGGACTGAGGTTTCAATAGTGAGGTGCCCTCTTCGTACTTTCTCCACCACTAAGGCGAAGCATTCAGCTAAATCATGGCCAAGTATCTGGTGATATGGAAACCAGAGATCTTTAGCCCCTTGAGCAATGTGCCTGGGCTGCCTTGATGGCCAATGAGCAATGACCCCTTCTTGAATCATCATACTGAACATCGCTAGAAGAAGATCAATTGGCAGTACGTTGGCATAATCCTCTTGCTCGTCTTCTTGAACTGTCACCATATGGGATGCCTCAGCTGCCCCAAATGCTTTCTTGAGGCTGTCCAGCTATATCTGTCCCTTTTGGATTAAGGCCTCAATATGGTCTTTGAGAGTGAAGCATTCCTGAATAGGGTGCCCCATCATTCTATGATAGGCACAATAATCCTTACGGGTGAAAAGTTTAGCCTCTTTTAGCTTCTTTATCTCAGGCAAGGCAAACATTTCTTGCT
Source organism: Amborella trichopoda (assembly GCF_000471905.2). The sequence goes on from NW_006500104.1 coordinate 2,672,205, forward strand.
TTAACAACATTTGGAGTAGGATCAAGACCCAGAAGCTGTTAAACTTGTTCCTCCCAGTAGTCCTTTCGATAAAGATTTTGAGGTGGAGGTACCTTATTGTATGATTGGGGTTGTTGTTGCCTTGCCAGATGCGTCCCATGAGCATTGGCAAGATACACCACTTTAGAGAAGTCCAGAGTTTGGAGGGGGGCCTTCTTTGGATCGGACACGGTGATAGTGGCACTGATCGCCCCCCTTTGCTGATTTCCTCGAGAATTAGGGCACGCATTACAAAAATTTCGACTGTCTTCCCCCCCTGATGATTGCATTTGCAGGTTTCCATTGTGCTTAAGGAGGCTTTTTATGCAGACAGTTTTAGAGATTAGATATATTATAGAAGTAGGGTTTGAAGCCTTGACATGAAGGGAAATTTCTGACCGCATGTTACGTACACAAGACTGAACAACATCAATCTCAGGCATAGGGTTAGTCTGGTATGCAGCCAGATCATTCCATCTAGCAATGAACTGGTCCACTGACTCATCCGGACCCTGGGTCATGGTGAGGAGTTCGATTTACTGAACTTCTCTTTCGACTTCATAGAAGCACTTGTAAAATAAGTGCTCCATCTCTTCCCTAGTTTGCACTGAGTTTGGGGGAAACCGGGCATACCACTTGAATGCCGGCCCATCGAGGGTCTCGATGAACTAACGAAGGAAGAACCTCCCATCAGCAGCCATCTCTTAACACGTCGAGATGAAGTGAGCGATATGCTGGTGGGGAGAACTCGTGCCATTGAAGACAGGGAGTCTTCCATTCTGGTAATTAGGGGGAAATGGGAGAAGGTCAATATAAGAGGGGTATGGCTTCTGATAGAGGGACGTCTCTCATATCCAGGGGATCTGCTTGCCCGGCAGACTATGGCTGATCATAGCTTCTACTAGTGCTTTTGTAGTCCACAAGAATTTTGGTACCTGCAAACCTATGTCTCAAACTGCTTCTTCCTTATTTGCACTGGGGATTACAAGTGTTGGAAAATAACCGTCAACATTCCTAACTTCTAGCTGATGAGTGTCATGTGAGTTGGACGAGTTAGGTCCTTTGGAACGTCTAAACTTCAGCATCTGGGTTGCACACGGCCATCTAGGCAAGTTGGCATCTCGAGGATTCCTAGCTGTTAGCCAATGGATGTCACGTGATTCGGGCGAGTTAGGTCCATAAGAGCGTCTAACCGCCGGCGTCTGGGTTGTATTGATAGTTGAGCGCAGAGCTCGTATGATCAAAGGCAAGAAGCGAGAGCCATGGGAAATATACATGAGGCATCGAGAAGCTTAGATCTTGACTTATCCTTTGCAGGAATGGGCGGACCACTTTTATTTATCACAAGGATGGCTGGGTTTACAGACGGCAACGAACGGGCTTTTCTTGAGATATTGCGTGCAATTGCACCGTTGTCGGCCTTTGCTTGCAAATGTTGGTTGTGGTAAGTAAAACGTACCCTCAAAGGTCTGCTTCTCAAGACTAAACCAACATGAGGGTGATATTTCCACATTTCCCTAGGTTTCATGGTTTGTGACTTGGCTTCTTGTACTCCAGTCACTCCTTTTTTAACATGCGGGGGAGTCATGGCCTTAAGAAAAGCAGGTTGACCCCTAATTGGGGAGGCATACAATGGAACCTCCATCATTGCTACCTCGAAGGATATCATTACTGCAGCCGTGGTTACCTCTGATGACCTATGATTGATGCACGGGCTCGCTCGTCAAGGTAAATAGAGAAGACACGGGAGTAAAGTAGAAAAGATCGTGAATTAAGACATATCGAGGGAGAGTTTTTGACTTCCTAGACTCTTTCAGAGATGAAAGGTAAATCACTCCCCAGTGGAGTTGCCAAAGATTTGGTCTCTATGAAATGTTGATGTCTTAAAAATAAATACTGAATGTTTAACTAAACATTAGACTCCAGATGGAAAACAAGAGGGCATCACATTCGGGACCGAGTTTACTGGTGTACTTTATGTCAGAAACACAGGCTTTATTATTTATAATGGGTACTGAGCAATTCCAGTGGTTTAATCTTCTGTTACATTTACATCGACTTGAAGAATTAAAATAGGCCGTACATCTTTAAGTCTAACTTTTGAAACCTATATATTTGTTGCTAAAGAAGAAAATACAAATATGTTAAAGGGAAAAGATAACGTCGACGACATATCGACCCATATACTTGTAAGCAAAGACTTGTTATCCTTCGAGTCTAATCTTTAAAACGGAACGGGTCTCAAAAAGAATCCTAGGAGACGAGTATCTCTGTCCTCGCATCTTGAATACTACTCTCTTCTCTACTCTTGATTCTTGTCGAGGCACAACCTCTAAAGAGCTCTCTATCTCTTTACTGGGTTGTATCTCTCAAAAGTGCAACCTCTTCTTCAATCAGAGGAGCATCCCTTTTTATAGTGCTAATTTTGGGATAATCATGTATTTCAAATCTTCGAATCTTCACCCTCCATCTTCATCTGAGCTTATCCGCTCTTTTGAATCATAAATCTTATAGGGCGCGATCTTTATCTTTGTAACGTGGTTTTACCTTCTTGTGTTTATCTTCTCATGCTGTTGGTCTCTCTGCTAGGTTATCTTCACAGAAGTAATCAATGGTGCTTCTCGAAACTTCAAACCCCATGATTTTGCAGGAGCAAAATCAGAAATTCATCGTTATCATCAATGTTGACGTCAGTGGGCTGTAGCGACTTCCGTTGTTCAACTCAATCCATGCTAACCTCTTAAGGGTGATAAAGCAATGAGTGTAGAGTTCAACAATGCCGATTTAATGAAAGAATTCCTTGTTCATAACGAAATAATTCCTTTCTTGTAGAAATCAATTGGTCGTTCAATCAGTAAAGCTTTTAAGACTTTAACTGCCGGATAATGATATTGATCGCGAATTAAGCCATCGTCGGACAGTTCAATACTATTGTTGAAACCAGAGCTCACAAAACCGGCCGGTCCAAACCTGAAGCAGCCAGTTAGATCGGTACCTGCAAGGTACCGACTCAGGTTACGACCGGTTTTGCAATAAACCTCATTAGATGACCGTCTCCAAAAAAAACAGGACCTCCTTCCCTCACCCTTCTCTAGCACCGTAAGGCTGTCTTCATTTCTTTCTCGGGGCGTAATGGATGGAGCCAAAAGCAGAAAAGAAGGGTCCAGGTTGCTTGCTTACTGGTTGCGCGGTAGAAGCAAGTCAAAGAAGCAAAGCCAGAAGCGACGAGCAGTCGCAGTCGTAGCTTGGCTCTAGCCGATAGGCTAGAGTATGCTTGGCTGCAACAAAGCGCTTACCAAGCGTGAAGGAAGAATAAGGGCCTTGCCTTTGCCACCCACTTGAGCCGTATGGGGGGGAACTCGCACGTGTGGTTCTTAGGGGGGGAGAGCTTGTAGGAGCCATCCCATCTCAAAACCGACCGGTTCGATGTTGAATATGCAGTTTTTTCTCAAAACTGGCCGGTTATTCCTAACCGGTCCGGTTTACCCTTTTTATCGCCTGATATAATGTTATATCGGCAACGTGTATATAACGGCCATTATTTATCACAGAGCCCGTTATATAAAATAGAACCCATGATCCGCCTTTATGTTGAATTTTTTTAATCTTTTTACAAGCATTTTTTTGCTTTTTTAGGTCAATTATTGATCTTATATACTTCAAAATCTTCTATAAATCAATGACGACTGAATCAAATATCCAAGAGTAAGTCATTTTTTGCCATCTTTATTGGTGTTATTTTGTGTTCTTGATTTTTCAACGAAATATCCACCATTCTAAGGATTTTGGTGTGCTTTTTCATTTGTTTTAGATAAACATTGGGGGCTTTTAATGATCACAAAGCTATCTAGATTTCTAGACTCGTGATTTAATTGTAACGGAGAGATTTGGAGCTCTATTTTGAGTTTGAATCAAACAAAGTAAGTTCCAAACTGTATTTTTTTTAATTTGTTTCCTAATTTTTCAGTTTTTTTTAGGATTATTCAGACAATATTTGACTGAGATTATTGATTGCATTCAATAAAAGAAATATTTTTTTCATGTTAAAGTTGCAATTTTGTGAAACTTAGTTGCAATTTTATAAAAATATGTTCTTCATTGGCCTTGGTAACTTAGGGTTTGATGACTACTAACTTACGATCATCTAACATATAGTTGTTAGAAAAAACATGCTATTTGGTAATTATAAATTATGGTTTATACGAATAATTTCAAGGTTCTCAAATTTGATTTTCAACTCAACCATGTAATGATCACTGTTGTTTTTATTGTATTGTTTTCTTTTTGATCGAAAATGGTGTTTGAACAATTTTTTTCCACTGTTAGGTACAAAGAGTGTGTTACTGCTACCGTTACAATGTTAGTTACACAGAACAGGGTTTGGGTAACAAAGAACAAGCTGGGGGAGAGCATGAAAGTTGGACGAGTCTAGGACACTTTGGCCAAAGGGGTATCACAGGGAATGTTCCTGACTGGTGGGGGGCACAACTGCAGCATTACAGACTCCACCAGGCCTTACTTAAATTTTTTTCCCCCTAACCCCTGAGAGTGAAACACAACAGTACTATGATCCCCCTCGCCACTCTCATTACTATTAGCCATTGTTAGTTGGACATTGTAACTTCAATAATTGAATTAATGTCAAATTATAAATTGTATTGCATATCTTCATAGTATTCAAATATTAATTTTTATAAAAAGTTGTTTCAAATTTTGTTTTTGTAAGATAAATGTATGTAAGACGATAGTATACACTTTACTCTAAGTTTTTCTATTTTTTTTAATTTTTTTCGAAATTTTTTACCTAACTTTTTTTAAAAAAATCTACCTGACCTGTTAGTCTGGTTAACTGCCCTAGTTAGTCTAGTTCTAGTTCAAACCGCTCCCAGCCCCTTGACCGTTTAACCGTTCCATTCGATTTTGCGAACACTGCTTCAAACAGTGCCAAAAAATGTGGTTAAGTCTTTATTATAGCGTTAAAATATATTTTTATCTCTAATTATAAAATTTAAAATTTTAAAAATAGTGTAGATCGAGCATATCTATGAAAATTTAAAATTCAAATTTTTTTAATATTAACGGTCAAAAAATGCATTACAAGATCTATTGTTTTTAAAACTTGAAATCCATTTTTTTCTTAGGTCCATGCTTCTTGATGTTGAGATGATCAATTTAATGACATTTGAGCATCAAAACAATCTCTTCTAATGATATTTTACACGTGCGCTCTAATTTAATCATTTAGAGCCTCGGCTCTATATAAAAATTTTCCAACTTTTAATTATGGCAAGAATGCAATTAAGTGATTCAAAAACAGATTATTTTCGGTTGGGATAATCAATTCTGATGGAAGTTGAATTTGGTTATGAGATAGTATTTTTTGTTTTTTTTAATTCCCATGTAAATATTTTTTGTTTTTTTTTTTTTACGCTCATCTAATATTTTTTTAGGTCCCCTCTAATTGCTCACCATATAAACCCCTATCTCCAATCTAGTTCTCCTAAAATCCATACAAATATTTTTTGTTTTCTTCTTTAAGCTAATCTAATTTTCTTAGGTCTCCTCTAATTCCTCACCATCAAACCCCTATCTTGATAGTTATTTTATTTCTTTTATTTTTAATAATTTTTTGGATCTGAAATTTGACTAATCCAAACTTGATCCTGGATCACGGATCTGTGGGAGAACAATTTGCCCCACCGATGAAGGCTTCAAAACACGACAAATAACTCTTCATTTCCATGCTATATAAGAACCAATGTTTCAATCATAATTAAAAATATTAATAATACTAAATAAATAAATTAGGGCTTGGGTGGTCAAACCAATTCTAGTCAGCCCAATGAAGCAGCCATTACAGACCCGTTTGAGCACATGGTGCTATAAAAAAGATATTTTAAAAATCATTAATTAAAAAAAATAAAAATAAAATAATTTGTGTATTTTACTTTTTAATATTTTTATAAATCATATTTTTAAAAATTATTAAGGCAGGTGCAGTAAAAAACCCTTTGGTAGCCAATATATTCGAACTTTCCTTATACAGATACAATTGACAATTTTGTATAATAACACACATGTACATCATTCTTGCAATGGAATGAAAAAGCTCATGCTAACCTTTTTTTAATAAAAAAACCCAACAAATAATGCTTGACTGAAAATGAATATGCCAGACCGAAATAATGTCTAATGTTTTCAGATCTGCTAGACAAGTTTGAAAAAGTTGAAATGTTGTGTTTTGCTGATACAAAAGCCAAACGTGTGCAGATATGTGATGGAGGTAGTGATACGTGGATACTGACACCGACACGTATATCGGTCTCTATGTCCATATAGAAATTTTTACAATTGAAAATAAGATCGTAAAAAGATATTTAGACATTTCTTTACACAAATTCGCTATTCTCATAATGATGAAGCACGCTGCCCCTATAAATTAGACCGGGAATCAAGCATCAAGGGGCAAGTTACCTTAACCTTGGGAAAGGGGTGGGGTCGTGGTAGCAGCCCCAAATTCTAATGTGATTTTCATTTCCACTTACACCACCCCTACTAATATCTTCAAAAAACTAACTTTTAAGGGCCTCTCTTTCTCACTCAATTACCCAAAAGAAGAAAAAAAAAAGTTATGCTAACATTTTTTTTATTTTTCATTTAAAAAGCTGATTAATGTAAAATTGGAATTGAAACATAATCTTCATTTTTTCATACTTTGCCGGGGCTCCCTTGTTTTATTAATTTTTTATTATTTCTCAAATTTAAGATCCGGAACTTTATGTGCCTGACCACATTTGAATTTCCCTTTTTTTGGAGAACTTTGCCCAACACTTAGGGTCGTTATTGCTCATTTCTATCATTTGGATACAAATTTTGAGACTGAAAAAATTATTTTTTGAATAACTTTTTATCCATGCCCCTTTTTTCTGAAACATTGTTTTCCTTCCGCATTTCCTCACACAGAGCCAAAAAAAAAAAGGGAATGTGTGTATTATGCTATACATTTACTCCATCGGCGAAATCACCAATTTGGGGGATTTTTTGTGATTAGAAGTTTTAGGATCTATTTTTAAAGAAAAAATTAGGCACATAGAGAGATTTGAAATTTTGTTTTCTTTAAGGTTGTTTGCCGGATTCTAGAGATCACATCAGACTCTAAAGTAAATTTTTCCCAAGAGAGTAAATAAGTAGTATACTCGCACAGGAAATGACAACAAAAATTAATCCCCAGCGTATTGACGGTTAGTGCGCGAATAAAATAAAAACCCCATGGAAAACTCACACCCAACGTCCATTATCCACCCTCTCTCTCTATATATGATAAGGTCTATTTTGTGGTGAATACTTTTTCCTTATATATGTAACTTTTTCCTCAAGATGTATGAATACAAAAAAATAGATTTCAAATCCTCCAAGTATTACATGTTATAAAACATTATGCGGACAACATATTTTGAAGATTTTCTAGTGTTATAGATCTACTAGATGTGTACCATATGTAAAACTACAAAGTTTATAACTGGACCCGATTTCTATGCGGCCAAGCAAGCATATGTAGAAATGTGGACTTATTAATAAATCTATTTTTAGATGGATTTTTGCACGTAATTTATAGGACTTTTTATCTCTAACATGGAGAGCATGAATATGAAAAAATAAGTAAATTTTTAAAACTAAAAATAATAATTTTACTAAATTTTTAAAACTAAAAATAATAATTTTAGTAAAATTTTTTTTGGACTGTTAGCTTCCTCTATTTCTAGCTAAAACACCTACTTGCATCCATCTTTAAGATGGATGCTTTACACTTTTTGGACCGCATATGTAATCATGCGATCCAATCGTCATGAAACAATTTTCCTTTATAATTAGGTTGGAAATAGATTTCTCCAAAACATGGTCCACTCGCCCAGTCAAACCCACTATGAGAAGAAAAACAAAAATGAAGGGTTTCAACTCAGGATGAGAAATACATTATTATCATGCATCAAAACTTTGAAGTATCGCCCTCTTAGAGAAATAATCAGATGCTAAAGTGTTGTACACATAGAATGTATTCAACTAACTCCTCTTACTCTTTGAGCAGAAGTAGGAATTGAGTGTCGGGGTAAAATAGGTTTAGGAAACACGCAAGGCTAAATGAATTCATACATGATGCTAACCAGTGCTCGAAATATCGAATTGGCCTAAGAAACTCGCCTAAGCCGATTCTGAGTAACCGGTAAATCGACCAGTTCAGCCAAACTAATCGAGCAGGTCCAGGATGGTCAAAAAGTATTAAAAAAAAAAAAACAAAACAATATGAATAATACTTAAAACATAATTAAACAAAGTACATCCAAATAAAGTTGAAAATTAGTGAAAAGAATGGATTTCAAATAATCGAGTTCTGCCCAAGGGATATTTTTAAAATTTTTCAAAAAGATGAGAAAATGTATAAAGTATTCATGGCCAAAACACTTTCCAATCTTTGCCAAAATGATAAAAATGCATTACAAACAAATCTCTTATGTTTTAAGATTTTATAATAATTTTTAATTTTTATTTCTTAAATACCCGGCTGGACCACTAAAACTGGCCAAAACCACATCGGCTAGAGCCCGGTTCCAGTTTGATCGGCCGGCTCTAAGTTGAACCAGATGAGTTTGCGAACACTGATTCTAACTTCAATTTTGTTTATGCTGAAAAGACAACTTTTAATTTACTCTAGAAATTATCAAGATCACATGAATTATCTCATCAAGAATTTACATTTGCTGCACAATGCGCTTGACATTGAAATAATTCTCAAGACGTGCAATCCAAAAACCTATCATCAAAATCCCCATCACTATAACGATCTCAACTCTGCAACTCTTTATGCCCTCAAAGATCTTCAGGTAGCAAATACATGGTAGAATTAGAGTAGTAGTGCTACCAAGAAATGATCCGATAAATGCCATCATGGACCCAAAAAATGGAAATATTAGAGCAACTATGACTTTGATAGCCACCATCATCATCGTCAATGATAGACTCACCCCACACTTCTTGCAAAGAGGAAATATCTCTTCGATAGCAGCTGCGACAGGAGCCATGACTAGTGCATATTTTGATAATGGAAGTATAACAACAACATAAATTGCAATCTTGGAGCTAAAATTTATAACAGGGAGATTTAGCGTAATTTATGATTTTATTTGGTCCCCAAACATTAGGTAACTAAGTATCGACATCAGTGCATAAGCCACGGCACAAGTGATGAAGGAAAAGGTCAGTACCTGCAACCAAAGAACAAAAAAGGTCATGGGTTAGGAGCTTCGGAAATCCAGTTAACTTATATCATGGACTGTGGTAGGATGGTTTCGAACACGAAACCTCATTGTGGCGACCATGAGAGCCACTACTGAAATGGACTTCAGGAGAAACAACAAAGGTTTGTAAATCTTTCTTCAATAAGAATTGTACATCACAATAGATGCTAGAGATAAGCCATTTTCTGCATGAGTGGACTATGGCAGACAGGAGCAGAAGAAGAGTTCATCTTGACCATCTATTCTTGAGTATGGATGATGGTAGAGACAACATGTATCATACATAACAATCTATTCTTGACTATGGATGATGATAGAGACAACATGTATCATACATAACAATCTAATAGTATATGATATGTTCATAATAGAATGCTTTCCATTTCAACTTGTTTTCAAAGTTAGCTCGACCCCCTCTTATTTATAGGGGTGGAAGTGGGTTGGGTGGTATGGGCCATAACAACCTGTACCTGGGCCACTAAGTTTAGTAGACTGCCAAGGCCCTGCACTAAAATCTAAGCATGGTGTTTGGGCCGGGCTGGGCCCAGGAAAGGGGTCTTGGCTCGTCTATCCCAACCTGGCACTACCATTTCTTTAGTTTTCATAATAAATTAAAAAACAGATAAATAATACCCACTGAAACCAACCTGGCTCGAGCCCATCAACAAGGGCTGTTGCCACCCTTATATTCAAGGTGTTGATACTGGATTTCAAGATAAAATTCATATACATACCTTTGAACCCTTGCTCCTATCTTTCATTGACCCAATGATGGTAGAGAGAACACCATGCCCATTGAAACACAAAGCATAAGTGCTAACTGCCATTGGTATGCCACTTAAATTTAGAGGGCTTCCTTTCTCATGAAACCCAACCCCACCAAATAGACCAACCCATATAACTGCACCCATCACAACCACGCAAGCAAAGCACCAGTTGCTGAGACATAGACCAATCTCCCCAAGGTTTTTTGCCAAGTAGTAGGGAGAACAACCATGGCTGATAAAATAACAAATGCCTTGCTTCCTTCTATTCTCCAACCCCCAATTTTGTAGCCAAAGTTAGGGAGCAGTCTAGCTAAACTGTCACCTACTAATATCGAGAAACCTATATCAAATAAGAATAGTCGAAGATAGATAAATGTAGAAATGAAGATTTTGCCTTTGGGGCCAAAGGCAAGATGGTCTCTGTCTGGGTAACATTTTATGTGAGGGTCCATGCTCATGCAACGTTGAAGGAGTAGGCCTGTGTAATAGAAGATGATAGCTAATTGCACAAGATGTCCAAACCATGCCTAGCCACCTTGTGATAATGCATGTGGAATTACTATGATTCCAACTCCTATGGACCCCAAAAAGTGAAAAATTAGGAGAGGGAGAGAGAGTGAGAAATTAAGAGAGAGATAGAGAGAGAGAGAGAGTAGGGGTGGATAGAGGTCGTTCTTGTTGGGGTCTTAGTTGGAACCAGACTCAACCCATAACCACGTAGGGTCCAAGTCATTGGACCCAAACCTGCCAATACGGGTTTGGGTCCAATAAAAAATAAAATTTATTTTATATATATATTAGGTTGATATATTACCCAATAAAAAATATATATTTGGAATTAGGGACTCGAGACTGGGAAGAGCTCACACTATCAAGTAATCTATCATTGTACTCAACAAATTTTGAATATTTATATACTCCGGATTTATACATAGAACTTCTAGTAAAGATATTTTTGGTCATTAAGAAGGATGTGAAATGATCTACCTAGGGTTGTGATATCACCCGCATGGAACATTAATGTCATTTGTATACTCCATGTAGGTAATGTCACACCCCCTGATGTCACATCCCTCCTAATGATAAAAATTGTCCTTGCTAAAAAAAATGATCTATTAACAAAACAGGGGTGTACAAGTGTCCAAAATTTGTTAAGTGGGTGTACAAGTGTCCAAAATTTGTTAAGTGTAATTATAAAATGCTTTGTAATGTGAGCACCCTCACATAACCCATTAATATATTGATACACTCTCTCAACCATAGAATTTTTGTCCTTAGGCCCATAAACAAGATCACTATGGCTTTTCACTCATGTGTCTACACCCGAGTCCAACCTGCTAGGTACAACCTATCCGGTCTCAGGTCGGCTTGATCCATTGGGTTGACCCGATCCCCTTGCCAACCTTAAGTAAGAGTTTTGCTAGGCAAAGATGTGTCCACACAAAATACTATGAAGGCAAAATCATTGGATGACATGAGATAAGGATGATTTGTATACGCTTTTGACTAACTTTGATGGACGAATGCTCCCCAAACGCCCTTATTGATATCTGATGGGTGGGGTGCAGTGGGGAATAAAGTAATGGAAAAGCACTTGTCTACAAAGTAGAAAACAAAATCCAACAGACTTTTCTTGGGCAGGTTAGGGTGGGATTTGACAAGTGATGCAAACTACTCTCCAAATATTTTTGGCTGAGATAGTAATTGGGCCCCTGCCAAGGTGTTCTTAAACAAACTTGGATTTGTTAAAATTACTTAGAAAAATAAAAAATTACTAGAAAATCTAATAAATGTTATGTAATTATGTTCCTATATAACGTTTTTTGTTTTTTATGTTCATTTATGAAATTTTCTTTTTATATACTCTAATTTTTATTTTCTTTGGATTTTTCTGAACTCTTTCAAGCTATAAATCAATTTTTTGTAATCTTGTTGCTATATACTTCTTTCTGTTAAGGACCTTTAATGGTGTGTGTAACTTCTTTCGCTTTTTACTGATTTTTAAATATTTTTAATAAGTTTTTTGCATTTTTTGGAATGCAGGAAAAGACGAGTCCACTTGAACTTGCCCGAGCTACTCAACTCGGGCATGCCTGAGGCCTGAGCACAAGCCCAGCCAGGTTTCTAAACATTAGATTTTTTTATCCTACCAATTTGTGCTATTTTTTTAATATCTTACTGTTTGTTAGCAACTCACAGAGGTTTTAACATGGAATGGTTTAGAGGTGCCCTTCCTATGGCCATTAAAAAGAATTTTCTCTTGCAACCATGCGTTGTAGGCATCAGGAGTTCTGGAAGGAGCACACTAGAAAAACCAGGCTAGCACTACATAAATTTCCTACATAACTTGTATAAATAATTAATTCCAAAAGTATTAGACAGGGCTAGCCCAATCTTTGGAGGGCATGATATAAGTGTTTCAACACTCACAATTCATTTATCATTTTTAAAAAATAATCATATAGTGATTCTTATATGGATCCAAAAATTTCAGATAAAAATAACAATGATACCACACTGATTACCTAAAAAAACATACGTTGTTGTGTCTCCATATGGACATGATGAATGATCAATTGAATGAAGTTAATTTGACGTTTCCACTTCTTCCTGTAGTGTATCCTATTGTAATTTTTTCAATACATAACAAAATTTTATGTTTTCATAGAATTGTACAATTGAAACAATGGGTTTTCGTTGGCCACCCTTGGCATTTTAGTAATCTGCACAAAGCAGTTCACTACGAATCGGAATCGGGTTCCAATTTGCATTGTTAAATTTTGTTCATCGGGTCCGACTTGAGTGAATATGATGTCGAAACAAGAAATAGCTAACATAAGAATTTAAGAAATACTAGAAAATCAGAAGACTAGGATGTTTAAGGGTTCTTGGCCATGAATGGCCACCCTCCTCACTCTATCAAACTCGAGTGATTTCCGATTCGGATAGGTGATATTTGAATCAGTAATTCGTAGAAACATAAACATTCCATGAGATGCATTCAAAATCAGCTTTAATCCCAAAAACACAGAGAGAAAGAGAACATTTCTATGCATGCAATTGAAATAGAGGCAAGAAAAAGAGAACAGGGACTGTAAGCCATTATTACTGGACTTATTTCTCTTTGCAAACCTTAAAGAGGAAAGCGTTAGAGAGATTAAGCACTTTATAGCCTAAGAGAACAGACTACTCGCACACACTCATGAAGAGAGAGAGATAGAGGGGGGGAGAGAGAGATATATATAGAGAGAGAAATACCGGAATAAAGAATTGAGCAAGTTGAAGCAAGTCTTGGAGAAGGTGGTGCCTGTTGAATTGTAAATTCTTAGGTCTTGTTGGGCTTCTTCATCTGGTTCCACGGTACTCATGGTCAATAGGTGTTGTTGCTTAGAAGGGGCGAGGTCCATTACATAAAAGACAGTTGTTAATGCTTAAAAGGGTTAGGTCTTTATAAGATTAAGAGAGATGTTGATGCATGTTGGAAACGTGGCCCTCCATTTTTTTTATGAGGAGTTTATTTTTCGATAAACCCATTGGTTTCTTTGGATTTTTTGAAAGAATTTGATTTTACATTATGGATATACAAAATACATTTAAATAGAAATAAAGCTGGAGTTATATTTGGATCTCAACTCCTATAGATCATAAAAGTGAGAGTTACAATTCAAATAGTTCTCTATAAAAAGAACATTTTCACAAACACTGGCGTCACCAAATTACCCTCTAATGTTCGTACCGAGCACGCACTTGTGCACGCAAGACCACGATCTTGATCTAGAGGGAAAGAGCTTTGTCTCGCTTGAAACAACAGTCAATATTAGTCGAGAGAGAGCTTTATCTCACTTGAAACAACAGATGAACCCACAATGGAATGAACTCTCATTTTGATGCGCCAAGAGAGACGTTCTATTTCATTGAGAACGATGCGCACCCAATCACATGGACCTACTATCCCTCTCCCTATTTCCTCATTTTCTAAAAACGTCTACAAGGTTGCAACCTCTTTCAATCTCTCCAACAATGTCTCCTCTCCTTATTTTTGTCTTTTTCTAAAACCGTTTACAAGGTTACAACCTCTTAAATCTCTCTAACAATATCGCCAAAACGGTGTAACCGGTTATTTTTCTTTTCAAGCCAAATGTTCCCACTTCCTTGACTCTCTCCAACAATCTCTTTCCATAAAATAAATAACTGTAATTACTTACGTCTCAAATTTCCTTACTCACTCTCACTCATCCCTCTCTCTTTAAGTATCTTTCCTAATCTCTTTCTTTATCTCTCTTTAAATCTCTCTCCCTCTCTTTCTTTTCCTCCCTCTCTACCCTCTCTCTCACTCCACCATTGTTTGCAAAACTGGTCAGTTTGAACCCCAACCAGCCTGTTAGATCGGAACCGTAATGGTTCTGACTCCGGTTAGCTGGTTTAGGGGTACTAGTAGCCTAGGGTATACTCCCGAAAAGTTTTCGGCCCAAAACCGGCCGGTTAGAAGCCGAAACGGCAATTTTTAAATGAAACCGACTGGTTTTATGCTAACCGGACTGGTTAAACGATATAACGGCAGTTTTTTATAAAATTACAGTAATGTACCCGTTACAGCCGTTATTTTGAAATCGAGGCCATTGTTTGTAGTAGGCATTCTTGAATCAAAATTTAAACTTTATTTTATCCGTTTTCATGCCTTTGTTTTTGTCCTTTTGGTGATTTATTGCTATAAATCACTATCTATAATCTATAAAACAAGAAATTTTGATTGAAACATCGAAAAAAAAAAGAGTTTCTTGGATCGAAATGGCGGATTTTTTAGGTTTTTGTAAATTTCCTCCATTCTTTCAATGGTTTCTTCAATACCTAATGGTTCTTGAAGAAATTTGGTGGTTTTGATAGATTATTGAATTAGTCATAAGATTTATGTTTCAATTTGTTCAAACAACCATATATTATGGGTGGATTTTGGCCCGAATTGTTGCTGCTCAAAGAACCTGTATTCGATCGAAAAACAAAGATTTTTAATCTATTTATTGGTCGTTTTTTATTAAATTGAGTTGTGGATTTTTTTGATCAATGCTTGATCTCTCAAATAAATTAGGTATATCTATTTATGATTGATTAAATGTTTTTATACGATTTTTTTCATTGCACCATACCATAAAAATTTCATAGATCATAAATTTCCACCTTGTTTCAATTAAATTAAAAATACCAAATTTTTTTTATGAGATCTTGTGCGTTTGAAAGATGATCGAAGCCTTTACAATGCATGTATGTTCATTGCTCGATTATCCAAAAATTGAGGATCGTTTCTTGTTCGAAATGTTGCTTGATTTTTGGGGTTTTTGAAAAATCAATTTTTCTAAAAAAAATTATTTGTTCAATAAAATTATATTTATGGGAAGTGTTTTTCTAGTTTGCTTAATAAAATTATTTTTAATATAATTATGATTTTTTAATAAAATTATGTTTTTTGATAAATATGGGAAGTGTTCTTCTATTTTTCTTAATAAAATTATTCTTTTTCATAAAATTGTTTTTTTGGTAAAATTGATTCTTCTTTTTGATAAGTGAATGATAAAGTTGCTCGATTTTTTTTAATTACGTTTTTTTAAGTGCATGATAATGTTGGAAATGAGACATTTTGTTTTTTTTAATTGCATGTAAAAATTTTGGCTGCCTTATGTTCAATGAAACACTACACCGTCGTCTTGTATGTGCTTGGTTCTTCTCTTTTTCCTTTCTTTTTATTCTTTTTTATTTTTTCATTTTCTACCAAGGTTTTTGGAATGTTATGGAAAGAGTCTTTAAAAGATCAGCCGATTTTTAAAAAATCGTCCTACTAACTCCGGATCAGTCAGTAGCTGATCCCTATTTAGCTCGATTCCAGAGAGAGAGAGAGAGAGAGAGAGAGAGAGAGAGAGAGAGAGAGAGAGAGA
>NW_006500104.1:2688229-2710347 GCF_000471905.2 Amborella trichopoda
AGAGAGAGAGAGAGTTTTACAAAGGTGATCTTAATTTCAAATTATCCCTCACATTTTTAGAAATTTTTTTTTCTAAAAATCAATTCATTTTTGCTTAGTAAAATTATGTTTTTTTATCAATATGGTTATATTTTTTTATCAATATGGGAAAACATTTTCTATATTGCTTAAAAAAATTATATTTTAAATAAAATTATATTTTAAATAAAATTATATTTAAAATAAAATTATATTTTAAATAAGTTATGTTTTTTAATAAAATTTATGTTTTTTAATAAAAAAATATGTTTTTTGATGAATATGGGAACTGTTTTTCTATTTAGCTTAACAAAATTATTATTTTTAATAAAATTATGGTTTTTTAATAAAATTATATTTTATGATGAATATGGGAAGTGTTTTCCATTTTGCTTAGTAAAAATATTTTTTAATAAAATTATGGTTTCTTAATTAGTTTTGTTTTATGATAAATATGGGAAGTGTTTTTCTATTTTGCTTACTAAAATTATTTTTTGATCAAATTATTTGTTCTACTGTTCTTAATTTTGATAAAATCAATGCACAACACACTGATATGGATATGGTAGATACATATAAGAACAGTTGTGCATTGAGTTTTCGTTTTGCTGCATATCATGAGATGTCTTTTTGTGACGTATGCCTTCTCGAAAAAGCATTGTATGAATTATGCTTTATCTAACTATATGGACGAGGTCCTTTCTATTTCTGTCTTAATTAGTTAGTGTTTTTAATTGATTTAATAGCATCAAGCTACTTTTGTTATTTGCAAAAAAAAGTGTATAAACATTCATTCCTAATGTGAGTGATTTTTGTTCAAAAAACCTAGAAAGTTTTTCATGTAAAGTTTGAAATGAATATGTTAATTCCTGGAAGAAGATGTTACATGACAAAAATATCTTAAAAAAATATCTTAAGATATTTTCATGTACAGGACCATAGAATTCTAATATTAATTTATAAAAAGTTGTTTCACTTTTTTCTTGTAAGATAAATGTATGAAATAAGATATTATATACTTAATCTAAGTATTTATATTTATTTGTTTATTTTTTTGGGAGTTTTTGACCCATTTTTTTTTAAAAAATCTACTTGACCGGTTAGTCTGGTTAACCACCTCAGTTAGTCCGGATTCGGTTCAAACTGCTCCTAGCCCCATATCTAGTTAACCGTTCCTGTTCGATTTTACAAATATTAGTTGAAACTAAGATGAGTTAAGCTATCTCTGGGCAGCTCTAGACTGCCATTGAAGCAAAGATGGGTTAAACCATCTCTAAACATCTTTAGACTGTTGTTATAACTGAGATGGGTTAACCATCTCTGGTAGCTTTAGACTGAAATTGAAACAGATATGGGTTAAACCATCTCTAGGCAGCATTAGACTGTCATTGAAATTGAGATGTGTTAAGCCATCTCTAGGCAACTTTAGATTGCCGTTGAAACTAAGATGGGTTAATCCATCTCTGGGAAGCTTTATAATGCCGTTGAAACTGAGATGGGTTAAGTCATCTCTAGGAAGCTTTAGACTTCCGTTGAAACTGAGATAGGTTAAGCCATCTCTGGACAACTTTAAACTACCGTTGAAACTGAGATGGGTCAAACCATCTCTATTCAACTTTTAGATTGCCGTTGAAATTGAGATGGGTTAAGCCATCTCTATTCAACTTTTAGATTGCCATTGAGACAATCCATGACCTATTCTCGAAATCCATAGACTAAGCTATGGTCCGATCATAGTCAAATAGGACTCGTTTGAATGATGAGAACCATACTCATCCCCAAGTGGTTTTACTCTTAGTCTTTCATTAGGACTAAGTGTCCATACTGCTGCAAAGGCAAAAGTATGAGTAATTAACAACCCAATCAATGTTCTTCATCTTGTTTGTGATAAAAGTACACCCAACAAAAGGTAAAATATGATCCAATGAAAAAAAGAGGAAAGCTTCAAAACTATTACAAAATTATAACCGGACTTAATCTAAGTGGTCTTAACAAAAGATTAGGGTGGTTTAGTATAAATCTCAAAATATTTCCAATGTCTATGAGATGGAAAAGATGGATTTTTCCTATGGTTCCAAAATATTCATTTTCTTCCGTTGGCCAAACACCTTGATCAATCGATATGATGGACCCTAAAATTTTCAAATGTTATTTGTAGCACACTAAGACAAATAGAAGAGAAAAGGACCTGGGTTTCATAAAGAGCCCAAGATTAGTTTTGGACTATCCATTGTTATAGATATTAATTGTGAATAATCTTGGGCTCAAAATAAAGTTTTTATGAAATTAATATAAGGATGCATTAATATATTATAAAAAAGTCATAGCTCTCATAATTTCAATGCTTTTGCTCTCATACATATGGCAAAGTATAAAATGAGACTATTTATCTTTGGTATATGGTGGTCATATTAAGCTTGTCTATTGGATGTGAAATTGGGTGGCTTCAATTATTCTACTGATCAAGTTTAAACTTCAAAAGAAATTTTCTTGAATGTTGTGACACATTTAGGGCTATCAAATTTCATGTCGGATGGTTGGATGGTTGTAAGCAATTGTGACCACTTTGTATCAAAGGCAAATGGTCTCATTGTATACAATCCCCAAACATATTGTATAATCTGGTCGCATGGACCCCTATATAATCGACTGACTAAAATTTGGTAATCGACATTAATTATGATTTTGGTGGTATTATTTCTTCCATTTTCTATCCTGATACTACTATATCATGAAAATTTGGAAGTTGCCCATCCCTCACAAGGTGGAAGCCTTTTTATTTATTAAATCTTTGGGTAAAATATTTACAGGAATTCTCTTATAAGAGATGTTCTGGTAATGAAGAAACAACAAACCATCTATTCTTGTATTGTTCTTTTGCTTCTAGTATTTGGATATGGCCTTTGATTAGAGTGGTGCCCATTTGAATCGCACTACCTCAGCTTTTAATTGCTCTGACTGTATAGGTTTACCATTATTGCCTAAAAGTTGGATAAGTAGTATGGAAAGCTTTCAGGGCCATCATTTTATAGGAGATTCTAAGAAAAAAGAAACAGACGAGTAATCAAAGTGTTGGTACTTAGTGAGAACAAAATCAAACAAAAATTCTGCAAACGTTGGTTAGCTGGGTGCTTCTTAGACAGAAAAGTTGGGGTTGACATTTTGAGGATATAAAGTGGTGAAAAATGGGTACTCTAAGGAGGAGGACACTTGATGTTTGGAAGTCACCTCCGGTTCGGGTACTTAAGCAGATTTCTAATGAAAAACTACCTGGGTAATATGGGGCCAACTGGTTCTGTAGGTTTCGTTAGGGATTCTTTGGGAAGAGCGGTAGAAATGAGAGCAATTGTCCAATATTTAAGAATAAATTATACAAAACAATTCGACTCTGCTAATCTTGCATAAGGTGATTCCTTAAAATGCACTAAAATGGTGCAAGAAAAGGCAGAATATCCCATGGATCACGAAAGTGAAGTTGTTTGAAATTCTTGATATATATGAAGTGGAATGAGAGCAGTTTTTCAAGGTTTAAAAATAATTTATACAAAACATGCATAAGGTGATTCCTAAATGCTATAAAATGGTGCAAGAAGGGGTATAAAATCCCATGGATCTTGGGATCAAAGTTGTTTGAAATTTCATTTGTACACATGTATGCACAAGTAAATGGGGAGGCAGACAAAACAAGGTGTCCAATGGGAAGATACTTGTTCATATGTTTTTGAATTGTTGTTGCTTTTCTTGTATCTTCTTATAATTGAATAATATTAAGTAACCTTCAACAAATAAAAATAAAATGGAGTACTATTGTGTTTTATGGAGCACTTATATAGTAACCTCTGGTGAAAATTTCGCATTAGATCAAAACCAAAATTGTATATTTTGTCCAACAGTCAAACACCACAAGGAAGGCATTTGTGTAACAAAAGTTAATTAGATCATGTTGACTTATACTAAGGTTAATTTTAGAGAAAGTGATTATGAAGACCGTAGTCCACATTTTAATGGGGATTCTGATTTTATTCTTTCTTTTTAGGCCCAAATTATTATTTTGTTTTTTTTAGTGTTGATCTTGGAGTGTCAAAAATATAATTTGAAAGTTTTAGGGTCCATCCATCGAACACTTCCTAACAGCAGTTTGGCTCACAAAATCTTGTTCCTATGCATGGGTTGGACTTCAACACTAGCTCACTTAGGAAAAGAAGAGAAGTTCAAATTATCACATTCAATGCTTGGAAAATTTCTTTTCTTTCTTTCTTTTTTGACAGCAATGACTATATATATAAGAAATTGATATACATAATTGAAAAAGAAATAAGAAAGAGAAGAACAAAGATTGGGAGAAAGAGATAGAAAAGAAGAAGAGTAGGATGATGGGAGAACTGAGATAGCAAGGAGACAAGGAATGCTAAATGAAGGGGTGAAATAGTAAAGAACAGAGAGAAAGGCAAGAGCTGATTAAGGTGGAATTATTGAGGTGGAATAATCGGAGAAAATGATGAGCCACTAACATGGGACTCTCAAGCCCCTATTGGGTGCGGCGGTTCGTGAGGTCAATCATTTCTCTATTGATATGAACACTTTGTATCTCTCTTTCCATGAGAAAAAAAAGTAAGTTCATCCAATAGTGACAAACTCCATGAGGCATTCCTTTTAAGGATATCTAGATCATTACATCAAGAAAATCCCCTTCAATGAAAACTTGATTGTGGTATAGCAACAGTAGAGAAGAAACCCAAGTTCTGAGGGCCTTAAATTCCAGTTCATTCACCGAGCAATGCCTGCCATGCCCTGGAAACATTAAGAACAAACAATCAGACTATTTCTCCGAGCTCCTCTAATACCTGCTTCGCCTGGATTCCCTGCTACATGAATCAAAATTAAGCGTGACCCACCCTTAGGGAGGAGCAATTCATCTGCTGGGTCTCAAAAGTTTAATGACCCTCAATTGAGCGGCCTCTATGTTATTAGAAATAAGGTTTTGTCTATTTATCTCACCAAACACTCTCCTTTCCAAATCCAAATATCTTCCCCAAAATCATGAGGACCATTTAGAGATAGACTTACATTAGATGGAAACTTAACTTTTGTGATCTCTGTATTGAATTCTTTCCATCAATAGGCACGTACCCTAACATAAATCCCTAGCTTTATCTGTGACATAATATACATAAAAAATTTGGGCACATGTAGTGTGCTCTTGTATGAGCAAAATGTATACTTATTCCATGAGGAAAAAATGCCTATTTTGGGGGATTTGATTGATTTCAAATTTTTAGCATCTGAAAATGAATATAAATACATTCTCAATAAGGACAAAGGGCGAAAACAAACGAAATTGAAGGTTGATTTTGAGTTCTTAAATGCCCCAGACCTTTTAAATTTGCTACATTCAGATGCCCTAGCCCTTAATATCCAAAAAATGAATGATTTTTCTTTTTAGTTGTTATATGATGAATAGAGAACATCTCCTTATCCAAAAAAGTACTCTATGTACCCAAAGAAATAATTGTACATTTTGGTCCCTCGAGAACTTGTAAGCTTTGACACATACAAATTGGAAGTTGAGATCTTGAAGTACTTCCAAACGCTTTTCTCTTTTATCTTTTCTTTTCAGGTTGAGGTTTGTATAAGGTTGCCTCCTTATAATGTAGAAGTAAGGCGCACCTATAAAATTTACCTATAGATGTCTTTTCGGCGTCGAAAACATTATGATGGCTTCCAAATTTCTTTTTATCCACAGTTATAACATTTAAAATTTTAAAAATGGTTCAAATCTCAATAAATACTTGAAAGTTTTGAAAATAGACTGAATATTATTTGTTACAAAATGGACTATTTTTTTGACTCGAATTTTTTTTTTTTCTTCATATCTATTCATATCAAAGTGGAGATAATCAGTTGGAGGGTTTTCCTATTCCAAAACACTCTTCACGATAGAATTTTTGATGTGCAACTTCAACGTTATTATAAGGAGGGAACCTTATATAAACTTTTTCTTACTTTTCTCAGGCAATGGCGCTAACTTTATGATCCATTCCATCGACATTATTTCGTTCATATATTTTTTCTTGGGTAAGTCTAATTAGGTATATTTGAGAATAGGTTCATGTTAGCATAATATAACTTAGATTTATCAAGCGTTATGGGAGTAAAGCCTCATTCCCGTAGATGGTTGTGAGAGCAGTTTTCACATATTTATTTAGTCAACAAAATATTCTAAGGACTATATTGAATATGACTTTATCATTAAATATACACATCTTGCATCGTAGTCAACAAAATTGAAATACCCGAGAGTTAGGGGTGGCAACGGGTCGGGTCAAGTCATATGAACCCGGACCCGGTACGGTCCGAGTCATTTGGACCCGAACTCAAGTCTAGAAATTTAAAACAAAAAAGTTATCTTCTGCATTGTCGATATATTTTTATATTTTCTACTAGGTGGACTTGACCCGATCCAATAAGGTCGAAATCTAATCTGAACCCAAATGCGACTTTGGTGAAGTCCAAGTCCTTTGGACTGGGATCCGACTATATGGATCCAGACACGATTCGGGTCCACCCAACCGGATTGCCACCCCTACACATATTCTTTCCAAGACGTATAATCTCCTAAACAAAAAAGACAAATGGAGAAGCGTCCAATAAGAGAACCTGCTTTGGACCCTGGATTCTAAAACCTATGATGCCATATTTTATATGGTGAAAGCACACCTCCCTGCTAAATCATTTCTTTTTTTGTTTAAAATGTTTGTCAAAAATATAAATCTAAACGCACCGGCAGGCCCAGGGGATATCCATCACCTTAGCAAATCTTTTATTTGATTTGGGGCATTTGGTTTTCTCCTTTTTGTGTACATGTATCATCTTGAATGGAGCAAAAACTCTCATAAAAATTTTTGAAACAAAAAGAAAAAGACCTAAAAAACAGTTTTCTGGGGAGAGAGAAATTATATTTTGGCAGCTATTTACTTGGGGCATCATTGAATCTAGGCTTAATGTCCTCAAAATATATATTTTTAATCTTATTTAAATCTTGTATTTTTAAGAAGGGGGAGGTTTGTAAAAGGTGTCAACCTCATGCTATTGAAGTAAGGTGTACTATAAAACTATACCAAAAATGCAGTTTTGGTACTACAAAGCCTTGCAATAACATGAAAATCTATTGTTGCTCTCCATTATGAAATTTAATCTTTTGGATTGGTGAAGATCAAGTTGATCTATAAACACTTAAAGATATTGAAAATAGACAATCTAGATAATATGTTAGAAGATGAATTAATACACATCCCTTTTCTTTCATGCCTATGAATCTTGAGGTCGAGATGATCGATTTGAGGGTCTCCCAGCATATGAGCAACCTTTTCTAATGGTTTGTTAGGAACACCTTACTCGTATTGTATAAGGTTGACACCCTATATAAACTTTTTTTCTTTTAAGAATTGGGACCTTTTTGTATTTTCCGCCCATTATATTCCACTACTTTCAATGGATTACTAAAAAAAATGGGTGATCGTACTAGCAAATGATCATTACATAGATGAAATAAGTTGAACTCCAATTGATTGGACATCCCAATAAATAGATTTATTTATAAACAATTGTTTCATGCGGGCTCCATCCCAAATAGTGGTGCTCAACATTTCTTGGAGGGGCGATCCTTCTGTCTCTTAGAATTAAACGACCAAATTTTTAAAGAAAAAGATTCACGTGTTCTAATCCATGTGCAAACAAATCTTGAGGTTTTGGGAGACATTTCATACAGCATCATCTACTTATAAATTGAATTTCAAAGTGCAGCAGCCTTGAGGAGGAAGCTGATGGAGAACAAAACCATAATCCCAGCCTCCACCACCTTGATGTGTTCATTATCCTTCTTACTCATATTTTTGGTGCTTAAATTGGTGAAATTTGTGGTCATAGTATGGTGGGTTCCTCTAAGAATGACCAGGTTAATGGGAAAACAGGGTATTAGAGGACCACCATACAAATTTCTCTATGTGAACAACGAGGAAGTGTTGCAGATGGCAATGGAATCTGCTATGAAAGCCATGGATTTCACCCATGATATCTTGCCTAGGGTTCAGCCTCATGTTTATGCTGGGACCAAAATATATGGTAAGAACAACAAAATAAATAGGAGAAAAGAGGTAATAGGAGTTCTATAATTTTAAACAAGTCCTAAACTCAATTTAGTTTGTTCTTTGTTCTATGAGTTCATGATTGGTGTATCTGTAGAAAGATTATCTAGTCTAGCATCTGGTTAACATGATTGTCTTAGAACTCGGCTGAGTGGAAACAGACTCCGGCAATTTGCCGAGTAAAGTGCCTCTTCACAAGCTCAATTAGATAAAGACTTTTAGTATTTCACTAAATCAATTTTACACAGTTTTTAGATTTTCTATGTAATTTTTTTATTTTTTATGATGATTTGGGAGTTATATATTTTCCTTTTTTCCAATTTTTTTGACTTTTTTTTTTACAAATTTTCAGCTATAAATCAATGTTTCCCGACACTTCTATCTTTTAAGTATTTGATCAATTGTTTTGGACTTTAGGTGTTTTTTTTATAGTTCCAATTGGTCATTTTTATTTTATTTAGTTTTCTAGCCTTTGTTAGAGTCTAAACTGTTACGGTAGTTCAATTGAAGTGGCCTGAGTTACTCCGCTCAAGGGGGGGCTCAAGTCCCAAGCTGAGCGGAATAATAAAACTTTGTTTAACACACACAAGGGGCGTAGTGTGAGGCCAATGTTTTTGGATTCCATCCTTCAAAGTGTTGTAATTCGGAGAGAGAGAGAGATATCCTAGAATTTGAAAGGAATGATGGATTTTTTAATTTTATATTTTCATTTACAGGGAATACTTTCCTGAGCTGGATGGGAACTAAGCCTCAGCTTTTCATTAGAGATCCAGAGTTTATGAGAGAGGTTCTCAACAACCAAAATGGAGACTATCAAAAACCAGATATCCTTTCAATCTCCAAAAGGCTCTTTGGAGATGGGCTTGTAACTACAAACGACGAGAAGAAACGGGTTCACCTTCGCAAGGTGGCCAACAAGGCCTTCAATGCCGAAAGCCTCAAAGTAAATGGAGTAATTTGTTTCGGGATTGCGTCCTAGGTACTAGACGATCACAATTATTTTTTTAAGTATTGAACCTGAAATCTAATAGATGAAAGTGTGCCACACCATTTAAAAAATTTTATTTTGGATTTTTTTGCCTAAATTATGACATATCCTCAACTATCTGATTTCAAATCTAACTGTCAATGATAGTTTCAATCTTTCGTATCAAATAAGTGATCTCATTATCTGCATGTCCCTTTCTTTTTTACTCATATCAAATAAGTGATCTCATTATCTGTATGTCCCTTTCTTTTCTTTTTTTCAAGAAAAGGATAAGCACTTGGAATATTTCTAGATGAGGCTTGGGTAATTCATTAAAAGGCATAAATTGAAAAAGGAATGTACGAAAATACGAAAACAATTAGATTTGAATACATTATAATACTATTTAGACAAGCAATTTCATCACTGAAGTGGAAAGCCGACTCAAGGTAAATGTTTGGATAAATAAATTTTTAAATTCTAAATTGCATAAACAATTTAAGACCTATTATTTTTTTATTGTTATTATAACACTGGGAGTGGAGAGGTTGACATTACGTTGAGGGATCCAAACCTCAATCACCGACGCCCGAATGGGCCCTTAAGACTTATGAACTTATTAAACCTTCACCCAATTGTCTTTCTACTATCTTTTTAACCTCAATCAAATTAACAGTAGTCAAGTTAAATAACTTTTTTCTCTAGGTAGTTTAATAGTAGGAATTGAATTTGAGATGTAGCATGGCTAATAAATTTGGCCAATCATGGTTCGTTTCGTGCACTGGTTGTTTCCAGAAATGGTTAAGGGCATTGAGGAAATGATGAAAAGATGGAGAGATAATGGAGAGAAAGAGATTGAAGTTTTCAGTGAATTCAGGGTTTTGTCATTGGACGTGATTTCCAGGACAGCATTTGGAAGCAATTACTTGGAAGGGAAAGATAAGTTAGAATTGTTAGCGAAGATGGCTAAAATCATTGCCTCAAATATCCGTAAATTTCAGTTTCTTGGCATTGGGTAAGATTCTCTGCGGGCCCTTCATCTAAGTTTTGGAGTGCACATACTTCATGAAAATGTAACCAACATTTAGCTTGAAATTTGGGCTAACTTCATTCAAAAGAGGTCAAAAAAATTCATCATCGACATCTTTGGAGCTTTTTTGTAACTAATTGGGGTCGGCTATAGAAGGTTCCCCCCAATCTTGGGCACTTCCCTCAGCTACTTCTAGTCACTTGATTAGGATATGGAGGGAGGTCGAGAGTGACATTATTCCTTTATAGCCATAAAAGGATCTCCTAGTATGGATCCATTATGCAAGCGGTCAGTTTTCGATAAGAGCTTGGGATTTTCTTCGATATAAGGGTTCCCCGTAGCCCATATTTAGAGCTCTATGGCCTTCTAAATGCCACCCAAATCTAAATGGTTCTCATGGTTGGCCCTCCACAATCGTCTTCCTACTTCCTCTCTTCTGCAGCAGCATGGTATTTCTCTGGCATCTTTTTGCCCTTTCGATCTTGGTCCGTAATTTTTCTCTATTAAAAGACATACCCACTATGAGGCCATAAGTCCATATATTGTTTTCTCACAACTTCTAACCATATTTTTTTGGGTCTATTCTTTGCTCTTTTTTTGCCTTCCACTTGAACTAACTCGCACCTCCTTATATGTACTTCACTAGCTCTATGCAGAACATGGCCAGCCCACTTAAGTCTATTTTCTCTCATCTTATCGCCTATTAGTGCCACACCTAAATTCTCTTGAATGTATTCATTTCGAATTCTATGCCATATTGTATTACTACTCATCTATCTCGACATCCACATCTCAACTACACTTTCATTATATAGGTATGTTATTTTTTGACCGCCCAACATTCTAGCGCATAAAGCAAAGCTGGTCACATAACTATCCTATAGAACATGCACTTCAGCTTCATTCACATAGGGCGATCACATAAATTTTTGGTAGCACATCTCTACTTTGCCCACCCAATTGTAGTTCTATATGCGATAGCTTCCTCAATCTATTAGTTTTCCTAGATTATCAACCCATGATATTAAAAGTGTGTTTTTTTTGGTATTTTTTGGCCATCAATCTTAACTATTTCCTTCTCTCTACTTCTATTATTACTAAAATTGTATTCTATATACTCTGTATTATTCTGCCTAATTTTAAAACCTTTAGATTCTAGAGTATCCCCCAAAGTTACTTTATGTTGATGCCTTTTCAGATCTCATTGATGACAACTATGTCATCTACAAATAACACACACCATATTACCTTCTCTTGTAGGTACCTAGTGAAGTCATCCACAACTAAGACAAAGAGATATGGGCTGAATGTTAACTGCGATTGTAAATCTACTGAAAACTCACTTGTGTATGCACTAGTTGTTTGTACACTAGTTAGCGCTTCTTCATACATATATCTCACCAAGTTTATATAGTATCTGAAGGCTCCTTTCTTTCCCAACACGTACTCTATAGGTTCATAAGAAATAGTTAGAATCACGTAAAAAACTAGTACCTACACATGCCTTATTCATCTAAATATGGTTACAGACATCAACATTTAGCAAAGATACAACTGCCATAAATTCCATTCTCAAAATTGGTCTTTCACATATTACAATTGGTACACCATTTAAGAAAAGAGAAAGCTTCCATAGACCACTAGATGCAGGAAATTGATATATGCTACCATCTTCCAGTCGTTCGATCTGAATGGACTGTTGAAATGGCCCCAATCATGCCAAAACACTATTTTATTTTTAAGTTTTTCTAGTGATGATATTCACTCCAAATTTTTGATATTCATGATAAAATAAAGTGATTAAAGTAACCCTGAAAATTTCAGGAGTATTTAGTCATTTTGTTTTCCAAAAATAATTTCATATGTTGTTTTAGTTGCATGCCATTGGGATGATGGCACATATAAAATATCATGTTCATATGATTTGTAAAGAAAAATTAAATCCAAAATACACTAAGATATCAGAACTAGATAAAACAGTCAATGGCTCACTTTTGAGACTGCAGGTGAAGCTATCCTAGCATTCCCTTAGATTGGACCGCTCGAAGAGAGTAGCATACAAATTTCCTACACCTTATAGTGTATAGAAAGCTTTCCCTTAAAAAAAAGGGGGGATGAGGGATGCGCAATTCTATTTTAAGATTTCAAGAAGAAATATAGAGAAAAAACCATCTAGGTTTCTCTTTAGCAGACAGTATTGTATCCTTATCCTGTTTGCATGCATAAAGAACCATAACCACACTCAGCCTTGTTGCATAGCACACATGCCGCTATATCAAATATTAGTGAGAAACCTCACCTTCGATTGCAAGATTTATTTACATACCGTGTAGTAGTTAATACAACGTAAAATAGGGAGAAACCATAACACAACAGTCCCCATGACCTGTAGTCCTTTCCTCTTACGTACTTTTGGGGAGAACCTAACGATTCAATTTCTATGTTTGTTTTCTCTAAATATCAAAGCTTACAATGTCCGTTTTCCATAACCTATATGGGCTTACCCATTTATGTGTGTTTATGTGTAGAATTGCCATGGTCATATGGGAGCATTTTGCTTGCCTACGCCTGTGCTATGGCATGTGTTTGTGGGACTGTTCTCATAATTTTGAAGTAATAGTCAGTCTCCTTGATAACATGGGGTTTCTATTTTGCATGATATTTTGAACCAAAGACAAAAAGAAGGCTGACGAAATAGATCAAGAAATCACGACAATGCTCATGAAAATGATCAAAGCAAGAGAGGAGAAGGTGAAGAATGGTGAATCAGATGGTTATGGGAAAGATTTCTTTGGGACATTGCTAGAATCCAACCATGATACACAAGATGGTGCTAAGCATTCCTTGCAAGATATCATAGATGAATGCAAGACCTTCTATTTTGCTGGTCATGAGACTACCAATGGCCTACTCATCTGGGCAGTTGTTCTCTTAGCCATGCACCCAAAGTGGCAAGAGAAGGCGAGGAAAGAGGTAATAGAGGCCTTCGGCTTC
Organism: Amborella trichopoda; assembly: GCF_000471905.2. Next base: position 2,701,383 of record NW_006500104.1, read on the forward strand.
AACACACCCACCATTGATGGAGTTAACCGGCTTAAAATAGTAAGTTATTATTCTCTCTTTTTTTTTAAGCTTTTATTATTGAGGCTAATTTGACCACCATAGTTTACTAATGTAACTAAGTTAGTAGAAACGAGTATTTGATTACTCATGCAAGGCAAATTGAACACCCTCGAATAACATGGGCACGCCACCCAAACTGTTGTACTTAGATACTACTTGTTGGGCTCACCCAATTAGATCCCTTGTGCACAAATGTGGATGCACGCAGCAGAACACGACTATATGGGACACAAAATATGCCAAAGTCGATGTGTACTTATATAAGTGGGAAAAACATACAAATTAAGCAAATAAGAAATAAAACTTATTTACAACGAGATTAACGTGGTTTACCTATTCAGGCTTTGTCCACGGGAGAAAGAGACTAATCCACTACAATGGTTACAATAGTCTTCCAAGGAATAAACTTTTTTGGACTCTCTGGTTTTTTCTAGAAGGTTTTCTCTCTCTGAGGTTCTTCACCCTCTCAGATGATTTTAGCTTTCTATAGGCGTTCTCTCTCTAAAAGAAAATGTTATCTCTTTTTCTCTTCTTCTTCTCTCTAAGACAAGGGTCACTTTCTCTCTCTTCTTCTTCTTCTCTGCAAAAGAAGGCTGCCTGTGCTTTCCATACACCAAGAAAAGTCAATCAAGAAACTTTCCCACATTTTTGCCTTTATGTATGAGCCAAAGGGATAATGACAATTATAAAAAATGTATCAAATGACATCCTAAAAGGTAGCTCATCTCTACTTCTTTTTAGAAAGAGATAAGAGAAATATTTACCCATACCAAAACCATCACGTGAAATCCTATTTCTATAGAACGATGGCTTATCGACCAAGTTACCTTTTTTTATTTCCCAAATTGCCCTTTTAACAAGAGGCAATTTCCATTAGATACCCCCCTCAATGGCATGAGACACCCAATAATCCCAGCCTCCATTCCCAAGAGGGAGGTTTCCCTTTACAGATCAACCGGGTGCTAGATGGCACCGATGCTTGCCATGCTCATATATAACTCTTGCTTACCTCGGGCTAAGATCTTTGTCATCAATTCTGACTTATTCTTTTCGGTATGGATCTTCTCTATCCACAATAACTTCATTTCTTGGACATCTGAATCCAATGGTAACACACATCATTTTGCCTCGTCTTAGAATGAAAGCTATCATTCTTGCTCCAGTTAATAGAATTTTGACTGTCACAATGGACGATGTGCTTTTCATGTTTCAAGCCAAACTCACGAAGGAATCTCTTCATCCATATCATCTTCTAACCAGCTTCAGTGGCTGCATAGTACTCTACCTCTGTGGTCAATAGAACAACACACTTTTGCATTTTAAATTGTCATGAAACTGCTCTGCATGCAAAAGTGAACAGGTATCCCAAAATTCACTTCCTGGAGTCTACATCTCCAGCCATGTCTGCATCTGTGTACCCTTGAACCATAGGTTTACCTCTCTTAAAGCACAAATATACTTTGGATATTCATTTGAGATATCTGAGTACCCACTTGGTTTCTGCCTAGTGTTCCTTGTCAAGATTAGCGATAAATCGGCTCATTACACCAATTGTGTATATCATATCTGGCCATGTACATTGGCTGTGAGATTTTTACTTCAGTCTTTATCCTGAAGACCCACTTATTCTTCAGTGCCTTCCTACATATGGGGAACTTTATCAGGTCATTGTTTTGGTTCTCATGAAAGGACTCCAACTCTTCATCCATAGCTTTAACTCACTCCACATTTTTCTCGTCGTCTTGAGCTTCTTGGTAGCTTTTTGGTTCACCCCTTTCAGTTTATATGATATACGCTGATGCACGGTATCTGGTAGAGGGTTTATGCCACCTAGAGGATCTTCTCAGCTCAACTGCAGATGACACTTCTTGAACATGCTGCTGCCGTTGTTCCACATCACCCAGAATAAGCATGTCAAACTCTTGGTACCCATCCTCTTGTTGCACTTCTCTCCTATCTTCATATACCACGGTAGGGGGAACTATGACCGGTTCTAAACCATTGGACATCCTCAGCTTTTTTGACTTCTTCACATCTTCAATGGTAAGGTCTTCCGAAAAAGCACATCCCTACTTTTGATCGCCTTCTTATTCTCAAGATTCCATAACCTATAGCAAACTTTTCATCTAAGTAACCTAAGAAGATGCATAGGAGTGTTTTTTCATGCAACTTGGATTTGTGTTCCTTGGGCACGTGCACCAATGCCTTGCAAACGAACACTCTCAAGTGTGAATAAGATATAGCTTTTCAAGTCCAAACCATCTCTTGGATATCTAGAGGAAATGATGGGGATCTGATTATTAGGTAGCAGCTATGAGGACTGCTTAACTTTAATATGGTTTTAATAACTTGGCGGTGGATAGTATGCTCCTAACTCTTTTCATAATAGTGCGATTCATTCTCTCTGCTACACCATTATGCTGGGGGCATAAATGACATTGTCTTTTCATGTCTTATGTCACACTTGATACAATAGTTTTTAAAAGCACTCGAGCTGTACTCTCCCCCATCTGAGACACTTCAGCAACTTATCGTCTTCCTTTTCACCTTACCATAGAAATTCTGAAAGATTTCAAACACGTGATCTTTAGATTTAATTGAGTAGACCCACACCTTTCTTGAAGCATCATCGGTGAAGGTGATGAAATATAATTTGCCACCGAGAGACTTGAAATCCATGGGCCCACACGCATCTTAATACACCAGATCCAGGATATTCATCTCTTTAGAACTCTTATTGAAGAAAGAGACTCTATGTTGTTTGCTTAGCATACAGTGGTCATGTGGGGTAAGAGATGCATTCTTCACATTGGAAGAATATGTTTCTTTGTTAAGATTTGCATTGCTTTCTCACTCATGTGGCTAGGATGCCTGTGTCACAAATGTTGTAAGGTTTTGTCCAAGGCAGCCTTAACTTCTCCATCGGAGACTTGCACCTGTGTTCTGTAAAGTGAACAACGCTTCTTACCCTTTACTATGACAAGAGATCCCTATGTCCCTCACCAAACATTGAGTGGTACCCTTTATCACGTAAACACCCTCCTAAGATGGGGTTCAGATGGATATATGGTACACATATGACATGCTTTAGCACAAGGTTCATCCCAACATTAGTTTTAATGGCTACATCTCTCTTACCCACAATCTTTGAGAAACTGTTGTTCTCTATCTTTACAGAACCAAAATCTCCCGCTCTGTAAAAAGAAAAATAGTGTTTATGTGGGGTAACATGAAACGATGCACCAGAATCTACAACCCTGTCTGAGTTCCATGAACTTGATGCAAACCAACATTTGTGATCACTAATTTTTTTGCCATCATCCTTGGCATTGTCCTCAGTCTGCTTTTTCAAAAAATCTTTCTTGAAGTTCGCTTTCTTGCCACAATGATAATACGTGACCCCTTTTCTCGACTTAGATGTGGCTTTGTCCTTCGATAGATTAGATCGGTTTTGGTATCTTGTTTAGGACCTTCCTCAATTTGTGACAAGAGATTGCAGTTTGATGTGTCAGAGGATCTTCTTCTCATCTCTTCATTCAACGGACTGCTAGTGACCTGAGTCATTGTCACTATCCCATCAGGTGTTGGCTTACTCACAAAGACTACTAGGGTCTCCCACCTATCCAATAATGAATCAAGCAAAATAAAGCTTATAGCTCATCCTACAGGAACAACTTCATCATTGCAAGTAGGTCAACAATGCAGCTCATTTAAGTTCTCAGCAATGGATCCCCTTTCCTAGAACATCATGTTTACAAATTTTACGATCAAGAATTCCATATTTCTAGCGGTCTTCCTCTAATACAAGTCATGTAGCTTATTCTACACTGACTTGGCAGATGTCTCCGTTGCCACATAGTGGAACATATTTTCTTTAAGCCATTGTCGAATAGTTTCGAGAGTCTTTCTGTCCAGTCTCTTCCACTCATCGTCTGTCATACCTTCAAGCTTGTTCTCTACCTCTCGATGGATGTGTACAAGTCATTACAATGTAATAGATCTTCCATCTTTGGCCTTTAGATTATCCAATTATTCCCATTGAATGATGTCTTCTTGCTCCCAGTACTGGAATACAACTTAAATCCACACACACTATTTTTCACACTCCTTCCAGTATCCCCCATTAGTTAAGCTATCCCCCATCAGTTTAATCTATCCCCCGTTGCTTAAGCTATCCCTTATCGGTCAAGCTATCCACCGTTGGTCAAGCTAGCCCCCATCGGTTAAGCTGTCCCCTATCGATTAAGTTATCCACCAGAGGTCAGGGTGTCATCGGCATTCCACCAGCTGTTAAATTGATTCACTATTGGTCAAGGTGGTGACTGATGGTTCATAAGTCAATACCTTCTATGCATAGTGACGATTCACTATTGGTTAAGGTAATGACTAATAGCCCGTCGATCAGGACCTTCTTTGCACAATAGTCACTCATAGTCTCAGACTGATGACATGTACCAAAACATCCCAAAAGCCCATTTAATCAAAAGTCAAAGTCGGAGTAGAGCTCAGGAGCACTGATTGTGATCAAAGAGCGGGATTCACAACGAGACAATGAACCTTATCCCCATCATGAGCATAAGCTCTGGAGTCAAGTTATAGCTAGGGAACCTTGCTTTGATACCACTTGTTGTACTCTGATAACAGTTGTTGGGCTCACTCAATTAGAGTCCTCTTGCACGATTGTGGATGTGTGCAGCGGAACTCGAATACATGAGACACAAAAACAATGCCAAAGTCGATGTGTATGTATAAGTGGGTAAACAAGAAAATTAGGCAAATAAGAAATAAAACTTATTGACACCTAAATTTATGCAGTTCACCTGTCAGACTACATCCATGGGAATAAGATACAAACCCACTATTAACTCAATGGTTATAATAGTCTTCCAAGAAATAAATTTTCTTGGGCTCTCTAGTTTCTTCTAAAGGGTTGTCACTCTATGAGGTTATTCTCTCTCTCTCAGATGCTTCTTTTCTTTCTTGAGGCTTTTTCTTTCTAAAAGGTTCTCTCTTTCTCTCTTCTTCTTCTCTTTAGGAGAAATGTAACTTTCTCTCTCTTCTTCCTCTTCTATGCAAAAGAAGACTCATTGTATTTTTCATACTAAGAAGAGTCAAATCAACTAAGCACTCCCATGTTTTTTCTATTTATGTATGGGCCAAAAGCGTAATGACAATTATAGAAATAGTATCCCATAACCTTTTAATTGGTGGCTCATCTCTATCTCTGTACGGAAAGAAATAAAAAGAATATTTACCCAAACCAAAACCATCACGTGAGATCCTATTTCTATGGAGTGATGATTTGGTCAACAAGTCACCATCTTTTACTTTTCTTAATTGCCCTTTTAGCAAAAGGCAATTTGCATTAGTTGGCCCTTCCTCAATGGGACGAGTGACCCAATACTGACGAGCAAGAGTATCCCCTAGTTGGGTTTCCAATTCAAAGAAATTTAAAAAATAAAAAAAAATAAGTAATAACAATAATAAATAAATTAATAAATAAAGCAAAAAATTTGTTAGTAATATGTTTCTTTATGTTCTCTCACTTTGGCAATGATTGAAAATTAGTTTGACCATGAATACTTATTTTTACATTGTTTAAATTATTTTTAAAATATCCCCATCATAAATTGAGTTTTTTCAAAATCCAATCTTTTACTATTTTTTAATTTCCTTTAGATGTATTTTATTTAGTTTTAATTTAAATATAATTTTATTTTTTTGGATTTTTTATTTATTTTTAAATCGTTTGGTCTTGGCCAAAAGTCAGCCCTAGTCAAGCCGATTATTCATCTCGTTCCTGGGCCAACCACCTTCCCTGAGTTTCTCTTTCCATCAATAGTAGAAACTAATATGTGAGGAACAAAAAGCAAAGGTAGCAAATTAAGATTATGATGTTCCACTAAATTTGCTTAACTTTGTCAATAGTGTTATGAGATTTGGCCGAGGCCACTTGGATTCTGCCTGAGTAACTCGGCTTTGCCATATGGGCCAGACGAGTTTTGGGAGTGTAGGTTGAACAACATGTTTATAAACATTATTTATGTTAATACGGTGAAGTTAAGTAATATAGGTTTAAAGGGCTCAACAGTTCGTCTTGACGCATATGATTTCATGTGGCCAGGGTTTGAATCTTTCTAGCGAACATCACATTTTCAAAGACTGTATTTTGTTTTATATGATGGACTTCTTAAATAACGTTATAGGCCCCAAAGAATCAAACCCTACACTATGGAGTTTTAAGAAAAGGGTTACAGGCCCTCAAAAATCAAACCCTACAACTCTTGTAAGGAGGCAGCTTTATGTCAGGTAGCGTAACCAATACCCTATTATCTATTTGATTGGGAAAGCTTCAGTCTAATAATACATATTACATTCTGTCTTCATTTTGTTTTAAAAAAAAAATGAGTTGGATTGGGCGAGTTACTCGGACTCGCCCGAGTAACTCACCTTGGCCAAGGCCCAAATACCTTGGCTGAGTCAATTTTCTAAAAACGGTTTGTCATTATTGTTTTCAGTCTTCATAATTCAACTTATATTTTAAACCCTATGATCCTCAACTCTTCATTTCATCTATTATCATTCGTATTTTGTCCTCTTTCGTTCTCTCTCTCTCATTTTTAGATAAACATGATCACTCAACGAGTCACTGAGGCTGTACCTTGTGTGCATATATGTAGATGGCTTCAAGGGTAGTTGTAACGCACGTGTTTTAGCATGGCAAGGGTTCGAATCTTACTAGGGAAATTCACTTTTTCAAAGATCATATTTTTTTTATATGATGAAGTTTTAAAAAAAAGTTATAGCCGCCAAGAATCAAACACTACACCATGGAGGGCTAAAAAAAATAGTTATAGGCCCCCTACAATAGAATACTACACATCTTGCAAGGAGGCAGTTTTATGTCATAATCAATCCACCATTATCTATTTCATTTTAAAAGCTTCGAGCTAATTATACATATTATGTTCTATCTTCATTTTCTTTGAAAAAATACGTGGGACTCGAGTGAGTTTGGACGTGCCAGAGTAACTCGTCTTGGCCAAGGCCTGAATAACTTGGCCAAGTTGATTTTGTAAACATTTTTTAAACATTGTCTATCATTGTTGTTTTCAATCTTCATAATTCAACTTATATTGAAAACCTTATCGTCCTCCTCAAACCTTCATTTCATCGCCTGCCTTTCTTATTTTGTCCTCCTTTATTTAATTTTATTGTATTTTCTTTGCTTTATATTTAGATGAACATGATCATCAACGAGTCATTGAGGCTATACCCACCAGTTGTTATGATAACAAGAAAATTAAAGAGAGCAGTAAGAGTTGGCAAATTCACCATACCATCAGGAATCGAGTTGGTGCAACCGACACTAGCAATACACCATGATCCAGGGCAATGGGGCAACGATGCGAACCTTTTCAAACCCAAACGCTTTTCGCAAGGACTGATGAATGCAACAAGGAGTCCAATGGCCTTCTTACCATTTGGTTATGGCCCTCGCACATGTTTAGGCCTGAATTTTGCCATTCTGGAGTCCAAATTGGCTCTCTCAATGATTCTTCCACGCTATGCTCTCATGCCCTCACCTTCTTACCATCATGCTCCTATAGTAGGGATTACCTTGGCTCCACAACATGGAGTTCCTATCATCATTAATCCTTTGCAATGATACATTTTCATTTAGTGTGATGAATTTTGATTCCTCAGATTTTTTTTTGTTTTACCATTATGTATTTTCCCAGTAAGCAAACTGTAGTAGTCTCAACTTTCAAGTTGTAAGGAACATTTGTTACAATAAGAACTCGATATGCTAAGCACCCAGCCAATTCAAAATGGACTTTCCTGTGAAAATTAAAATATACAGAAAATCATTGTGCTTATTGAAGATCAAATTCCAAATTATAATTTTCATACTTGTTAGAGTTCAAGATTTTGATTGCAAACGATGATACATCAGAGGTATAAGGGTCATTATTTAGCTTATTCCTTTAATATCACACATAAGGTAGGTATCTGCATCCACAGTCGATCGTCGAAATGCAAAGTATCAACTGATAACCAAGAGAGACTAATTGGATGAACCGGGAGAGAGAAATTTGAAAGTTGTTTTTGGGACACATGATTACCCTGCTGAAAACTTGACTTTAATGTGTGCATGTATATGCAAACGGTGTTCTCTAGAAGGATAGTTTTATTATATCACAGTGATATTATATATATATATATATATATATATATATGGTAGATACTACTAAATGCTTACAGGCGAAAATGAACAGTGATTTTGCCTACACTGATCGCGGTCACAGTTTTTCGGTAGTGTTTCAATTTTCATTTTGTTTTTGCTATTCGGAATGATCTGAAATTTGGATCGTATGTACATCTTAATGAGGCACACCTAATAAAAATATGGAAAAAATAATTCATAATTTATAAATTGACCAAAATATCTCGTAAATGTTTGCTGCTATTTTAGTCAATTTATATTTTACGAACTATTATTTTTTCGTATTTTAATTAGGTGAGCCTCACTAAAATGGACACATGCTCTAAATTAGATTTCTAAAAAAAAAAAGAAAATTGAAACACTAGCAGACAATTGTGACTGTACGATGAAGTTTGAATGCTGATGAGGGTAGGCGAAATCACCGTTCATTTTCACCAATAGGCATGGAGAAGAGTTTTGTTAGTAGCTACTCTGTCAGCCAATGGCCCAGATTGAATCTAGGTTGATTTGACGGTTGCGACCTCATTTTGTATTTGAATTTGCATTTTGTTTTTACAAATAAAAATCATATGAAATTTTGACAATCTATTCTGTCAAATCAAGAGAATCAGCATCATATATATATATATATATATATATATATATATATATATATAGTAAGTAGTAGTTCTGTCGACC
>NW_006500104.1:2710367-2754754 GCF_000471905.2 Amborella trichopoda
ATAACTATATAGTAAATTTAGTACTAATACTACTTACTACGTCAAACTACAAGAGAATACAGCATCATATATATATATATATATATATATATATATATATATATATGAATGGATTCTGTCAGCCCAAAGGCTAACAACTATAGTGTCAGCCAATAGGCCAGATTGAATCTGCGTCGATTGGATAGTTACAACTTCATTTCGTATTTGAATTTTCTTTTTTTTTTTATCAATACAAATCACTTGAAATTTTTAGCGTCAATTCTTTAAAAATAGGAGAATCTAATAAAAATATAAAACAAATAATATACAAATAATAAATTGACCAAAATATCCCCTAAATTGTTTAGGGGTATTTTTGATCAATTTATCTTTTACGAATTAGTTTTTTTAATATTTTTACTAGGTGCACCGTGATGAGAATAATAAACATCTAAAATTTCAAGTGATTTAGATTTGTAGCAAAAAATAAAAATTCAAATATAAATTGAAGTCATAGCCTTCAGTTAGGTCCATATTCAATTTGGGCCATTGACTAACATTATAGCTATTTGCCCATGGGTTGACTTGATCCATTCCACACATATATATATATATATATATAAAGAGAGAGAGAGAGAGAGAGTTCAGTGTTGTAGCAAGTGATAGCATTTTGCAGGATCATCAAACTACAATGCACTTAGACACATGGCTGCAATCACCCATTTTGTTGATGTAATCCTTAGTCCTATTGAGGTTACTCCTAATCTTTTCAAACACCAACTTTCGTATTAAGTAACTTATAGAGTCCTTGGCAACTTCTATGCCATGGACGTATTTGAAAATAACATAATTACCATAAGCAGTTTCACAAAAAAAAATATTCATTACGATTTCTTAGGAACAAGTTACATTTAAGGGATGTTTTTTCTATACATATGTAACAACTAGACCAGAAGAAAATAGAGAAAGAAAAAAATTGACTTTGGTCTTGTGAAAAAATCTTTTGGGGTGGAGTCCCTTGAGGAAGGGTATTTTTTCTTACCATTTATTTTTATCTTTTATTTTTCTGATTTATTAATTTTCTTTCTCCTCCTTTTTGCATCAATTGGTATCAAAACTTTGCGATCCTTATATAACATTGCATAAAATATTTGAAAGATTAGAAAAATATATGACAGAATATCTTGGTAGAATAATATAAGTTCTACAAAATCTACTAAGAAAACTGCAACATAGGCAGTAAAAATATGAAGGGGTTAAAAATTTAAACCTGATCACCATTTCTAGCTTTGGTAAGGCAACACAATATGCATCAGACGTTGATCTGGTTGTAAGGCATGAAAAATTAAAGATGGAACTCATAAGAAATTTTGGCATAGAAGCTAATTTTCAAAAATCCAAATATTCTTTTTTTTTTACAGTATAGAAGGTACATCATCAAAAGCAACCAAAGAATCAAGAAACACCCCTTTCTTTGCCAATACATCTGCTAATTCGTTACCCTCCTTATAGATGTACAAGAAAGAAACTCCCAAACAAATAGCCCGATTCACAATTTGCAGCCATAATAGCTGAAGCTGCCATGGAACCCTCTGCTCTTTCTTACAAAAGAAAATGGGGTTTAAAGAATCACCCTCCACCATAAAGAGTGGTCCCCTCAATCTTTCATTAACCAACTTCATGCCTTGCAAGAGCGAAGCCAACTCAGCTAGATTAGCCGAAGCTACACCACACGAACGCCCATATCCAAAGTGAAAATAGCCAGATTGCCAAAGGAGCATCCATCGAAATTCAATTTATAGGATCCTTGAGATGGAGTCCAAAAGGATGTAGGCTGACACTTCACCCTCTTCAATTTGAAAATATGGAAAGATTGAACCGCGCATCAATTTCCGACAGCCCCTACCCCTCTTTTGTGATCGACAGCCAACTCCAAGATGTATGAAGAATGTTATTCCAAATTCTATAAAAAGGCAGTGAAGAGCCTTCAAAAGTCCTTTGGCTTCTTTCCTTCCATATCTCATAAAGAACTGCTCTTCTAATAATCATCCAGATCAACTTGCCAACCTCAGGAATATTGACAAAGGAGAATTGTGTGACAATACCTAAAATATTAGAGGGCAGCGCCCATGGCCTATCCAGCTGTATAAAACACCAATTTCAAATTCTAGAAGAAAAATGAGCGTTGCAAAAATAAGTGTTACCCAGATTCGTCTCTCTAGGTTATCATTTTTTACAGCACCTTCCCTCTCTTAATAAGATCATCTGTTATCAGAAGTTTCTCTTGCAAATCCAACTATAAAAAAGCTTGAACCGTATGGGGAATAGGCCACCTCCAAATTTGTCAAAGGTTATGGTCTCACCATCTCCAACTGTCACTAAAATTAATCAATAAACTGATTTCAGTAAAAATTGTCCATCATTTTCCAACTCCCAAACTAATTCATCTGACCCAGAATCTGATATGTAACTCATCGTCTGTCATTGGCCAATTCCAAATATGTAACTCACTGTCCATAATTGGCTCGCAGGACCGCAACTCTTTCAAAGAGCTTTGAGATTGATAGCTTCAAAGATCTATCCCCTAACCATTTGGAATGCCAGAAAGAAATATTACTCCCCTATCAACCATGCATCTAACATTTCTGTCGACATTCTGTTTTGTGGAGAAAATGGCTTTGCACATGAAAGAGGTATTTAAACTTTGTCTTCCTTGACCAATCCAAAGACCTTGCCTATCTATCGCATATTTTGCTGTTAAAATCCGACACCACAACTGATATTGGTGATGAACACTCCACCACCATTTAGATAATAGGGCTATGTTGGCCAAGGATACCCTCTTAATCACAACGCCACCTTGACCCTTTGGGGTACACACTCTATCCCATCTCAGTAAGTGAAATTTATTCGTTTATCATTATAAGAACCCCATAAAAAATTACGCATCATGAGGGCCATTTAGGGATAAACATACTTTAGATGCAAATTACACTTTTGTGATCTTTGTATTGATTTCTTTCCTCAAGTAAGCACGAACCCTAACATAAATTCCGAGCTCTAAAAAGCCCAAAAACTTGCCACTGGACCAGACAGCTAAGACTGGCCCCGCAAGTCTGAAAAACGTTTAGCCCTACCCTATATGGCGTGGCCCAAATAAAACCCCGGCACAGCCACTTTAGAAGCCCCATTTTTTCGTTTTTTCTTTTTTTGATTTGTTCTTTTTTTTTTTTAGGGTATTCACTCATCAAACTTTTCTCATTTGTAGTAAATAAATAAATAAATAAATGTATACTAAATATTTTTTTTAAATTTTTAAACCCATTCTCTCTCTAGAAACCCAATCTTTGTTTTTTATCTAAAAACGCAATCTCTCTAGAAACCCAATACCTCTTTCTCTCTCTAAAAACTCATTCTCTCTCTAGAAACCCAATCTCTCTCTCTTTATCTAAAAACCTATTCACTCTCCCAAAAAACTCAATCTTTCTTCGTCTAAAAGCCCATTCTCTATCTAGAAACCCAATATCTCTCTCTAAAATCCCATTCTCTCTAAAAACCTAATATCTCTCTCTAAAAGCCGCATTTTCTCTTTAGAAACCCAATCTTTCTCTCTCTATCTATCTCTCCAGAAACCCATATTGGGTTTATGTGGCCTTATGAGAGCTTGTATGAGCACTTTATATGATGAAACATAAACTCAGTGGGAGTGTGGTCCTCTTCTAGACCATACTAGGCAAATGCGATTTGCCGATATTTGGAGTAGGTTTGACGTGTTAGACCAATCAAGTTCGGAAAAACCCAAGGTACTTGGGCATAGGGATGAAACTGAGAAGGGTTTAGTGGATTAGCTCTTAATGAGGTCAGAGCATGCTCAGATGAGATCCGATGGACTATACCCTTGTGTGTGATGAATAGCCTTTAAAGACAGAGCTAAAACAACATCTTAATATCATCAAACGACATGTACATAGATAGTTGTAATGAAATAGTAATCCGCCATTGATGGTGAAACATGTACATGTGCGAGAAATTACCCCAATGCACTATAGAATCGTGGTTGCATCATAGTATGTGGACCATGGTTTGTCTCTAGGGAAGAACTTGAAATCTACATGCTAGGATTGTGTTCCCTAGCCTATTGGCCGACTATGATGGTCCAATCATGAGCCATTGCAGTGGACTTTAGGTCATGGGAACTGTTGGGCCAGTTTGAGGAAGTTAAATGAATCGTGGTACACAGATGAAGGTGGAGTGCTTGTATACATTGATAAATTCCTAGATTTAACAGATCCGATTCCTATCAAAATTAATGTATTTTAATAGAGTTTTGTCTTTTGGAAAGTTTTAAATTGAAAGAAGGATAAATATTCAAGATGGAAAGTCCAAGAGATTTTTTAAGATTATATGAATATTCATAAAAGAGAAAGTATTGGAAATATTTTCCTTATTAAGTATTTGATGGGAATAGGTTTAGAAAATATAGGATAAGGTTCTAGCACCTTCCTTTGAATCTTGATGGTGGAACAAAAGAATAGATGTCTCACTTCTCTCACCTTACAAGTCTTTGTAAATCGATGGTCACGATTTTACCTTGCAAATTTAGGCAAAACTTAAGGCATAAAAAATCTATAAAAGGTGACTCTCCCCCTTTACCAAATCTCTACACCTCTTCCCTCTTCTCTCTCTAAGAATTCTCTCTCCCTCAAAAGATCTATTTTAAAAGGGGCATGCCCCTACCTAGTGTCTCTCTCTTATGGGTTCTAAAGAAAGAAAGTTTGGTTTCATAATTTTTGTAGGTAGCAAAGGGATGAACCCTAGCTAGTAGTTTTTTCCCTTCTCTCTTTGATTTTTATCTCTAATAAGGATCAAGCCAAGGGGCTTGAATAAGACTAAGGAATTGTAGTCTTATGTGGTTGGTCTTAGAACAAGATCCATATGCCATTGAGTAGATTTTTGTTATAGTAGGATAATCAAGAGACTGATCATTGATCCTAAGCACCATCGAAAGGAGGAAACTCGACCCAGGTTGTACTAAGTACAGTTGAAGTAATCTCTGACAATTTATTTCCTTAAAGTTTATTTTTATGTTGAGTTCTTCTTTTCCCATAAAGCAATGAGTAAAGATTTTGATTTAAAGAATTGTATTCAATAGTAGTAGCAAGTGAGAACTGTAATTCTCTTCTCTTCTTTATTTGTTTCAAGTATTATTTTTTGTAATTGGACAATGTGAGTGGTCTTGCTGGAGTAAGAATGAGGAAAAATACGAAAAATTTTAATTTATATACACTGTGCTTGATCACATAGTCCAACTTTCATTGGTATCAGAGCTAGATCTACTTGCTGCCTTATTTCTTTTATTTCACTATTTTTTTGTTAGTAGGGAATGAGATATAAGGAGCCAAGGACTTTTTTGTTATTACGATACACCTCCAAAAGAATTATTGTTATATTCAAACACCAAAGAGAAACTATACAAAATGGGGTATTTTGTATTGTTTTAGAGCAATGATATGAAGAAGATAATGAGACATTTGTCTGTTGAACACTTTAGTGATATTATGTAGTTTTGAGAGTAGGATCTACTTGCAAAATTTTAATGGGAGGCCCTAAGGGAATTGAGAGTTATGGACCCATCAATGAAGGGTATCAGTTCTGACCTTGTAAAATCTAGGAACTGTCCATTGAGTTTAGTGAACTTTTCCACCAATTATATGATTTTAGTTAGCTGAAATTTACCTTATCGAATTGAGTCTACTTTCAGAAAACATAGTTTCATGATGAAAACCCTTTTGGTTTGATATATATACTCATTTTATTGAAGGTGCGTAAGTGCTGCTTTCTGTAATGAAAGTTTTCTCAATGACATGGAAATCATGATTTAAGTTGGATTCTTAACAAAATGTTTTAAGGATTATACTAAGTCTCTAGACTTTCATTTTGAGTCTAATTTCTACTAAAAATTATTTGAGAAAGATATATCCATGGGAAATAAGGAATAAAAATTTTGGATTAGAGAGAGGTCTTCTTGCATTTTTTGCAGCTTGGTGTGTCTTCATTGCGATGTGAATAGCTATATTTATCAAGCCTACTTAATATAGTGATATGATGCCTATAAAAACATATAAGTTACCATTTTATATCTAATTTCAATCAAAATAGGTTTGAAAGGGAAACTCTATGAGGGTGGTGAGGAAAGTAATATTACCACAGAGTGTTCATCCTAGAATTCTGCATTATGATATAGTTTGTGATGTGAAAGTCACTTTTTTATTTATCTGAAGACAATATTATTTGGGATTCACGCCATGATTCTATATTTTGATTTGAGTCTAATTTTCACAAAAAAAAGTTTCAAGATGAAATCCTTTGTGGATTGAGAGGAACAATTATTTTATTGAGAGGTGTGCAAATTAATTTTCGGCTGTGAAAACTTTATTATGATGTGAATGTCACTAAATCAAAGACTCACTAAATGGTGTGATTTAGGGATGAAATTGAGTATTATGTTATATTTTTTAGTTTAATTCAATACACAAAAAAATTTCAAATTTAAACTCCTCATGAGTTGAGAGATGTCGTATTTGTATTATAGGATACTCATCTTCTATTCTGCAGTAAATTAAAAGATGTGGTATGTTGAAGCACATCTTTGGATTCCTCATAATTGAAGCTCTTTTAGGGCTCATTCAAAACTTTTATAATGTGCCAGGAGTATCATTTATAACATTAAATTTTCAGAGAGCAGTAATACAAGGTTGGCGAGATCTAGCACTCTATGTGAAAAAGTATTCACTCTAGGAATTGTAAAAAGAAGAAGAAACACAATACCTGTAAAAGTATCTTGGTTTCTTCACAATGAAGGGATATATAGAGAGACTTGATAGCAGCAATAGAAACTTTAAAGATCAGTGGGAGAATTAAATTTGTGACCTTTGGAATGATAGAATGAAGAAGAGCATTTTTTTTTATATGTATAAGAGAATCCAAAGGCCGAAGAGGTGGATGCTTCATGAACATGTAAAAGATGATGACCAAGAATTTCTTCATCAATTGTGTACTTTTTTAATATCACAAATCAGCAAGTAAAAACAAAGAATCAAGAAAGCCCAAGTACTACATTATATGGTTTTGCAGTATGAAATCTATCCCACATTACAATGTAAGGTCACATGGGGAAAGAGTATTTAATAGCCTTTTATTTTACGATTATATTTTGCTATTTGTTTATGAATATGTATGGAGTGTCTAGACACTAGATGATAGGTGCTAACAAATTTGAAAGAGCCAATTGTTTTGAATACCCTGTGTTTTTTGGACCTTCTTGTTCTCGAGTATAAACTATTTAAGGAAGTGATACACATGGAGATGTGGTTTAATCAAAGATTATGAGCCTAAATATAAAACACAAGAGATGAGTGTGGCTCATTCGAATATGTAAGTACGAAGGGCGTGTTCCGATGGAACCCAGTCTTAGTGACCATCCTCTAAATAATGTCCAGTAATATTAGGTATTGTATGTGATGATAATCTCATGATAAAATCTCCATATTTGCCAGTAAGAAGTGTTTTGTCAGGTTTTGATAACCATTCCTTAGTCTTGCTTTATTTTGGATAAATTATAAGATGGACTTTGTGATTTATTTTGTGGCTGTAAACATGGCTTGGTAAGTAATTAAAGGTGAATGCGGTACAAATGATTTATGAAGACTAAGCATGTATTTAAAATTAAATTGGATCATTTGTGAAAAACCGAAGTCCATGAATATGGTTTTGAGAAATTCTCATAGTCTTGTAAAGTCCACTAAGTAATTGAGAAAAATTATATTAAAACTACTGTATTATTTTCTAATTATTGTTTGTGAAAATAAACCATGTCAAGAGTTTTGATATATAAGGAAAAATCTTGGGTCTTGAAATTATTTTTTATGTATATGTAAAAAAGTGTCATTAATCTATACACTGTTTCAAATACCCGCATGTATTGACTCATGTTTCCAAAGTACCGATTCTGTGATCTGATTTTGAGTTCTTTAGAATCCTCAAACCATGAAGAATAGAGTATGTCATAAAGATGGCCATCCTGCTAGGCTCCTTGACATGTGCTGTGTGGATTAGATAACTGGGTTTGTATGGATATAGTACCAAGAAGACAAGTGTGGCTGAACCTTTGAGGTTTACGAAGTATTTGTATATTATGAAACCAAATGGGTGTTGAGTTATTGTTTTGTATGAGACTTGCTATGCTATCTCATGACATAGGCATGATAATGTTGAGATGATATTTCATACGTGTTATTTTTTAAGTGAAATTTGTTAATAATCCCACAATTATCTTTAGCTACCTGGATATTTAGATATATAGGTTTCCTATTATGAAAGATCTAGATGAACTCAATATTCCAGTTGAAGCACGTGCTTGTGTTTGACAGGCCAGCTAGAACAACAAACTGTTGTTCACTCGTGGAACCCGAATGTGTGGCGCTAGTTGTATGACTACTGAAGGAAGCAGCTTGATTATTGAATTACTTTAAACCCCTAAAGATATAACCCCATGAGATAAGGGTACATGATGATCTTCTGTGATAAAATATTCATTATTTTCGATGCGACATGAATGATGGACTAAGACCAAGAGTAGTGAAGAAAAAGAGACACTGCATCCATATATCTTTTGTGGTAGGATTGATAGTGAAAGCCATGATTAATGTGATAATAGAGAATAAATGAAAAATTCTTGAGAGAGAGATTGTAATTGGGGGATGAGAATGTGAGGAAGAGAGATTGTAAGGCCTCTAAAGGTTAAGTGGGAGATGTTGGGTTTATATGCCCTTTAATGGCCTTATGAGAGATTGTACAAGCATTTTATATAGTGAAACATAAACTCAGTGGGAATGTGGTCCTCTTATAGACCATACTAAGGAAATGTAATTTGTCGATACTCGGACTATGCTCAACGTGGTAGGTCAGCCGAGTTTGGAAAAACTCAAGGTACCTAGGTATAGGGATGTAACTGAGAATAGTTTAGTGGGCTTGATGAGGTCCGAGTATTCTCGAATGAGAGCTGAGGGATTGTGTGACCCTTGTGTGTGATGAATAGCCTTTAGAGACAGGGCTAAAAACATCATCTTAATATCATCACACGACATGTACAGAGATAGTCATATTAAAATAGTGATCCACCAATGAGGTTGAAGGATGTACATGTGCGAGAGACTACCCCTATGCACTATAGAGTTGTGGTTGTATCATGGTATGTGGGACTATGGTTTTGTCTTTAAAGGATAACATGAAATGCACAGACTGGGATTGTGTCCCTTAGCCTATTGGTTGACTTTAGTGATCCAACATGAGCCCATGTAGTGGACTATGGGTCATGGGAATTGTTGGGTCAATTTGAGAAAACTAGGTGGAGGTCTACAGTTGACAGTTGAGTGCTCCTGTACATTGATAAATTGCAAGATCGAACAGATCTGATTCCCATAAAAAATAATTTATTTTAATTTATTTTAATTGATTTTTATCTTTTGGAAAGTTTTAAATTGAACGAAGGTTGAATATTCAAGATGGTGTTGGGTGTACTTTTATCACGAAGGAGATCAAGAACATTGATGCGGTTGTTAATGACTCATACTTTTGCCTTTGGAAAAGTATGGACACTTAGTCCCAATGGTAGACTAAGAGTAAAACTACTTGAGGATATATGGTGAACCTACGGAGGAAGAGTATGGTTCTTATCATTCAAGTGCGTCCTGTTTTACTATGATCAGAGCATGGCTTAGTCTATGAATTTCAAGAATGGGTCAAGGATTGTCTCAACAGTAGTATAAAGCTGCCAAAGATGGCTTAACCTATCTTAATTTCAATGGTAGGCTAATGCTGCCTAGAGATGGATTAACCCATCTCAATTTCAACGGTAGTCTAATGCTTCCAAGAGATGGCTTAGCCCATCTCAGTTGCAACGACAATCTAAAAGCTACCTAGAGATGGCTTGAAACCATCTCAGTTTCAACAGTAGTCTAAAGCTGCCCAAAGATGGCTTAAAACCAACTCAATCTCAGTGACAGTCTAAAGCTGCCCAAAGATGGCTTAAAATCATCTCAATTTCAACGACAATCTAAAGCGGCCCAGAAATGGCTTAAAACAATCGCAGTTTCAACAACAGTCTAAATCTTCCCAAAGGTGGCTTAAAACCATCTCAATTTCAACAACAGTCTTGAACTGTCCAACGGTGGTTTAACCCACCGTCTGTATCATTGTTTGATAGTTAAACCCTTAAAAGCTTTACCGATTGTACAATCAATTGGTTTCCCCAAATAAAGGGAATTGTTTGTCAGGAACAAGGAATTCTCTCATTTAATTAGCATCGTTGAACTCTAGGCTCCACGCTTTATCATCCTTAAGAGGTTAGCAAGGATTGAGTTGAACAACAGAAGTAGCTATAGCCCACTACCATCAACATTGATGATATTGACGAATCCCTGATTCCGCTCCATCAAAATCATGAGATTTGATGGTTGAAGAAACGTTAGCGATTGATAGTCTAAAGCTGCCCAAAGGTGGCTTAAAACCATCTCAATTTCAACAACAAACTAAAGCTGCCCAGAAATGGATTAAGACCATCTCAGTTTCAACAACAATCTAAAGCTTCCAGAAGGTGGCTTAAAACCATCTCAATTTCAACAACAGTCTTGAACTGTCCAACGGTGGCTTAACCCACGGTCTGTATCACTTTCTGGTAGTTAAATCCTTAAAAGCTTTACGGATTGTACGATCAATTGGTTTCCTCAAAAGAAGGGAATTGTTTCGTCAGGAACAAGGAATTCTCTCATTTAATCGTTGGACTCTAGGCTCCATGCTTTATTATCCTTAAGAGGTTAGCATAGATTGAGTTGAACAACAGAAGTGGCTATAGCCCACTACCATCAACATGATATTGACCCATCCCTGATTTCGCTCCTTCAAAATCATGGGATTTGAAGGTTTAAGAAGCGTAAGCGATTGTATCTGTGAAGATAACCTAGTAAAAATATCAATAGCGTGAAAAGATATATACAAGAGGTAAACAGAAAGTGAACCGCGTATAAAGATAAATATCACACCCTGCAAGATTTATGCTTTAAATGTGTAGATAAACTCAAGATGAACGTGAAGGGTGAAATTTCAAAGATTCAAAAATGCATGATTATCCCTAAATTAGCACTATAAAAAGGGATGCTCCTCGGTTGAAGAGGAAGTCACACTTTTAAGAATACACAGTTTAGAGTAGAGAGTAGTATTCAAGATGCGAGGAGAGAGATAATCATCTCCTATAATTCGTTTAGGACCAGTTCTCTTTTGAAGACCAAACTTGATGGATAACATGTCCTTGCTTACAGGTATATGGGCCGATATCCCCTATACGTTATCTTTTCCCATTTAACATGTATGTATTTTCTTCTTTAGAAATGATTCTATAGGTTTCAAAGACAAAATCAAAGGAATTCGACTTATTTGGATTCTTCAAAGTCGATGTAAATGTAACAGAGGATTAAACCTCTGGAATTACTCAGTACCTAGTATAAATAATAAAGCGTGGGTTTTTGATATGATATGCATGGGTGAATTTGGACTTGAATGTGATGTTCTTTGGTTTTCCATTTGGAGTCTAGTCTTTGTTTTAAACATTCTATATTTTGTTTAACACATACACATTTCAGAGCGACCAGATGGAAAGTGCAAGAGATTTTTATACAAGATTTTATGTATAAGGAATGAATATTCATAAAGGAGAAAGTATGATAAATATTTTCCTTATCTAAATATTTGATGAGAATAAGTTTAGGAGGTGGAGGCAAAGGTTTGAATGTCACGTGATCACCCATGTGTGTTTCCTTATTATGTGGGATGTGAATCTAAATAATAAGGGATGAGGAAGATCCCGTCTTTGATAAGGAGTGGCATATGATTTCATAACGAGATAAACTTCCTTACTTCTTAAAACATGGGAAATAAATCCTAGTAGATTTAGGAAATCTAGGTGAATTAGGAAGGGGTAAAAGATGGGTCACGTGGGTCTCACATGGGTTTCTCTTTATAAGTAGTATCTTGTAGAGAGAGAATATTAGGTGCGCAAGAGGAAAAATATTCAGAGAGAAGAAGGTTAGTTCTTTAGATCTTGTATTCTCCATGCTTACATGGTGTTTTTTTTATTAGTGGAAGAGAACTTTGCTCCCCCGTGGATGTAGGCAACTTGTTGAACCACGTAAATCTTTGTGTTTTTGTAATTTAAATTTTTAGCATTATTTTTCTTTCCCTTATTTTTGCCAAACCTTGGTTTTTATCCTCTCCCTTGGTATCAAAGCCTTAGGGTTGTTTCAGATCCTTGTTGGGCATAAGGTTTGTGGCAAATAGTAGATCTTTGAAGATGCCTGGAAGAAGTTCAACCAAATATGAAATTTCAAATTTTGACGATTCGAATTTCTCAACTTGAAAAAAAGACGCATGTGGTGTTGGTGAAAGAAAGTTATGTAGTGGCTTTAAAAGGCAAAAAAAATAAATCGAAAAAGATGGATGATGAGGAGTTTGTTGAAAAGGATCAATTGGCCAAGGCAGATATTTTCTTGGCGCTTGATGAGTCTGCTTTATTCAATGTCTCCTCAGAAACTTCTGCGAAAGATTTATGGGATGGAAAGGCCGAAAGGTACTTATGAAGGTTGGTCTCTGAATAAAAATTTTCTTTGTTTGAAACATTAAAATCTCAAGATGAGTGATGATGCATATTTGCAATGGCACTTAAATGTATTTAATGCCCTGATTATCAAGTTGATGTCACTAGATGTAAAGATTGATAAAGTAGACAAAGCAGCAATTTTACTTTGTTCTTTGCCGGAATCTTGAGACGGATTAATCATAAACCTTAGTCTTGCAAAATTGTTTGAATTTGACTCCGTTGTTTTTGCATTTTTGACAAAGGCGTCTAGGCGAAAGTTTGGTAGAGAATCCTTTGGGAATATGTTTGTCGTACGAGGAAGATCAATGGAGAGAACTTTAGATATAGATCAACTAAGATCCAAATGAAGAAAGAATAAGAAATTGAAGTGTTGCCATATGAGGAAAGACTGTCAGGCACAGAAAGGGAACCAGGAAGCCCCTAAATTTAGTTCTAATGAGGATCGTAGTTCAAATAGTTCTCAAGGAAATCTAGTAGAAGATGTTGATTTTTCTGAAGATGGAGAAGATTTGTTTGTGGATAAGGGGGAAGTTTTGCAATAATGGCTATGATTCAGGTGCGTCCTTGGTAGAAAATTAGAAAGACAAGAGCATCTAGTGTTTAAGAACTGATAATGGGGGAGAATTTTGTTCTAGTAAATTTAATATTATTTGTAGTGAGCACAGTATTGTTAGGCAGTTGACAGTTCTTGGAACCCCTCAAAAAAATGGTATTGCTGAGAGGATGAATCGCACCATTATGGAATGTGTCAAGTGTATGTCGAGTGTTGCCAAGTTAGAGCAATGTTTCCTGGCAGAAGCAGTTCGTATTGCTTTTTTCCTAATCAATAGGTCTCCCAGTTATGCTATTGACTACAAGACACCAGAAGAGGTAAACCTGCTGATTAATCTTTCCTTCGTATTTTTGGCTATGATGCGTATTCTTTGATTCTAAAGGAAAAAATAACTACGTTGGATGGAAAATCCAAGAAGTGTGTTTTTCTTGGTTATGATGATGGTACAAAGGGGTACAGATTGTGGGATACTACTGATCACAAGGTTATAATAAGCCGAGATGTTATTTTTAATGAAAATTCCATGCAGAAGAAGTAAGATGAGCAAGATGCAAAAACTGTTGAGGTGGAATGCACACATGAGAACCAACCAGATGGTAGTCAGTACCAAGAACCTGAAATTGTCCAAGAACTTTAAGAATATTTGGGTGATCTTGAATTAAGAAGATCTGACCTAAAAAGGCTCCTGTGAGGCTAAACGACTGTCTTTTCTTATACTTGCCTAACAAAGGAGGGTGAGCCAGTTTCCTTTCGTGAGGCACGTGAGATCGATGAAACCAGCCAATGGAGAACATCTAAGGAAGAAGAGATGGAAGCCCTGCGAGAGAATAAAACTTGGAAGCTAGTCGAGCTACCAAAGAAGCGAAAGGCAATTGGTTGCAGGTGGGTCTTCAAGAAGAAAAAGAGTCTTCATGATACCGTTGAAAGGTACGTAGCTCGAATGGTTGTAAAAAGGAATGCTCAGAAATCAGGTATTGACTTTGTAGGTCCACTATTAGAGTTGTTTTGGCTATGAAAGTTGTTCTTCATTTAGATTTGGAACAATTAGATGTGAAAACTGCATTTTTGCATGGTGACTTAAAAGAAGAAATTTAGATGACCCAACCAGATATTTTGAGGAAAGTAAAGAGAATTTGGTTTGTAGGCTCAATAAATCGTTTTACGGGTTAAAATAAGCCCCAAGGTGTTGGTACAAACGATGTGACGCTTTTATGTTGAGCTTGAATTTTCGTAGATGTGAAGCTGACCATTGTGCCTATTTTCAATGCTATGGTGATGGAAGCTTTATTATCTTGTTATTATATGTCGCTGAAATGATTGTTGCTAAACCAAACAGGAAGAATATTGTAGCACTTAAAGCTCAGTTGGCTAAGGAATATGAGATGAAAGAATTGAGAGCCGTTAACTGAATTCTTGGCATCAGTGTACTTTGAGACAGGAATAATAGGAAAATCTGGTTAACTCATAAGTTGTTTTTGGGATACATTACCCTGCTGAAAACTTGACTTATGTGTGTATGGATATACAAACATTGTTTTCTAGAAGGATAGTTTTATTGGATTACAATGCAAAGGATCATTCTACATTATATATATGTTTACGCTTCATTCAACGCCGATCTCTGGGATGAGATCTACTCAAATATTAGCAAAACTTAGATAATTTTGAAAAAGGTAGAGAATGTGAGGTCGCTTGATATAAGGGCTAAAAAATGACACAGAACTATTTAGATATGATTCTTTCTTGGATCCATTGGCAACGCCAGCTTTTAAATCTGTATGTATGTATTAAAAACTCTTTTAAAAATTTACAAACTAAGAAATAATTGCATATACAGAAAATAAATTTAAATTAAAGATTAAAATTAACTAAAATTAAACAAATAAATGTTACTTACATTTGGAACTCTAGAACCCGGAGTTCCGAGCATAGATTAGACCGCCCTATTGATTTGTGCCACCATCTCCTTTTGGATGCTTATGCTTGATGGAATTAGAAGATCTAAAGTTCTTTGACATAGATCTAGGATTCTTATGTTACAAGTGTGAAAACAAATCACACATGTGGGGGTTTTATTTAACTTTTCTTATTTTTATTTTGGGCCATTTGATTGCATCTAATCCAATGGTTATAGTATTCTAGGAACTTTACTCTTTTAAAGGGATTAAAACCCTTTTGTTTAGAGAGAGAAAGAGTGAGAAAAAGATAGAGAGATTGGGATGCAATTGGGTTTTTTGACTTAGTAGGCTCTGTTTTAGAGAGAGAAAATGAGCAAAAGGCTTGAACTCCATTGTGGGTTTACTGTGTGCCCTGTTTTAGTAAGAAAAAGTGTTAAAGAGAACCCATTTTTGGGTGTTTTTTATGCCTTATTTTTTGGCCCTGCTTAGAGTGAGAAAGGGCGGATGAAAATTGATATTTTCAGCTCTATTTCACTTTGTATTCTTTTCAAATCAGTAAGTAAAGTCTTGTGCCATTCTCCCATGGATGTAGATCACGATTTGTGATCGAAGCACATTAATCTTTGTACTCTATGGATTGAATGTTGCTGGATTTTTTTATTCCATGCTCTTGCTTTGATATTGTGTAGTTTCCATTGCGTGTTTATATTAATATGAATGCACAATAGCTGCAAATGCTTTAAACCCTTACTGATTTTTCACCAATCGATCCCAACAGCAGGTATCAAAGCTTAGGGTTTGCTCTTCATTGTGTCTGTGAAGAAATGGTTTTTTGCTATTGTGTTTATTTGGTGTATTTTTTCTTGCAAATGTATAACACAATGGAATTTGGAAAATTAAATTAAAATAATTGGCTAATATAGAAAATAATGATAGAAGATTATCTTCTTGGAAAAGAATTGGATCGACCACTTCGAGGTAAGGAGGTCATGCCTGTTGGAATAGAAGATTGAGAATGAGATGTTCTTAATCGAAAATGTTTGGCAGCTATTAGACCATGTATTTAACCATCAATTTTATTTGATGTTTATCAATTTAAAACATTTGCAGATCTTTGGCAATCTTTAGAGCAACCCTCTAGTGCAAATAAAATGCATGCGATGAAAAAATTATTTATTTTGGAAATGAAAGAACGGGCTATAATTAGGTCACATGTGAGTGAATTTAATTCAATTTCTGCACAATTGAGGTCTTTGAAAGTGAATTTGGATGAAGAAGAGTTATGCTTGCTTTTGCTGAGTTCTTTGGCTGCTAGTTGGGATACCTTAGTAACCACTGTGGCTAATACAGTGTGAAACAAATTTAATTTAAAAGATGTTGTAGCTTCATCGTTATATGAAGAGAATATAAAGGCATCTACAAAAATATTTGCCTAATCAAATCAAGCATTGACAGCAGGAGATAGAGAAAGAACATAATATAGAGACTAACCCTATGGATATAATATGGGCAAATCTCATAGCAGAGGTAAGTTCAAGTCAAAGGGCAAGAAGATTACTTGCTGGTATTTCAAGAAACCTAGTCACACATGGAAAGATTGTTATGCTTTGAAGAATAAGTAAAAGGCCAAGGGCATGGATAGCCATGCCGAAGAAATTACAGTTTCAGATCGTGAAGATCGGATAATTTTTATTGTTGCATGCACAACATTGTTTATTACACATACTTGGGTTTCAGACTCTAGTGCTTCATTTCATGTTTGCCTAGAAATGTCATTTTTTTTATCCTACATAGATGTGGATAGTGACTTGGTTTATCTTGGTGATGATCAAGCTTGCAAAATATTGGGCATTGGAAATGTTGTTATCAAGCAATCAGATGGAAAGAAGCACGCTTTGAGAAATGTGAGGCATGTTCCTGAGTTGAAGAAAAATCTCATTTCAACCGGGCAGCTAGATGACTCTAGTTTCATAGTGACTTTTGGAAATAGGTCATGAAAAATTTCAAGAGGTTGTATGACAATGTTAAAAGTGCAAAAAGATGGAAGTCTCTATACTATTCATGGCACAACTCAAAAGAATGATGTTATAGAGAAGATCATTGCTGCAGCTAGTAGGCATGAGGATATGAAGATTTGGCATAGCCGGTTGGGTAATCTCAGTGAGCATGGTAAGAAGGTATTGCAAAGTCAAAATCTTATTCTTATTTCTAAGCATTCCTTTCTTGATTTTTGTGATCATTGTGCCATGGGTAAGCAGCGTAGAGTAAGTTTTAAAAGAAATGACTTTCATAGAAAAAATAAAGCATTAGAATTGATTTATTTTGATGTTTGTGGCCCTGTTAATGTTAAATATATTGGTGGAGCTTCTTATTTTGTCACTGTTTGAGATGATTATTCTAGAAAATATTGGTTGTATCCATTGCCATCTAAGGATCATGTTTTTGAAGTTTTCAAGGGTTTCAAAGCCAACGTTGAAAAAAACAACAAAGTAATTTATAAAATGCACTGATAATGGTGGTGAATATTGCTCGAATGTTTTTTATACTTTTTGTAAAGAGAATGACATTCGCAGAGTAAGGACTATTCTTGTGATGCCACAACAAAATGGTATCATTGAGAGGATGAATAGGACCATCATTGAAAGAGTAAGAAGTATGCTATCACAATCCGATCTTGGTAAGCATTTTTGGGCTAAAGTTGCTAGTACAGCTGAATATTTGATCAATAGATCTCCTAATACACCCTTGAATGGTGAGATACCTAAAATTCTATGGAGAGGTAAAAGTGTGTCATATGAACACTTGAGAACATTTGGGTGTGAAGCTTATGTTCAAGTGCTCAGTGAACGTAAAGCCATGTTGGATGCCATGTTAAGAAAATGTGTTTTTCTTGGGTACGGTGGTGATGATAAATGTTATAGGATTTGGGATCCTATTGCAAAGAAGACTATTAGAACTAGAGCTATTCTCTTTAATGGGAATGTAATGTTTGTTGAAAAGAAGCTGGAAGAGACAAAACAAGAAAGACTTGTTATGGATATACAAGAACCAAATCCCATTGTATTACCTCGATAAGTACTAGAGAGTCAAGCTCAAGCTCAAGACAGTTTTGATGTAGGTGATGCTAGTTATGAGGATAACACTGAATTAATTGAAGATGAAGAAAGACTACAAGTTACACTTGAACCAGAATTGAGAAGATCCACATGCCCTCACAAGCCCACACAAGGTATTCTCCTTCCTTATATTATGTTTTATATACTAATAATGGTGAACCTGAGTCTTCTCAAGAGGCTATTTATTGCTCTAATGCTGAAAGGTAGCATAAGGCAATGGAACAGGAGATTGATGCTTTGCATAAAAATGATACGTGTGAGTTGGTGGAACTTCCACATGGGAAAAAAGCATTGAAGAATAGGTGGGTATATGCTATTAAGTAGGAGGCAAATAATCTTATACGATATAAGGCCAAACTTATGGTGAAAGGTTATGGGCAAAAACTAAGTGTTGATTTTAATGAAATTTTTGCCCCTGTTGTTAAACATAGCTCTATTAGAGTTGTTTTATCTTTGGTTGCTAACTTGAATTTGGATCTAGAACAAATTGATATTAAAACTGCCTTCTTACATGGTGATCTTGATGAAGAAATTTATATGTGTCAAATGAAGGTTTTGAGAACAAAACCAATCCTAACTTGGTTTGTAAGTTGAAAAAGGGATTGTATGGTTTGAAATAAACATCTAAGAAATGATATAAGAAATTTGACAGTTTTATGCTGGGTGAATGTTATTCTAGATGCGATTTTGATCATTGTATGTACTTCAAGGATTCAACATATGATTCTTTTATTGTTTTGTTGCTTTATGCTGATGATACGCTTATTGCTAGTAATGATTTGAGTGAAATCAAGTGTTTAAAGCTTGATATGTCCAAGCATTTTGCCATCAAGGATCTTGGACCAACCAAAAAGATTTTGGTCATACACATCCATAGAGACAGAAAGCAAGGTAAGCTTAGGTTACGTCAATCTGAATATATTTCTAAAGTACTTGGACGCTTCAACATGACTGATTGTAAACATCATTCTACACCATTAGTTGCACATTTCAAGTTGTCTAAAGGGACACTCCAATGAATGAGACAGATAGAAGTTAGAAGAAGAATGTTTCATATACTTATGTAGTGGGTAGTTTGATGTATGCAATGGTTTGTACTAAACCTGACATTGCCCATGTAGTGGGAGTTGTTTCCAGATTTATGTCTAATCCAGGTTGGGAACATTGGCAAGCAGTTAAGTGGATTCTTTGGTATTTGAAG
Source organism: Amborella trichopoda (assembly GCF_000471905.2). Next base: position 2,729,824 of record NW_006500104.1, read on the forward strand.
AGAACATGAAAAATATACTCGTGTTTTGAAAGTCATCATTAGAACTTGTTGGTTATGTAGATGCAGATTATATAGGATGCCGTGATACTAGAAGGTCTACCACTAGATACATTTTCAATATTGGTGGAGGTGCAGTCAGCTGGATATCAAGGTTACAGGATATTGTTGCCTTGTCATGAACTGAAGCTGAGTATGTTGCATTGACTGAGGCAGCGAAGGAAATGATTTGGTTGAGAAGGTTACTTTGAAAGTTTGGGATAAAACATAATAACTATGTTGTGCATTGTGATAACCAGAGTGCAATTCATCTGGCTAAGAATGTAACTTATCACTCCAAGACAAAGCATATAGAGGTTAGATATCATTTTATTAGGTTGGCCCTCAAACATAGAGATTTGCAGGTAGACAAGATTCACACTGAGAAGAACCTTGCTGATATGTTGATAAAGGTTGCCTCAATTGAAAAGAATATGATGTGTAAAAGACTTTCAGGGTTGAAGGAGATGTAATCTCAAGTGGATGGAGAGTGATGCATTGGTGATTATTTCGGAGACTTTGTGATTTGTTTTCAAGTCGGAGATTGTTACATGTGTGAAAACAAAAAACACACGTGGAAATTTTATTTAAATTTTCTCTCTTTTATTTTGGGCCATTAGATTAAATTTAATCTAATGGTTGTAGTGTTGTATGAACTTTAGTCTTTTAAAGGGATTAAAACCCTTTTGTTTAGGGAGAGAAAGAGTGTGAGCAAAAGATAGAGAGACTGGGATGCAATTGGGTTTTCTGGCTTAATATGCTATGTTTTAAAGAGAGAAAGTGAGCAAAAGGCTTGAACAGTGAGCAAAAGGCTTGAACTCCATTGTGGGTTTGCCGTGTGCCATGTTTCAGTGAGAGAAAGTGTTAAAGAAAACTCATTTTTGGGCTCTGTTTGGAGTAGGAAATGACTGTTGGAAATTGATAGTTTGAGCTTGATTTCACTTTGTAATCTTCCCAAATCAGTCAATAAAGTCTCATGTCATTTTCGTGTGGAGGTAAGTGAAGATTTGTGATCGAACCACGTTAAATCTTTATGCTCTGTGGAATGAATGTTGTTGGATTTGTCAATCCATGTTTTTGCTTTGATATTGTGTAGTTTCAATTACTTGTTTATATTGATATGAATACACAATAGTTATAAATGTTATAAACTCATGCTGAATTTTACCAATCGATTCCAACATCCTAAGGCATGGAAAAAGATTGATGATTTTAGGTGGGGTCTTTCTTTCCAGGCATACCTAAGCTTTTCTGAGGGTTTAGGTTGGATTTTCTAAAATTGATGATTTTAGGTGGGGTCTACCTAAGGTTTTATGAGGGTTCATGATGGATTTTCTTTTGAAAAGGTTTAGGGTAGATTTTCTTTAGTTTTTTATAGTTTTTGTAGGCTCTTAAGATTAAATCTGAATTTGAGGATTTTTTGGTATTGTTGGGGATTTTTTGGTATTGTTGGGGATTTTTTGGGATTTTTTCTTATTATTTAGGAAAATTCTAAGGCTTCTTCCTAATTTGTAAGGAATTTATGAATCGTTTTTTTATTATTTTTCTAGTCTCTGTGCAGGGTTATTTATAAGTTTGAGGTAGGGTTAAGGTTGAAATTAATCAAACTCAATTGGGATTACGATTAGGTATTTTTCTCAATTGTTTTGAGATTTTTTGGATATTTTTGGGGCTCAAAAAAAACTAAAACTAGCTTCTAAAAGGTTCCTGGGTGGGGCCGGGCCCATCGAACCACACGATACCAACCTTGGTGACTTGCGTGATGCGCAGAGCGTCGTGCACGTCTCTCTGGGCACATTTAGGCAAGGACAAAAGTGTCATTCTTTAATCTTTTTAACTGTAGGTCCGATTCGGGTGATTCTTGGGCCGTTGAAAAGCTCTTTGGGTCTACTTTAATTTGGGTTAGGTTGAAGGCAATTTTGGAATAATTATATTAGGTTTCGGTTGTCTATGATCTACTAAAGTTTTTGTGGTTCTTTGGACTCAAAATTGAGGTTTTAAGGAATTTCCTTAACCAGAATTTCAAAGAGACTGTCTACAAATTTAGCAAGTGATAGCATCTAGTGCTCATTTGCCTATGTAATTTATCAAATTTTTGTATAGGATCAATAGGTATAGTTGGTCCAACTATTGAATCTAGTACTCATTTCAAAGATGCACACGTGGTGTGCTATATGGATGAGGCTAAGCACTTTCTACAAGTTTATATAGCTGAACATACATTATTGAGATACAATGACCTTTTCTTGAGGAATTCTCATTTTCAATGAGCAATCATTGCATTTTGATTAATTTAGTAACACACAGGTCCCAAGATCTTGGTTACAATTTTTGGGTTGAAGAAGGTGGTGGTACTAATACAAATTTCATCTTAATGTATTTTACCATTCAAGGACAAGTTTTCTCCAACCAGGGGAGAATGAAGCAGATCAAGATCAGATGGATACAATATTTTTTATTTTTTAAAATTTTGGGGACTGAATTATTTCTCTTTTTTTTATGAGTGAGTGTTTTATTTTTATTTATTGAGGTCAATTTTTTGAAATAGGATTAATAGGAATTTTTTTTAGTTTAGTTTGATAAAATCTATATTTTAATAAGTACATTTTATATGCAAATTAGGTCTCTTTTTTTCGGAGGTATGAATAAGTTATCTTATATTAAGATCTTTTGTGGGTGAGGTCCGTTCCTACCTTTAGATAAGAAACACAGAGATAGGTGTCTTTATCGTTTGTCTTTAGAAAGGGGTGATTATGTTTTTTTATGGATTGGGGTTGAACAAAAAAAAAAAGGCTGTTTTGTAGAGAAAGAGAACATGACTCTTGTTATTCTTTTTTCTTCTCTAATTGACTGTATTTGGCGGCTCTCTTGGATCCCCACATCTGTGCTTTCGTCTCATTTTTTAGTTCTCTCTAAAACACGGTTGATTTACCGATTATTAGAGGCCAATACATTTCAACTGCATCAGTGGCAAACTTTAAGATCCCTTCCATCGACATTATTTCGTCCATATATTATTATTTTTTTTCTTCAGTAAGTCAAAATAAGTCTATTTGAGAGTAGGTTCACGTCGCTATTGTCCAAGTTTCTAAACCAAACTGTAAGGACTCCTTCCCGTGGATGGTTGTGAAAGCCGTTTTCACATATTTATTTAGCCAACGTATTCTAAGGACTATATATATATATGTCATGGGCAAATGACTTTTATTGATTAAATATACACATCTTACTTCGTTGTTGACAAAATTGACAATACCCAAGATTTAGGGGTGGCAACGGGTCGGGTCCCGTCTTATGGACCCAAACCCAAGACGAGTCGAATTCATTTGGACCTTGACACACGTCTAAAAATTTAAAACAAAACATTTATTTTGTTCATTGTATATATATTTCTTATATTTATACCAAGTGGACTTGACCCAACTCAATAAAGTCCAAGTTGGATATGAACCCACACCCAACCCAGATTAAGTCCAATCCCTAGGACCCAAACCTGACTTGCGGGGTCTAACATATAGAAGCTAACCCAGACCCGGGACCCGATGGCCACCGTACCCTTGTTCTTTTCAAGGATAATCTCCCAAACAAATTAGAAAAGTGGAGAAGCGTCCGAAAAGATAACCTGTCCTCGGCCCTCGATTAAAAAAATTAAGATCCCATATTCTATATAGGGAAGAGTGTTTCGTGAGTCAGCGGACTCACTAGCCTGCGCAATCATAAATGTCCATCTTTAAGATAAGCATCTACAACTAAAGATTCCTATCCGGTGGATAAAAAATATTGTAATAAAAAACAATTTAAATTTTATTTTATTATCTTTTATTTGTTATATTCATGATTATCGTAGTGTAGATCATGGATCACAACAAATTCGAATCCAAGATGGATACAAATAATGGGTGTTCAAGGGAACCTGCATGAAAATAGTACGAATCGGAGGACTCATAAAACCCTGTCCTTTATACAGTGAAAGCATACTTTCCTACTAAATCATTTCTTCTTTTTTTTTGGGTGCGTGGTCGGATAAGCACAATACAAATCTATGGAAAATGCTTCGGCTGGCCCATGGGCTATCCATCCCCTCATAAAAAAATTTATTTAATATGGGTAATTTTATTTGCTTCGTTTTTATGCATAGGACCTGGTTTCTATGCGGCCAAGCCCGCATTTGTGGAAATGTAGGCATCTTAATAAATCTTTTTTGCGATGAATTTTAAGACTCATTTTTTAAGGACATGTAATCTCTAATATGGAGACCATGCATATGAAAAAAGAAATAAATTAGTAATTTTAAATTATAAAATATAAAATTAATAATTCTAGTAAGAAAACATTTGGATCGTTAGTTTTCATTGTTTTTAGATAGAACACCAACTTGCATCCATCTTAAACCAGTTTTCATTGTTTTTAGATAGAACACCAACTTGCATCCATCTTAAACCAACCTGCATCCATCTTTAAGACGGATGCTTTACAGTTTCCAGACCGCATATGTAGAAATGCGGTCCAGCCTGCATGAAATAATTTTCCTTGTGTACATGTATTCTATGGACTGTAGTGAACATTCTAATAAAATATTTCAATAAACAAAAACAAAAAACAAAACCTAAAAGCAGTTTTATGGGGAGACAAAAATTAGGTTTTGCCAGCTCTATATTTGGTGCATCGTTAAATCTAGGCATAAATGTCCCCAAAATATTTTTTTAAAATTTTACTTAAATCTATTATATTTAAGACCAATTCCAAATGCCGCCCATTATATTCCACTACTTTCGATGGATTACCGAAAAGATGGGTGATCGTAGTAGCTATGATAAGCACACGATGAAATAATTTGAACTCTGACAAATGGACGTATATTGTACCCATTTGCATCCATCTTTATGATCCATCTTTATGAGCGATGCTTTATACCTTTGGACCTTATATTGCACAAATGAGGACTAGACCGCATGAAACAATTGTTCATTTCATGCATCAAAGTCCATCTTCATGAAAGAGTTGAAAAAATCCCACAAGCCTATATATGGACGGTGTAGAAATATCCTTAAAAGAATCGTATTTTAAATGTTCAAATTTTTTATTTTTAGCTTAGATCATCAATCCCTAATTAAAAATCCATCATTAAGATAAATTTGAGAGGGGGCCCGCATATGTCCAATATGCATCAGTCAACCTTTCTGTAAGGAGCGGTCCTTTGTCTCATAGAAGTAAACGCCCAAATTTTTAAATGAAAAGATTCACATGCTCTATTCTGTGCAATGAAATCTTGAGGTTTTGGGAGAACCAATTGAAAAGCAACCATTTCATATTCAATCTACTTATAAATTGAATTTCAAAGTGCAGCAACCTTGAGCAGGAAGCTAATGGAGAACAACACCATAATCCCAGCGTCCACCACCTTGTTGTGCTCATCATCTTTGTTAATCTTATTTTTGGTGTTTAAATTGGTGGAATTTGTGGTAAGAGTATGGTGGGTTCCTCTAAGAATAACCAGGTTAATGGAAAAACAAGGAATTAGAGGGCCACCATATAAATTTCTCCATGGGAACAACAAAGAAGTGTTGCAGATGGCAATGGAATCTGCCATGAAACCCATGGATTTCACTCATGATATCTTGCCTAGGGTTCAGCCTCATATTTATGCTTGGTCCAAAATATATGGTAAGCACAACAAAGTAAATATGAGAAAAAGGAGTACTAAATCTTTAAGAAAGTCCTAAATTCAATTTAGTTTGTTCTAGATTAACACTATGTCATTAAAATGGTTGTATTAGTTCATGATTATAGTATGTGTATATAGATTATCATGTCTACGGTCTGGTTAGCACGATGCTCTTACAACTCGGTTGAACTCGGTAATTTACCCAGCGGAGTGCCTCAGAACAAACTCAGTTGGAAAAAGAATTTTTATTATTTTACTCAATCAAGTTTATGTTTTTTTTGTGTTTTTTATGATGATTTCTGAGTTCTTCATGTATATTTTTTGTTTTCCAATTTTTTTGATTTTTTGATTTTCTTTTTCAGCTATAAATCAATGTTTTCTAAATTCTATCTTTCAAATCTTTGATCCATTTTTTTGGGAATTTTGGTGTTTTTTTCCAGTTTATTTTTCTTATAACTGTTTTTATGTTTTTTAGCATAGTTTGCTCTTTCTTTTTCTTGTTTTTTTGCCCTTTGTTAGACTCATAAACTAGTACAGAAAGCTCAATTGGACTGGCCTGAGTTACTTAGCTCACACACAGGGCCCAAGTCCTGAGCTGAGCCGTGTAATCGAACTTGGTTTAACACACACACGGGGAGTGGCCTGGAGTGCGGGCCAATGGTTTGGAATACATCCAATTCAAAGTGTCGTAATTTGACATTGTCATAAAAAATAATAATAATAATAATGTTGTAATTTAGATAGTGATTTCATAAAAGTGCTGTAATTTGGAGAGAGAGAGAGAGTTCTTAGGAATTGGAAAAGAATTGATTTTTTTTATTTTTATATTTTCGTTTGCAGGGAATAGTTTCCTGAGCTGGGATGGAACTAAACCCCAGCTTTTCATTAGAGATCCAGAGTTTATGAGAGAGGTTCTCAACAACAAACATGGAGACTATCAAAAACCGGATTTCCTTTCAGTCTCCAAACGGCTGTTTGGAGATGGGCTTATAGCTACAAGCGACGAGAAGAAATGGGCTCACCATCGGAAGCTTGCCAACAAGGCCTTCAATGCTGAATGCCTCAAAGTAAATGGAAATAACTTGTTTTGGGGTTGTATTACGTATACTATGAGACAATTATAGTTTTTTACCAGGAGGTCACATTTAATTTCAGCCATTGAATATAAAATCTATTTTTTTTTTTTTTAATTCCCATAAGACTTGTGAACTCATTAAACCTTCATCCAAATTGTCTTTCTACCATCTTTTAACCCAAGCGTCAATCAGATTAATAGTGATCAAGTGAAATAACCTTTTGTAGGAATTGAACTTGAGATGTAGCATTGTTTATAACTGCCGCCAACCATGATTTGATTTCTGCAGAGCATGTTTCCTGAAATGGTTAAGAGTGTTGAGGAAATGATGAAGAGATGGAGAGATAATGAAGAGAAAGAGATTGAAGTTTTCAATGAATTCCGGATTCTCACATTGGACGTGATTTCCAGGACAGCTTTTGGAAGCAATTACTTGGAAGGGAAAGATAAGTTGGAATTGTTGGAGAAGTTGGTTAAACTCGTTGCTTCAAATATTCGTAAATTTCGCTTTCCGGGCACTGGGTAAGATTCTCAAGTGGTCGGCCCTTCATCTAAGTTTTAAGTTTTGAGCTTCATGAAATTTTAGCCAACACTTATGTTGAAATTTGGGCAAACTTCATTCCAAATTGAAAGAATAAATTAGATCATAAAAACTAGTTAGAACCCTATTTTATCTCGATATCGTTACATGTATCAACATTTAGCACATATATAAATGTCATTCTCAAAATTGGCATTTTCACATATAACAATGGGTAGACCATTTATGAAAGGAGAAAGCTTTGTATATACCACTAGATATACTGAATTGCTATATGCCACCCTCTTTCATCCATCTGATCTAAATGGACAGCTGAGAAGGCTCCAATCACGCCTAAACACTATTTTATTTTTAACTTTTTCGAGATATGATGTTGACATCAAATTTTTGGCATCCACTCCTCTCTTAAGCTTATGCCAACAAAAAATATGAAAAGATAGTATTCATAAATAAAATGGCCAAAGTAGCCCTAAAAGTTTCGGGGTTGGTCTGGTCGTTTAATTTTTATAAAAGTATTTTTGTATTGTTTTAGGTGCATACATTGCAATTCTATTTTAAGATCTAAAGAAGAAATGTAAAGAGAAAACCATCTTGGATGCTTTTTACCAGACACAATGTCTTTATTGTATCCTTAGTCTGTCTGCGCACGTAAAGAACCATAACCAAATTAGGTGTTATTGCAAAGCACACATGCCGCTATATCAAATATTAGTGAGAAACCTCACATTCCATTACAGGATTAACTACACGACTTTAGCCTCATATTTACATCTAATGAATACAACATAAAATGGGGGGCAAACCTAACACAATAGTCCCCATGACCTGTTGATCTTGTTGGGCTTACCCAGTTGAGGTCTCTTGTATCAATTCAGACGGGTGCAGCAGAACCCGGATTTATGGGACAGAAAAATATGCCTAAACTGATGTGTGTGTATGAGTAAAAATCATGCAACAAAAAAAATAAAAATAAACTTCATAGCACCTAGATTTACACGGTTTACCTTCTCAAGCTATATCCACAGGCGAAAGAGACATATCCACTATTAAAATAATGTTCACAATGTTCTTCCAAGAAACAAAGTTTTTTGGGGCCCTCTGATTTCTTCTAGAGGGTTTTCTCTGTCTGTGGCTCTTCTCTTTATTGGAGACTTCTTTTCTTTCCTGAAAGTTTTTCTCTCTCTAAAAGAAAAGTTTATCTCTTTCTCTCTTTAACGTGCTCCTCTTTCTCTGCTACTTCTCTGCAAAAGACAGATCATTGTATTTCTTTTCTCTACCATGGAGAGGTTCCAGCTAATAAGAAGAGGCTTTGGTAAACCCAGCAAGAGAGGAGTCACAACCACCCACGTGAGGCCTTTTATAGTTTGCTCTCTCTCTCTAGGATTGGTAAGCATGGTATTCTTGACAAGCTTATTTAACCTTATCTCATCTTTTGTGGGCCCACATGAGGATATCTCTTTTTTGGAAAGCCTACATAATCTCACGCGAGGTTATCATTTTGTAATAACTACCTCCCAAGACTTGTTCTAACATTCAACACTTCTATGCTAAATGAATACCCCTAAAAAATAGCAAGTTTAAAAGGAGGTCCTCCCACATGGGACGGACTCCCCCAACAATCTCCCCCTTTTATCCTATGGGGGAGGTTCTCTTTTTCAGATTAAACAGGTGTGCAAATGACATCCATCCTAGCCATGCTTCTATATAGCTTTTGTTTATCTTTGGTTAAGGTCTTGATCATCATAGCCGACGTATTCTTATACATATGGATCTTCTCTAGCTGCAATAACTTCTTCTCTAGAATATCCCAAATTCAATGGTAATACATATCAATATGCCTTTTTCTAGAATGGAAGCTTGCATTCTTACTCAAGTGGATGACACTTTTGACTGTCACAATGGATGATATACTTGTCCTATTTCAAGCCCAACTCCTGGAGGAATCTCTTCATCCACAGGATCTCCTTGCAAGCTTCTGGGATTGAAATGTACCCTGCCTTTGTGGTTGATAGAGCCACACACTTCTGCAGTATAGACTATCATGAAACATCACTCCTTGCAAAAGTAAATAGGCATCACACAATTGATATTCTTGAGTCTACATCTCTAGCCATGTCTGCATCTGTGTTACCATTGTAATATAGTTTACCTCCCCCAAGGCACAAACACACTTAGAATGTTCATCTGAGATATCTAAATATCCCCTTGATTGCTGCCCAGTGTTCCTTCCCAAGATTCACAATAAATCTAATCACTACACCAATTGAGTGTGTGATATCTGGCTTCGTGCACACCATTGTGTACATTAAACTTCATATAGTTGATGCATAGGGAACATTTTTCATTTCTTCCTTCTCATTCTAATTTGAAGGGCTCTGCTTACCACTTAATTAGAAATAACTTCCAAGTAGGGAACTGATAGGGTTTATGTTGTTCATACTGAACCTTCGAGCACTTTCTCAATGTATCTTTCGTGTGATAACCATAGCTTCCCAACGTTCCCTTCACGAGAAAACTTCATGCCTAAGATCTGTTGAGAAAATCTTAATTCCTTCACGAAGGTATTGCTCAACTCTTCTTCCAACCTGTAAATTTGGCAATTGTCCTGACCCACAATTAGCATGTCATCAACATATGGTAAAAGAATTATGAAGTTATCGTCGGAGAAGTTCTTGACGAAGACACAATGGTCTAAGACTGTCCTATTGTACCCATGACTCCCCATGAAGGAATCAAACTTCTTGTACCACTGCCTTGGGGCTTGTTTTAACTAGTATTGGCTCTTTTCAAGCTTGGAAACATGTGCTCCTTTCCTTTTACCTTTGACCTTGAATCAATCTGGATGCTCCATATATATCTCTTCTTTCAAATCACCATGGAGAAAGGCAATCCTAACATTTAGCTACGCTATCTCTTAGATTCAAACTTGCAACCAGTCCTAACACCACATGTATGGATGGCATTTTCACCACGGGATAAAAGATTTCATCAAGGTCGATACCCTTTTTCTGCTCGAAACCTTTCACAACCAACCTAGCCTTCTACCTTGGCTTTGAGCTTTTCTCTCCAATCTTTATTCTAAAGACCCACTTGTTCTTCATTCCCTTCTTGCCTTTAGGCAACTTTACCAAGTCATCGATGTGGTATTTTTGTTCGTTGGCTTGAGCTTCCTAGTAGATTCCTGGTTGCCTCCTTTCAGTGTATAGGATATGCTGTGATGCAAGGTATTTGGTAGAGAGTTTATGTCCCCAATAGGACCTACTCATTTCAATTATAGGTGGCACTTCTTGAACAAGTTGTTCCCTCTGTTCTACATCACCCGGAACTGGCATGTCAAACTCTTGGCACCCATCCCTCTTGCTGCACTTCTCTTCTGTCTTTATGCATCATGGTAGGAGGAACTATAACCGGTTCTGAACCATTGAATATTCATGGCTTTTTTACTTCTTCACATCTTCAATGGTAAGGTCTACTTTAAAGGCCAGATCCCTACTGTTCTCAAGATCCCATAGCTTGTAATCAAACTCTCCATTTGAGTACCCTAGGAAGATGCACAGGAGTTCTTTTTCATCCAACTTGGATCTTTGCTCCTTGGGCACGTGCACTAATGCCTTGCACCAGAACACCCTCAAGTCTGCATAAGAGATATCTTTTTCGATCCAAACTCTCTCAGGGATTTCACCATCTATAGGAAATGACGAGCATCTATCTATTAAGTAGCATGTTGTGAGGACTACTTCAACCCAATATGACTTTGGTAACTTGGCGATGGATAGCATGCTCCTAACTCTTTCCGTAATGGTGTGATTCATTCTATCTACTACACCATTATGTTGGGGGTTATATGGTACTACCTTTTTGTGCCTTATGCCATGCTTGACACAATAGCTTTTGAAGCATTCGAGGTGTACTCCGTCATTGTCTGATATGAGACACTTTAACAACTTGCATGTCTCCCTTTCCACCTTAGCATGGAAATTCTGAATGATCTCAAACAACTGATCTTTTAATTTCATTAAATACACTCATACCTTTCTTGAAGCATCATCAATGAAGTTGACAAAGTATGATGTGCCACCAAGCCACTTCACATCCATGGGACCACACATATTTGAATATATCAGATCAAGGATTTTCGTAACTTTAGAACTAAAACTGGAGAAAGAGACTCAATGTTGTTTTCATTGCAAACATGTGGTTAGAGATGCATTCTTAACATTGGGAAGAATCTGCTTCTTTGCTAAGATTTGCATTCCTTTCTCACTCATGTGGCTAAAATGCCTGTGCAACAGGTCTTGTGGGGGTTCTTCAATGGCATCATTAACTTCGCCATTTGAGACTTGCACCTATGTATTGTAGAGTGAACAACACTTCTTGCCCTTCGTTATGACAATAGATCCCTTTGTTAACTTCCAATGTTCCTTACTGGACATTGAGTGGTACCCTTCATCATTTAAACACCTTCTGAGATGAGTTTCAGAGAGATATCTGATACATGTCTGACGTCCATTAGCACAAGCTTCATCCTAATGTCAGTCTTGATGTGTACATCTCGCTTACCCACAATCTGTCGCTCTGTAACAAGAAAAATAATGTATGGGTGGTAAAATGTAATGATACTCTGGTATATACAACCCAGTCTGAGTTACATGAACCTGATGCAATACTGATGTACCTGTCACTACAGTTTTGAACCACACCAACATCTGTGGTCACAACAATGGTTTGATTGCCATCACCTTTGGCATTGTCCTCATTCAACTCTTTCTTGAGCTTTTGACGCGATTTCTTGATGTGCCCTTTCTTGCGACATTGATAACGTGTGACTCCCATTTTTTATTTCGATCCATCTTTATCCTTAGATTTGTTAGTTTGATTTTGGTCCCTATTTTTTAACCTTCCTCGATTTGTGACAAGAGCTTGTGAGTTAGATGTGTCGAAGGATTTGCTTCTCGTTTCCTCATTCTGTAGGCTACTAGTGAACTATCCCATTTGGTGCTATGCTACTCAGACTACCTCCCGACTATTCAGTAGTGAACTGAATAAAAATAGAGCTTGTAGCTCATCTTTTAGGAGCAATTTAATCGTTGTGAGTTGGTTTTTTTCACCTCAATCAGGTGCTCTGCAACGGATCCCCCGTCCCTGAACTTCATGATCATAAAATTTTGGATCAAGAATGCCTTATTTTTTGTGCTCTTCCTCTCGTACAAGCCATGTAGCTTATCCCACAATGATGTGGCAGATGTCTCCGTTGACACATGGTGGAACACATTTTCTTCCAAGAGTCTTTTGGTCCAATTTCTTCCACCCTTTGTTTGTCATACCTTCGGGCTTATGCTCTACCCCTTCAATAGTGTGTACAAGTCCCTACAGTATAGTATATGTTCAATCTTTGGCTTCCAAATGATCTAGTTATTCCCATTAAGCTATATCATCCTACTCCCGGTATTGGAATCCATCATTGATCCATACACATTGTCTTTTACACCTCTCTAATCTTTTCACCGACAGTTAGGGAGACTCATCGACTGTCAATCTCCTGTTATTAGTCAAGATTTTTTTGGCAGTTAAGGATCCGTCATCTATCAAGGATCCATTGTCCGTCAATTCATTGGCGGTCAATATGTGATGTAGGTCAAGTATTTGTCGTTAGCACTCACCAGCTGTCAATTCGTCATTGGTCAAGTATCCATCAGCGATCAAGTATCCGTCGACAGTTAAGCACTCACAAACTGTCAAGTCATCGACGGTCAAGTATCCCACATTGGTCAAATATCCATCAGCGGTGAAGAACTAACAGGCAGTCAGGGTGTCACCGTTAATCAAATATGAACCAATCCTATAAGGAGGTTTTCTTCCTTGATCATCCTATGACCATTAGGATTGCTACACTGGCAAATGGTGTTAGGTATAACCGAGCGGTGTATCGGAGTCAAGGGAAACACGCTCGGATACCAATTATTGGACTCACCCAATAGGGCCCTATCGCAAAAATACGGATGCGCGCAGTGGAACCCATATTTATGGGATACAAAAGTATGCTAAAACCGATGTGTGTGTGTTTGAGTGGAAATTATGTAGTAAAACAAATGAAAATAAAACTTACTAGCATCGAGATTTACATGGATTACAGTTTCAGTCTACGTCCATAAAAAAAAGAGATAGATCTACTATTAAAATTATAGTTACAATATTCTTTCTAGAAACAAGCTTTCTTGGGCTTTCTGATTTCTTTCAAAGGGTTTTCTCTCTCGGATGGTTCTTTTCTTTCCTAGAGGCTTTCTCTCTCTCTAAAAGAAAATGTTCCCTCTTTCTCTCTCTATCTCTTCTTCTTCTTCTTCTCTAGAAAAGAAGGATCACTGTATTTCTAATCTCTACAATACAGAGGTTCTAAGCTATAACAAGAGGCTTTGGTTAAACCCACCAACATAGCAGTCACAATCACCCACGTGAGGCTTTTTATAGTTTGTTCTCTCTCTCTCTCTATAATATATATGGATGGTAACTTTGACCACCTTATTTAACCGTATTACATATTATGTCGAGCCCACATTAGGATATCTATTTTTAAAGAAGCCTACATAAGCTCACGTGAGATTATCCTTTTGTAACAACTACCTCCCATGACTTGTTTTAAAAGTCAATACTTCTATGCTAAATGAGTGCCTCTCAAAAATAGAAAGTTCCAGTGGAGGTCCTCCCACATGGGATGGACTCTCCCAACAGTTCTTTCCTCTTACATACTTTTGACGAGGAATTGATGATTCAATTTCTACGTTCGTTTCTCGTAATTCTCAAATCTTACAATGTTATTTTTCCATAACCTCTATGGTCTTTCCCATGTATGGGTGTAGAATTGTCATAGTTATATGGGAGCCTTTCACATGCCTGTGCCTGGCATATGATCTATGGCCCCCGAGTCTAATATCCAAGGAAAAGTATCATAGGAAGGCATGATAGCATAAGGGTTACGAGTTTGAGAATGAAGAAAAAGGATCTTACATGGAGGAAGAGCCATTCTTGTTACTTGGTTGCTAATAATGATCACATTTACGGTGATGGGCTTGAATGGTTGCGGTCAGCGTGTTCTGTTATTAATCGGCATTAAGTGTAGGTATAATACCCAACACATATCTTTCACATGTCATTTATTGTTGCAGTGATCACATGTAGGATGCCCTCTATTACTACGACCGTTTTCTACTTCTACAACGATTTTGAGGCCTTTTATTTCAAATTTCTAATTATTGGCAACTAGGGAAGATTTTTCAGCACTTTCTTCAGAGGTTTTGAAATCAAGATTTATTATTTTCTTCTTGGATATGTGTCGAAGTTTAAATTTTCCAAAGAGAAAACAATAAACAAATTTGGACCAAACAATAAAGTTAACTCCATTCAAATGAACAAGAGTAAGTTTAATGCTGCATCAATTTTCTAAATCAACCATTATAAAGAGATAACAAGAACCATAAGACTTGACCTGAACAATAGTAAAGGAGAGTAAATAATAGAAGGCGATTCAATCAGAACTCACCAAAGATCATAATGAGAATTACAGTTTCTCCCTCTAGAAATTGCCGATGCATACAACTGCCTGTGAATTAAAGGGTCTCTCTCTCAGTTCCAAGATGCCGACCTTATTGTTGTATGCCAAAAGGGTTTGACGTCACTTGTTGCTTTCAAATTGCTTCACAATGCTGGCTATACAAACCTGCTTTGGATTTAGGGGAGTCTTGAAGCTGCTGAATAAGAGGATTTTGCATACGACGAAAGAAACATGTTCAAAACCATAAGCCATATCTTTGCAAATAGTTTTGGGTATGAAAATGGGTTGCAACGATAAAAAAGGAAATAGTATAGAGTGAGAAAAACAAGTTAAAGAACTTTTTGGTAAAAGTTTGGGCTACAATGGCTTGCAACAAAAAAATGTATCTTAGAGGGAAGGAGCAAAAATGTAACTTCAAAGGGCTTGACTAAGTACACCTGAGCAGCTTCTTGGATGCGAGAATAACATAACTCCAGCCAGCAATGGATCGCTAGTGGTAGATCAGCCTGCTCTGATAAAAGGGCCATAACTTGCGCCTCAACAAGTTCCCGGGAGCAGTGGGCTGGAAAGGGACCTCGCATTTGGCATATGCACAAAGTGGCCACTCTCAAGACTCGAACCCATGCTCTTGCGCTGGCTACCCGAGTTTTTTATGGTCACAGCAAGTGATGGTCCATATCATCCTGCTTTGATACCATGCAAAATTGCAATAAAAGGTAAAAAGAAGAGAGAGAAGGAAAGAGATCGACAAGGCATATATGTTGTTCAACAATGGTGCCTATGTCTATGGAGGGTAAACCAATTTCTCATTCATAGGGAGTACTTTGGCTTACCAGATATTTATAGAATTACAATTTTTGTCTTTTACGAGATTTATAGAATTACAATTTTTGTCTTGTAGGAGACAAATCTCATTATATCTGTAATCTAACCAAATAGAAAACTCAATATCTTGTAATCCACAAGAGAAAAAACTTAATATCTTGCAGCTATAACCATCAACACTATGTTTGTTTTCTTTAATTCTGAAAGCATGCAATGTCCTTGTTCCATAGCCTATGTGGTCTTACCCATTTATGTGTGTTTGTGTGTAAAATTGCAATGGTTATATGGGAGCATTTCTCATGCCTGTGCTTGGCATGTCTTTGTGGGCATGTATCGTTATTTTCAAGTAGTATCCAGTCTCCTTAATAACATGGGGTATCATTTTCCATGAAGATTTTTCCGAACCAGAGACGAAGAGAGGGCCGATGAAATAGATCAAGAAATCACAACAATGCTTACGAAAATGATGATTGCTAGAGAAGAGAAGGTGAAGAATGGTGAATGTGATGGTTATGGGAAAGATTTCCTTGGGATGATGTTAGAATCCAACCATGATACACAAGTTGGTGTTAAGTATTCCTCGCAAGATATCCTGGATGAATGCAAGACTTTCTATTTTGCTGGTCATGACACCACCAGTGGGCTACTCACCTGGACAGTCGTACTCTTGGCCATGCACCCAGAGTGGCAAGACAAGGTGAGGAAAGAGGTCATAGAGGCCTTCGGTTCCGACACACCTACCATTGATGGAGTTAACCGGCTTAAAATTGTAAGTTATTATTATTTTCCTTTTTCTCTCACTGTTGGAGCTAATTTGATCGCCATGTTTTACTAATGTAACTAAGTTAGTGAAAACCAATGTTTGTTTACTCAGATGAGCTAGCTCAGACTCACCTGAGTAACTTGGGCTTGCCACCCTGGCGAGCGAGAGCATCCCCGAGTTGAGTTTCCAACTCAAGAATCTTAAACAAAACAAAAAATAACAATAATAAAAAATACATAAAAGCAAGAAATTTATTAGTAATATATTTTTTTATGTTTGTCTATCATTTTGGGAATGATTGGAAAGTGTGTTGGCCATGAATACTTAATTTTACGTTTTCCCTTTTTTTTTCAATTATTTTTAAAATACCCCCATCATAAATTGATTGTTTTCGAAATCTATTTTTTCACTATTTTCTACTCTCATTTAGATGTATTTTATTTAACTTTACTTTAAAGATATTTTTATTTTTTGGATTTATTATTATCACTATTATTAACATCTTTTGGTCTTGGCAAAAAGTCAGCAAAACTCAGGCCGAGCACCCAGCCTGAGTCACTCTTTCCAATACTGGTAGAAACTAATGGGTGGAAGAACAAAATAACATAGGTAGTTAACTAAGATTTTGTTCCCTTAAGCTTGCCTAAGTTTGCTATTAGTGTTTTCAATCTTCGTAATTTTACTTATATTGGAAACCCTATCATCCTCCTCAAGTGCTCATTTCATCTATTACCTTTCTTATTTCTTCCGGTTTTTTTAGATGAACATGATCATTCACGAGTCATTGAGGCTTTACCCACCAGCTGTTTTTATAGTCAGAAAATTGAAGAGAACGACAAGGTTTGGCGAACTCATCATACCATCAGGAATCGAGATCGTGCTCTCGCCAATAGCAGTTCACCATGATCCAGGGCAATGGGGAAACGATGTGAACCTTTTCAAACCCGAACGCTTTTTACAAGGACCGGTAAATGCAGCAAAGAGTCCAATGGCTTTCTTACCATTTGGTTATGGCCCTCGCAATTGTGCAGGCCTGAATTTCGCCAATCTGGAGGCCAAATTGGCTCTCTCAATGATCCTTCCACGCTATGCTTTCATGCCCTCACCTTCTTACCGGCATGCTCCTATAATGAGGCTTACCTTGGGTCCACAACATGGAGTTCCGATCATCATTAATCCTTTGCAATGATGCATTTTCATTTAGTGAGATGCATTTGGATTCTTCAGATTTTATTTTGTTTGATCACTATGCATTTTCCCACTAAGAAAACTGTTATAGTCTCAACTTTCAAGTTGGGAGGAAGGTAAAATTTGTTGTTGCAGGGAAGTAGGCAACAAGAACTCAAAATACTAAGCACCCAGCCTATTCAAAATGAACTTTCCTGTGAAAATCAAAATCTGCAAATAATCATTGTGCATGTCTAAGATAGATAATACTCAATATTTTGCATATTCCCTTAATATCACCCATAAGATAGATAACATCAACCACAGTCGTTTGTCAAATTCCTAATGTGTGTATCGAGAGAGATAGATAGAGGGAGAGAGTTCAATCTTGTAGCAAGTGATAGCATCTCACTCGCATGCTTGTAATTCATCAAATTTGCGTGCAGGATCATCAAACTAGAATGCACTTAGACACATGTCTGCAATCACCAATTTTGTTGGTGATGTCGTCAGTCTTATTAAGGTTTACTCCAAATCTTCAAACACCAACTTTTGTACTAACTAATAATTCATAGAGTTCATTTACTCCCTTCACAACATCTATGCCATATTTTTTATTTGATAGCTACAAAATAACTTAATTACCATTTGCAGTTGTGCAAACCGAGTGTCAAGAACCCTAACCTTCTAAGAATGGATTCCCCAGGGCAAGAACCAACCATCTACCAAGTCAGCATAAGGTTCGATCACAACCTTTGGAAGGTTGCCCGAGTTCCATCAAGGTTATTGACATCACTTCAACCACCCCAATTAGTAGGTGATACCACTCATTTCTGAACTTCTCTATGTTGAGGGTTCCCATATCAGTACTCAAGCACATAAAATTCTAGGAAAGGGGCTAGGGTTGTTTGTGGCAGCATCCCCACACTTAGTCACCACATTGTGGTTTCCATTCCTACCACTAATACTACCCTGCTATTGCCTTCAAAAATCTAACTCCTAATCTGTTGAAGAAATTTAGAAGATGAGACAAGAAAAGAAGAAGAAAATACAACTTGGGAAAGAATAAGAATATAGCTTTACCATGATCTGTCTCATCGATCGAGATCGACAGTTGAAGGCCTATTCAGTTCTGCCCATTATTTCATTCACCTAGTATTGAATAGAAGCTACAAGATAACTAAATTGAAACTGATCCTCCAAATATCTTTTAAATATATCATCAAGATAATCTTCACATTTAGTTACCCAAAATATGGAATTTGGGTAACCATATTATCTATGTATCATATTTGAGTTGCTGGTTGTACATGGTTACATTTCAACACTCTCCCTCAAGTTGGTACGCTGATATCTATCAAGCCCAACTCGTTTAATGTTTGTTGAAACTGTACTTTGCTTGTGGCCTTTGTAAGGATATCAACAAATTGATTTTTTCTTCTAACAAATGGAGTAGTAATTTCTTTGGCTTGAGCATTCTATTTCACAAAACAACAATCTTTTTCTATGTGCTTAGTTCGTTCATGAAATATGGGAATTGATGCGATATGTATAGCAGCTTGGTTGTCGTAGTTCCTAACCATTGGATGCAAAATATTGAAACCCATATCTCTAAGAAGAAATTTTAGTCAAATTTATTCGCAGGTTATTGTCATGGCTCTTTATTTGGCCTTTGCACTAGATTGAACAACCACCGACTGTTTCTTACTTTTCCAAGTTACAAGGATACCCCCTATAATGTACAACACCCTTTGTGGATCTTCAATTTGTAGGACTACCTGTCCAATCAATATCAGAAAAGGCAATAATATCATTATGACCATTCTTTTTTATTAAAATTCATTTTCCAAGAGATCAATTAAGGTACCTTAAAATTCGATTGACAGCTTCAAGATGAGCAGTCTTTGGAGAATGCATGAATTGACTTACCATACTGACCGCATAAGCAATATCAAGTCTAGGGACGATGAGATATATTAGTCGACCAACCAAACGTTGAAACATCCAGTATCTTCCAAAGCTGTGCGCGAGTCTATGTTGGCTTTACAATTTGTCTCAATTGGAGTATCAATAAGTTTATACCCTATCTTGCCAGTTTCGCGCCAAAAGTCTTAAACATATTTCCTTTGGGAAATAAAAATTCCTATGTGAGAGTAAGATACCTCAATCTCAAGAAAATAAAGTTTTTCCGAAGCTTTAATACCAAACTTTGTATGAAGTAATCGTTCAACTTTGTTATGGAATTTGAATCACTTTCTATTATAACAATGTCATCAACATAGATAAGGACAATAACATTCCTAGATTGCCTTCTTTTTACAAACATGGATGAAACAACATTAAAACCCTATATCAATGAGAGGTTAACTTTACTTTGCAAATCTTGTACCTGAAAGCCAAAATTTTGTTGCCTTCTTGAGGAGGAGCATGAGGAAGTTTCATGTTAACTTCTTCTTCCAAATCTCTGTGCAAGAGGGAATTTTTTATAACTAGTTCATATGAAGGCCAATCATTGTAGGTAGCAGTAGGAAGTAAAACCCTCTTAGTATTAATGCTGGACACATGAGTAAAGGTTTCCTTGTAATCAATTTCATAGGTTTGGGTGAATCCCTTTTCAACAAGTCTCGCCATGTATCTCTCAATATTTCCATCATTTTTGTATTTCGTTTTATAGACCAACATGCATCCAACTGGTTTTTTTTTTTCCTTTTTTTTATTTTTTTTTGAAAGGGTAAGGATATGCCAAGTATGATTTTTCTGTAAAGCAACAATTTCTTCTTCCATCGCAGTCCTCTATACTGCATTTGAATTAATTTCCTCGAAGCTAGTGGTCTTTTGTTGAGAAAATTTTGGTCAAAAAAGCACAATATTTAGTAGATAATTTCTCAAAATCCATTTGTTTTTCAATAGGTAACAAAATTGTGATTGCTTTCTTTGACATGATATGTATAACAATCCTTTAAACCAAGAGGAGGTTGACTAATACGACCAGATCATCTTGGTTGAATGTCTTGAGGAATTATTTTCCCTTGATATTCATTTGATTGAACCTCCTCACCGGGGTCTCATGGTGTTTTAGGAAGAATTCTTGAGGTATTTCATATGTGTAGTATTCTTAATGATTTCAACCCTAGAATTAAAACCATCCATTATTGATAGATCTTGGGTCAAAGTTGTCTTGCTAACCCCCCTTTGAGGCTTATCAGTTTGAGAATAAGTAATTTGTTCATTGAATTCAATATTTCGAGAAACATATATTCGCTAGGTTTTTGGTCATAGCATTTGTAACCCTATTTGGTAGGCTAATTTCCCAAGAATATACATTTAATGGATCATTTAGCAAGTTTGCCGCATTAATTTTCTGATAAATGCACAAAGAATTCACAACCCAATCTCTTTAAATGATGAATAGTAGGAGGGGCAACCATACAATATTCCATAAGGACTTCTATTATCCATGATTATAGTCGGCAGTTGATTTATAAGATGATAAGCAGTAAGAATACTATCAGACCAATATGATTTAGGAACACTTATTTAAAAAAATAAGGCACGTGTTACTTCAAGAAGATGCATCTTTTTCCTTTCAGCAATTCCATTTGCTAAGGAGTTTCTACACATGACATCTGATGAATAATCCCACGATCCATTAAACAAGAAGAAAAAGGTTTATTTTAATATTTTTTCCATTATTAGTTCCGAAAACTTTCAGCATCAAATTGATTTTTATCATGGCATGAAATTCCATAAAAGCAATGAAGACATCACTATTAAATTTCAATAGATAAATCCAAATATAACAAGTTCTATCATCGATAAAGGAATGCATATATCTAAAACAAGAAAAAGAATCCACTAGAGCTCATATCTAGAAAATCAATGTTATCAAAGTTATCAATGTTGTCTCTATTCTTTTATGTCGCACGAGTTTGACGTTTTTGCATTGAACAAGGTGGTGGTACCCTAGATACACCCGACCTTTCACGTCATACGGGGCTAGATGGTACCTGCCTCAGGTATTTTATGTCGCACAAGTTTAACGTTGAACAAAATTGGCTTTGGTTGGCAGTTTAGGTTTATGCCACCGAGGAGCATTTCTTTTTTATTATTCTTGAAATATTTTTTTTGTTTTTGGAAAATTGGTTGGCAGTTTAGGCTCGTGCCACTGAGGAGCATGTTAAAGTTTTTGAAAATTAATCAAAAATTTTTAAAATGGTCATAAAACACATGATAAGCCAAAGATCAATCCTTGGAAGGCCTAAAAAATGAGTTGGGGCAGTTTTGGAAAAACATTTTTGGGTGACACTAAGGGTGTTGCCGGGGGGGCATTGGTGATGTCGCCCATGTCTAGGCGACACGGCTGGTGTCACCCCAAAAAAACTTTCCTTTTTTTATTAAATGGAAACATGGGGAATAAAAAAAATAGTTTTTGTACAAAAGATTTGATCAACACCAGTAGTGTTGCCCACACAGGCTAGGCGACCCGAGGCATGTCGCCCATGAAAATTTTTTTTTTTAAGTGTTTGCTGGTGGTTAAAACAAAAAAATTCTGCAAAAAAAACATTGGGTGACACATGTGGTGTCGCCCTCACAGGCTGGGCGACATTAGGCATGTCGCTCATATAAAAAATATTTTTTTTTCATGTTTTTATTATTTGGAAATTCTACATCTATTGAGAGGTAGTTTTTCAACTTGCCCCTGTTATTGGGAATTTGAAAAAAAAAATTATTTATTGCCCCTGTTGAGGGGCCTTTGTTCAACTCTACGTGTGCATTTGATTCATTGAAGCATAACAAGACACTTTCCTTGCACACACTTTTCAAATTGAATTTTTACAAACTTAACCCCCTAGTTGTACAGTTTTTGTCCCGAATGCTCGGCTATTGGGTCATCCTATGCACACATGGGGATGAGCTCACCTCGTTTTGACTCAGGGGATCTAATGGAGAGAAAAACGCTCCCAGACTAGCCAATTTGGTCATTAGCGAGATTCACCCATCTCCTATATGTGGTAGTTGGTAGTTATACTCATACAACCATGGAGTGTCTGGTTAGTTTCAAGCCTTCATAACAGGCATAAGAAGTTGGCTTCGAGAATGATGACAGGTCCACTAACAATTTAACCTCTTGTAGTGATGGAGGAAGTCCTTTCTAAAACGGTTTTGGAAATGGACGATATTAACAATCAAATTGAAAAAGAATTTTCAAAAGGAATGGGCCTTACAGTTTTGCCACTTGTGACCCCTTTGGTGGTCATTTTCTTTTATTTTACCCGAAAATGATGAAAGGGTTTCCTTATGGGATCGAATGAACTCGAAAGTCTCGAAGTTGTCCCTTTACCTTTGGAGCTTTCATCCTTGTCTCGCGAGTCCTTGAAGAGTTCTTTAGATTCTTACCGGGCTTCTATCTTGGAGAGGTCTTGACGTTCTTCCAGGGTTCGTCGAAGTTGCTTCGATTTTCCATTCATGTCACCCTTCCACATCTTTCTAAGTTGGTTCGATTGGGAACCTGCAGGGTTTTAGGAGGAGTCTTCGTCCTCAAGGTCTGCTTGTGCAATATTGTTTGAACTTGCAAGTACTGGTTTTTACTTGAGTGTTTTGCATCGGAAAGTCCTTTTTGGAGATTTTTTATTTTTTTACCCATGATGCCCTTTCAGGTTTTCACCACATCCATTTTCTTTTTTTTTTTCTTGTGATGTCTGTTCAAGTTTTCACCACGCTTTTCAGCCCGTTACGGGTACTATTTTATGAGATACATTACATTAATGGGGTCATTGAGTTCGTACCCCCTCATGATCTTTTATCTTGTAACTTGCCTGCATGCACTAGGGCAACCATGAATGGGCCCTCGCAATTAGGTTTGAACTTGCCTAAAAGGTGTGTATTTATAAGAGTGTGGAAGATTTTCTTGAGTAATGTGTCTCCTTCTCTGAATTGTCAAGGAACAACTGTCCTTTAGTATGCCATCTCGATTCTACACTAGTAAGTAACAATATTTTGGGTCGCTCGTAGTCGTCTTTCATCCAAAGCAACAAGGGCAATGATTCGTGCTTCGATTTTTTGTTCCTCATCTGAATCTTTATGAATAAGCACTCGGAGAGACGGTATCTCAACTTCAATGGGTAGCATTGCTTCCATACCTTACCCCAATGAGTATGGGTTCATGCTAGTAGGACTCTTCTCAGTTGTCCAGTTGGCCCATAGCGTGTCATTTAGCTTTTTGTGCTAATCTTTGCCACCTTCTATTATTTTGTCTATAATTTTGAGAAGTCCTTTGTTTGTGGCATCTGCTTGTCCGTTTCCTTGAGGGTAGTAAGGTGTGGAGAATTTTTGCATTATCCAAAACGTTTTGCACGCCTTGGTGACCCTTTCATTTTTGAAGTTGGATCCATTGTCAATAATGATTGACTCAAGAACACCGAATCTGAATACAATGTTGTTCTTTATGAAATGGGCAACATGTTGTCCTTCAATTTTCACAAATGATGCAGGCTCTATCCATTTTGTGAAATACTCTGTAGCCGTTAGTATAAAATGGTGGCCGTTTGAGGATTTTGGTGAGATCATGTCGATGATATCAGGACCCCACAAGGCAAAGGGCCATACGGGCGGTGTTGAGTTGAGTGGTACGGACGGTGCATGGATGATGTCTCCATAAAGTTGACATTTAGGACACCTCTTAAAAAACTTCCAACAATCTTCGACCATGGTGGTCTAGTAATAGCCTTGGCGCCTAATTTTCTGAGCTAAGGGGGCTGCCCCAGAATGACCTCCTTCATTGTGTAACTCTGTCTGTACTTGATCGATTTTTGGTTGATCGAGACACTGTAGAATGATGATCGAAGGACTTATTGAACAGGAGATCACCTCTTACTAAGAATCCCATAGAGAACCTTCGAAGTGCTTCTTTGTCCTTTTTGGTGGCTCCTTCGGGGTATAACCCATCTTTTAGCAAAGACAGAGGATCGTGGAACCATGGTTTTGCCTCAACTAGCGCATCTGAAGCCATGAGAGACACTTCCCCATCGTTCTCATTTTCTTGCTCTATTTCTTCTTCAATCCTTGGTGGAGAAGGATCATGTTTGTTTCTGATGTAGAATGACAACGTAGTGATTTATGAAAGAATATCAACCATTGAAGCCAGGGTCACGAGGGTATCGGCGAACTGATTATTTTCCCTAGTTACGTGCTGAAAGGTGATTTTCTTAAAATATGGGATCATCTTTTTCCATCTTTTCTTAATAGGGTTTTGAGTCTTTTCTTCTTTCACCTTCCAAATCCCTTGAACTTGGTTTATGATGAGTAGAGTCACC
>NW_006500104.1:2754774-2791731 GCF_000471905.2 Amborella trichopoda
TTTCTTCTTTCGTAACCTTCCCTAAAGTACCCTTTCGTAACTTGGTTTATGATGAGTAAGGAGTCACCAATCACTCGTATTTGCTGAATTTTCATTCTCATGACGTTCTCGAGCCCGGCTATCAAGGCTTCATACTCAGCAATGTTATTGGTACATGGGAAATTCAATCTGATGGCTGTTAACATTAAAATCTTCTCGGGTGAGCATAGTATAACTCCTATACCTGACCCGTATTCATTCCTTGCATCGTCGAACTATAGCTCCCAAATTGAGTCCTCAATTGTGAAGAGGTTTTCATCAGGGAGATCAGCGTTGACGGGAGTGTCATATGGTAGTGCGTGTTCAGCCAAGTGGTCAGCAATGGCTTGTCCTTTGATTGACTTTTTAGTGACATATTCGATCTCTAACTCACTCAATAGCATTCTCCATTTTAGCAAACGCCCATTAAGGACTGGTCTTTCCAATAGGTGAGTGGGTTCAATTTTGAGATGAGCTTGACTGTATGAGATAAGACATAGTGTCTTAACTTTTGTGTAGACCACACAAGCGTCAAGCAATGCTTCTCCACATCAGTGTATCTTGTCTCATAGTCGACCATGGTTCTGCTAATGTAGTAGAAATAAGTTCTCCATTGCATTATGAATGACATTTTAGTTTGGTCTTCTTCTACCATGAGGATCTGGTTGTAACTCGAGACGTCGTCCATGAATGATAACATCTCGTGCCCCACATTGATGTCGACCAAGGCATCTATATTTGGTAATGAGAAATTGTCTTTGGGACATACCTTGTCGAGGTCTAAGTAGTCAACACACACTCAGATTTTCCCATCTTTCTTGGGTACGACCACTATGTTAGCCAACCATTCTGAGTAGTCGACGGGGGTAATGAACTTCGCCTTGAGCAGTTTGTCGATTTCTTCATTAATTTTGAGCTCAAGGTGGGTCTTCTAACTTCGCAGTTTCTGCCTTGCAGGCTTGGCTCATTCGTTGAATATTAGGTGATGTTGCACCAATGTGGGATCGAGCCTTGACATATCATCGTATGACCAGGCGACGACATCACGATATTCTTTGAGAAAAGAAATCGTATTTTTCAGCTCTTCAGGAGATAAGGAGATTCCAATCTTGGTTAACCTTGGGTACTTCTCAGTTCCTAGGTTTACATCGATCGTCTCTTCCATGATAGCCGTTGGGTCACCATCAAACCTCTTCATGAATTTCTCAACATAGGAAGTGAGTTCCTTAGGTTGAGAGATTTCTTCAGACTCTTGGCTCTCTTGATCTTCGTCTTGGTCATCCAATTCGTCGTCTTGGGTATTATACACCGTTATTGGGCTATCTTGAGTGTTCACCATTTTTTAAAATCCTTTTTCATTATTATCCATTTTATCATGTTTTGAATTTCCAACGGATTTTGAAACATCGCAAGAGGTGTTCCTTATGGGACTCGTGAGAGAAATCTTGGGGACTGAACGCGCAGGGTGGTTAGATGGCCACCCTACGCCTATCCATTTTTTGGCACCGGGACTTGAAGGTGTCGTTGGTATGCTTCCAATGATTCTCAAGATAAGGGAGTGATTGACCAATTCTGTTCTTGCGTTTGTATTGGTGGATGTGCACGCTTGGCTGTGTTAGAGTCGATTGTGTACACCTTCAAATCCAGGTCAGCAAAAAGATCTTCAATCCTTAGTTCTTCTTTGTGTTGAGATGTGGAAGAAGAATTATTCCCTGTTGGGGATTCAAGGATCACCTTTAGTCGTTTTGAAGGACGGGCATCGAGAGGATCAAGGCTTTGAATGCCTTCATATACAAAGCCCGAATAGCTTGAAGGCTTCATCCGACAGTGAAATAGGGTGAGAGAACACCCGAGACCTCTTCGATCCCTGTTTTCGGATTTGGCTTGGAGTAATTCAGAAATTGCCTCAATTACACCTTGCCCATGACTCCTCAAGCATTAGCCTGGATGGAAGCCTTGGAAGAAGAGCATGTGCTGAGCCTCGAAGGACCTGAGACTGTTTTGATGTTGACATTGGATAATGTCATCCATCGATGCAGAAGTTTGCAAAATTTACGGAATAGGGTCGCCGGCCTCTAGGCGTAAGGTGGCATAATCGGCTTGCTCGAAGGAAGCGAGTGGGATTTCTCCAAGCTCGACCCCTACGGCTAGTTTCCCGTTATGTATATTAGGCTTGAGAAAAGTAGGGAGTTCAACACATACCTTCGTGATGCCATTTTTAGTGGGAAATTTGGGGCATTGATGGAGCGTAGAGGCGACCACGAGGTTTTCATACAGCCCGAGGTTTATCACTTGGATGGTAGGGCCGATCTTGGGTGTGAGAGGTAGTATGCCTTCAGCTTGTAGCTTGGTCTCATCGTATGCAGCAATAGTTAGTTGACATGGCTCGAAGTCATTAGGGCTTTTGCCTATATGCTTCACTATTTTCATAAAGGATCAAGAAGCACTCTCCGTATCTCATATCCTTGCAAGAAAACGATGATATGCAGAGGTTGGACATGAAAGCGGTTGAAGCTGGCTAGGATATCATCGTCCGTGAACACGATTGCCGTTGGTTCCATCAGTTGGTTGATCATCCCGCACAACTCCTCCGATTGTGTGTTGCTCGGGATGTGTGTCTTGGCGAGGACCTTTTCGATCTGAGCTCTGTGTACAGGTGAATTGCCAAGTAGCTCCAAGATGGTGATTTGAGCTTGGATCTTCTGGAGAGGAGCCAATAGATCGTAGGTGGTTGTGGATCCTTAAATGTTCTTTTTCATTTCATGATTTGCGACCCCTGTTGGTTGTCTGGCTTTCGAGGTGTTTCCCATTCTTTCATCGAGAGTATCGGCCATCAATTGAATGGGTTTGAACACTCAGCCTCTTCGGGTTAGGGAGTTGACCTCACCAGCCTGAAGCTTGATAGTGTCAGCCCAAGCAAAAGTAATGGAGAGCCTTTGGGGTGTTAGCCCCTTGTTTGGAAGATGATCCCTTTTTGTTGATCCTGACCATATCGATCTCCAGCGTATCATCTTCACCATATTAGTCCCATTTGGGAAGGTTATCGAGGTTTGGAGATGAAGGGTTTCCTCTTAAAAGGCTCCAAAGATCTTCTTCGAGCTCTTGAAAGTGACGATCACAAGCAAATATGAATTAACTAGAATCATCTTCTTTGTCTCCACTCTCAATCATGTGAATGACGACATTCTCTTTTGAGTTGTCTTGCACTCCCAACTTTTCGGTCGTTGTGATCATATGTTTAGGGAGAGGATTTTTGAAGACACCCATCTTTTGATTAGGTTGTGTGACAAGTTGATTTCTAGGTGCGACAGTGATGTCCCCCCTATTGATTAGCCCTTGAATCACCCGTTTCAGATACAAGCAGTTTTGGGTATCATGAGCATAGTTTTGATGCCATTTGCACCACTTGCTCTTATCCATGACTTGAAATGGTGGTTCAGTTGCTGGCGGGAGAGAAACCATAGTTCTAGCTAGGAGTAAATTCCATTAATTTTTCTAGTGGGTCTTTGAGAGGGGTGAAATTATCATCTCTCCTTTGGTTATTATAGTGAGCGTTGGCTCGAGACTGACCCCTTCGGTTTTGGTTCTGATTGTTGCGCTGGGTGGCTGAGCCTTGAGTTGGTCTGTTAACGACAATCTCATTAACTTGACCGAAAGCATTCCCCTTGTTATTATTTTGTTCTTATTTTGGGGAGTTGTTATTGGTTTATTTTGGGGAGTTATTATTGGTTTATTGGTTTACTGTGGAGTCGAAGGAGTGGGGGATAAGACCTTGGCTAAAGAAGGTCCTGTATTCAAAAGCAGCATTCTCTAAGACTATGGAGATTTTGGCTGGGTCAGTAAGTAGACATTCTATGACCCGCATCGCCGCCTCGCGGAATCGATCGATGAAATCCTCGAAGGATTCTCTTAGGTTTTGTTTCGTTGCACTGAGCTT
This sequence comes from Amborella trichopoda, assembly GCF_000471905.2. The sequence continues at coordinate 2,758,730 of NW_006500104.1, forward strand.
GCCCAGGGAGAGAGGTCTTGATGTTGACCCACGGTAGTGAGAGACAAATAGGTTGAACATTTCGTCTAGAGTGATGTGTGGTCGAGCAGACATTGTTCTCCGATGTCAGTTCAAGGCCTCGCTGATCAATGTTTGTGAAAATATGGCCTTCGGTTAGGCCTATCTCGCAAAGCTCGAACAAAGAGGAGGTACGCGTTGACATGAGTATATGAATTGCTTTTACCGTTGAACTTGTTTCTAAATTCTGGGACGACAAATCCCAAGGGAAGGTCTTCCATGTCTCCAAGGGTCTCATGAACATAGGCCTTCGGGGGTAGAATTTCATGCATGCACATTCTTACAAGCATATCCTGCATTGCTTATAAGGTGCCTTCGTGTTTGGCATTTGGCATGACAGTAGGCCCACCAGTCCATGGGTTCCCAAGGGTAGACTGATGAGTCGAGACTAGGGGTACATGTTGGCCAGCATGGGCTTGAGCTTGATGAGATGCAGTCACCGGTACTGATCCATGGGTGTCGCCACTGGTTGAGAAAATTGCACGAATTGTTGAACCGGATGAATTACATGGACCAATTGAAGGATCGGCTGACTCGTTTGTGCTAGGGGTTGACCTATACCACTGAGTTGGTTTGGGATCGACCCGTAAGCTGGGGCATGAACAGTGTAACCTAGGTCAACTAGACTTTTAGGGGCAGCTTGGACACCTATCTCGCCTAAGGGTTGGTCTAGATTGCAACCTCTGCTTCGTACAGTGTTCAAGACAACATGAGCTGTACTATGGTGGCTCGAGGTTGGGTTGGATCCCTTAGACCTAGGGGGGTCTTGATTTTGAGGTGTTGTGCCTCGAAGTTATCTTGGTTTGAGTTATGGGAATTGGCATTTGAAACTGCATGAACATCTTCCCTCACTCGACTCCTACTTTGGTTGCTTAAGAGTCCCTGTTGGACGACGCCTGGTCGGCCTTAATTATTCAGAATATTTCGAGCTAAACTAGCTTTTCGGACCATATAGATCTCAGGATTAGGAGTGGACCCTTGTGACTCTGCCTCTAATTGAAGATCTAGGCATTAGATAGTGGATTGACCTGAGTTTTGTCGATAATACCAAGGGATCGCGACATACTGGTCCCTAGGTTTAAGAAAGTTAAGCATAGAGTTGGTCGTAGAAAGATCATCATAGTCACCTTGAGTGACTGACATGGTGATTGCTTTTGATGGGATTCTAGAATCTAGACTTAGGTAGGATCTAAACTCCACGACTGAGGGCAAACCTTGTTTGACTCTAGGGGCGAAACCTTAACTAAGACCTAGGCTAAGACTAGATTGGAACCTAGACTTGCTAGACTCAATGGGTTTTAGTTCAGACCCTGAACTAGGATAAGCCTAGTTTAGCTCTAAAGGCAACTCTATGCTTAGACTTATGTTAGAACCTTGACTAAGACCTAGACTAGATAGGTACGAGTCTCCGCTCGGACCAAGAGTGGGTCTGGGTTCAAACCTGGTGTGAACCTGGTTCAGACTAGGACTGAGCTGAGTGCAAGCCTAGGCTTGGACCAAGAGGGGTTTGAAGATTAGACTAGGTGTGGACCCGAACTAGATCAAGATTAGTTTAGGCACGAACCCTTGGCTCGAAACAAAAAGGGGCCTAGGTTCGGACCTGGGTGTGAACCTAGTTCGAACTTGGTCTAAGCTGCGGATGAGCCTGAACGTGGACCTAAAGAATTTTGATGATCAGACCAAGTATGGACTTGGACTGGACAAAAGTGAGCGAGGAAAAAGCCTTTGTCTAGAACCGAGAGGGGGTCTAAGCTCGAACCAAGACGAACCCTGCTTCTAACCTGGACTAAGCTGGGTTCAAGCCTGGACTTGGACCTAAAAGGTTCAGCTCGGACCGAAAACAGGTTCGGACTGAGATCTATGATTAACCAACAGAAATAAGGAAGCAAAGCACACGAAAACGTTTGACCTAGATTATAAGTAGGCTTGACTTGACAGTTGGCTCCTAACTATTAAAATACGGCTAGGCTGATATAGGTCCCCACATTGGTCCTGGCCTCCAGTTATAGGATGTTCACCAGGTCCTACTATACGTGGAGTTGCTTTGAGGCAAAGGATTACGGAGGGGCACTCACAGTTAAAGTTACGAGAATCTCAACCGCCTCATCTCTCAAAGCTAGGTTCCCTTTACACCGTTAACGTGGATTTTAGGGTTTTTTGAAATATTTATTTACTGGTTTCCAGAGCATTCCTGGTCCAATGTGTGCTGGAGTTTGAAAAGAAGCATGCAATCAAAAATAATTGCCAAGCAGGCAGGCACACAATGCAATGAAGAAATAAAGCGAGCGCTTGGAAACTGATTGTGCCTAGCGATGCGCGCTTCGAGGCGAAGCTAGCTCGAAGCACATTATAGATAGAGGGGTAAGAAACCCCTAAGAAGCTACAATCACAACAGTGAGACCAGGCACAGTCCGTGCTAAGTCGAGCGCAGCCCTAGTCGAGGGTGACTCGAACGGGACACAGTTCAAGGAGGGTGCAAGTAACCCTCAATGTAATTTTCTTTTTTTTTTTTTTTTTTTTTTTTTTTTAACTTTTAGGAAACACAGTTAAACTCAGCATGGTGAAATCAGGGAAAACGTGATTTCAATTACAATCAACAACGTAAAATAAAATAAAAAAGCCAGGAACAAGATAGACCTATCTGAGCAAAATATTTTTTTTTATATTTTTAAAAATTTTATTTTTAGCCAAAACTTGGTCAATAGGGAGAAAAAATGCTATGGAATAGGTCTATGGGGTCCCATAAATTTTATGGGACATTTGTAGTTAGGCGACACGGGTGGTATCGCCTTGGAGGCACTACTGATGTCATCCTAGTAGTGTCGCCCCAAAAGATTAATTTTATTTATTTCTTTATTTTTATTTTGTTAAATTGATGAAATACAACTACGATGAACTTGGAATAAGCAGGAAAAAAACTATTTATGATGAAATAAATTAAAACAAAGTAAAGTAAGAGAGTGCAGATAGAACAGATATGTGTCAAGTAAAATATTTTTTTGGTATTTTTAAAAATTTTATTTTGATCTAATAGTTTTTGAGAAGTCACGAGAGATACACTAGAGAAGATATAAAAAGTTTCAGAAGATTCTGAAACTTTTAAATTTTGGCGACACAAGGAGTGTCGCCCTAGATCAGGGCGGCACTAGTGGTGTCGCCCAAACAAATCAAGGTTTCAGAGCATCGAACCCCTGGATCCTAGTTACTGCTGAATTTTGGGACCTTTTGTGACTGAAATCAGTGAAAAACAGTGAATAAAAATCATATTTTGGCACTTGGATCAAGCTTGAAACGCCCCACGGTGGGTGTTAAACTGTTGATGATGAAAATATGAAAGATCTTCCGATGAAGATATCTCGAATCTTAACACTTTAAACTAATGAAAAAGAAATGGTAGAGAAAGTGGGACAAATCGAATACAGATCTAAGGTCAGATCTGCTCGAAAATGAGCAAATCTAGTCTCAGATCTGTGGCAGAGCCAGCATGATCCAAAATATCAAAATACGATTTTAAAACAGTGAATAGATCAAAATAAAATGAAGACAGTAAAAAAGGAAGAAGAAAGAAAAGGAAGAAGCAATACCAAACCGGGACAGATGGCCCAAGACTCCCGAGTCTTCGAGGGCTCGCCTGTCTCAAAACCGGCATCCTCTTTGCCTCTCTTATTCAAATTCTGACAAGAAAATCTTTGGTGCAGAAGGGTTGAATAGGGTGGTTATGCCCTGGAGATTGTTCTAGAACTAGGGTTCTTGTGCCCTAGAGATTTAAGCTTTTTGGCATAAGGTTAAGGTTTCAGGAAGCTAGGGTTTCTGAAGAAAGTCTATGTAGGGGTTTTTTTTAATCAAGAGATCACTTTGAATGGTCACGAAAAGGAGACTTTATAGGGCCTAAGATCTGTTGGAAAGGATAACTTTCCATAACCAACAGATCCCCATCCAAAAAAACTAATTTTCGAGGTACGAATCTGAGCGACACGCCTAGTGTTGCCCAAATAAATTTGGTAAAAATTGTACAAAAGGTCAAGAAAACCAATTAAGAAGATAAAATTTCCCTTTGGGGCCAAAATGTCTGGGCAACACCACTCATGTCACCCAGTTTAGGCTAGGCGACATCGCAAGTGTCGTTCACATCAAAAGTGGTCCAAATTGAAATCTGTCTTTTTAGGTGTGTTCCTCCTCCTCTTGTAATGTTCTCAGAGAAAATTTGGGTCAAAACGAATTTTTTCTACTATTTTTTATGATTGTTTTGGTGAAACAGGGCGTTTACAAAATTATGGGTCAAAACAGGGTTTCTACAGGGTTCTGGGTAAGCAGATTTCGTTCCGAGTCCTAGGGTAGGCTGTGTGAACTATAGATTTTGGGTCTACTAGGATAATGTGGTCCTAAGAGTTCAAGAAACCATAGAATTTGTCAAATTTAAAATGGGGTGTCTACACATCTATCTAAGGAGCTCTCAAAAGGGACCCTCAAAGGCGGGCATAAACCAAGCTGGCCTAGGTCTACTATCTCGCTCTCTTCTTTCTCTTTATTTTCTCTCTTCTTTCTCTCTTCTTTCTCTTTGTTCTATTTCTATCTCTTCATTCTTTCTTCTCTTCTCTTTTTTGTTTAATTAAAAAGGAGGCTCATTGAGTTAGTGCCTTTTCGATAAGCTAATCCCACAAATTCCCTTCCCTCACCCTCCGGGTACCAAGGCTGCGACCCTATGACCTTCCTTTGTCTCTGGTAATACCTCTTAGGGGAAGTTACGCTAGAAGGCTGCCCAATTTGTGGGCCTCTTCTTTCTCTCTTCTTTCTTTTCTCTTCTTTTTTTTCTCTCTCCCTCTCCAACCCCAGTCACAGACCCACACCAAGGGCTGGTCCATCTTGCTCTTTCTCGTCGTTCTCTCTCTCTTTCTCTTTCTATCCGACCCCCGTCTGCCAATGGCAGGTCTATCTCTCTCTTTCTCTCTCGCTCTCTCTCTCTCTCTTCTCACTCTTTCTTTCTCTAACCCCGTCATGGACCTGCGTCAGGGGCGGGTCTGCCTCTCCCATCCACTCTCACACTCCCTCTTCAAGAGCTCTCTCGTTCTCCCTTTTTCAGTCTAGCGCGGGTCTATCTCCCCTTTCTCTCTCGTATTCCCATATGCTCTCTTCCTCACACACTCTCGTACACGGACCCATGGCGGGTCTGTGACATTCCATTTCCTCTCTCTCTATCATGTTTTCTCCCTTAGTCTTTCTCTCTTGTTCACCCTCCTTAATCTTCTCTCTTATCCATTCTCTTTGCACTTATCTCCTACTCATACAGTCTCTTAACCATCTCCTTCTTCTCTCTTATCTCATTTTTCCTATTCTCTCTCTTCATTCATCTATTCTTTCACACCCGATCATTAGAGTCGAGGCCCTCCTAAGAGAACTCCTTTAAAAGGGTTTTATCTCTTGGACTGCTCTAACCATCAGATCACATAGTGTTTTGGGTTGTAAGAGACTTAGATTCTCTTGTGCTCGGTCACTCAGGCTGGGGTCCTCTTGAGACCGTTTTCTTAAAAAGAGTGTTCACTGTTGGACTGCTCTAACTACTGGGTTGCACAGTGTTTGGGTCATGGGGGATCTCTATCATTCTTTCTCACTTACTTTCTCATTCTCTTCTTTCTTATATACTTTCATCTTATCTTCTTCTGCCTACTCGCTTAATTCTCTACTTTATTTTCTCACATTGAATTTATCTCTCTCGTCTCTTATAAATCTACTTCTCTCGTGCTCTATCTATCTTTCTAAACTCGGACAGCTCTCGTGAGGCTCTTCGAACGCTATTTCGTGATAGTCTGGTATTGCAGACCTCACTCTCCAGCTTCGGTAGTGATTTCTTGACAGTCTAGAACTACGGACGTCACTCTCTAGAATCCTCTGGAGTGCTCTTGACTTTGGTCTCGAATTCTATAAACCATTCCGACTTTCCGGTTACCTCCTTAGAGAGGGGACGCCGGAAGGATTTCTGAGTTTCAAGAGGCCTTCTCTTTCTTATATTCTCACTCCTTTCTCATAGCATCTTTTATTTCTCTATTCATCTTCTTCTTAGTTACTCATTAGGAGGATTATACGAAAGTGAGCTCACGATAGTCTAAATCTACAGACTGCACTCTCCCTTTGCGGATTTGAACTCTCCATGTACTAGAACGACAAACCACACTCTCCTGAATCTCCCAGGATATATATGGCCTCCAATTGCAGTATCTTTTTAGTCTTCGGTAATACCTCTTGTGAGAGGTGACGCCGGAAGGCTGTCCAATTTCTAGGTCAGTTTCCTCCTTTCCCTTCTCTACTTCTTCTTCTATTTCCACTCTCAACCCCCCTACCCTTAGACTAGACCCCCAATCTACAGCTGGAGAGCTTTCAAAATGATCTAAGAGGAAGAATTAACCCGACTCCTCCCTTGAACCCAAAACGGTGAGGTAGGTGCTCGAGCCCCGCTTTGTCGATTAAAATCTCTCTCTTTGTCAGTTCCGATCTGCATATCACACACACGCGCATGGGCCTCGTGGTTGTTTGAGAGATGATTCCTCCAATCGAGTCACCCATATCGGGCTTACACGGGACGATAAGAAATCAGGCTCAACCAGTCTTAACAACATGAAAAAAGCTAAAAACTATTAGATAATTATTAATTCAAATGTATCACCCTTATTGCATGGCTATGGAATAACATCTTACAGTGTTCATCCAAAATCATGACATCATACCACTCGCATCCTCGATAGAAAATAAAAATATCTTTTATTTTTTTTCTAACTTAGTTTTATTCTTCTAAAATATTTCTAGTTTTAAAATAAATTATTATTCATTGAAGAATGACAATTCTATTAACGAACCTCCAATGTCCAAAACAAAACGTGTCCAAAACAAAACGTGTCCAAAAAGGGATACGCCATTAGACAGTCCATAAAAGTGTCATACGCATATTTAGAAGTGTTGACACGTATATTGGTATCAACCAAAGTGTCTGCATGTGATCATACACTTAGTCACACATATCGATCACAAGGATTTATTATATATATAATGGTAATACAATGGTGTAATAAACAATTTCCTATCATGTTACATTCTGCTCTCAAAAGAAAAGAGTAACACACTTTTCCGTTAATACAACTTTATTTTTATTAAAGGTAGGTCACAATAACTTTTAATTATCATATATGAAATCCACCAACCCGAGGAGTATCACAAATCCTTTTTGTATTTTTTATTTTAAGAGTGGAAGGGGGTAGAGGATTTGATATTGGTTAATGGCAAACCACCATCCAATTATTTGACATCAAATAACCAAGTGTGATTATGACACTTTTTACAATGACCTTATATATGTTTTCCTATCGAAAAGGTTTTTACGATCACGACATCGACTTTTTGGGGATTAGAAGCTTTAATTCTCCTCAATTTTGAGGACAAATTCAACATATTTTAACTAAATAGTTATTTTAAATACTGTTTGAAAAACTGCCCGATTAGATTGAAATCGGCCCCTTGTCGATTTCGGTTTTGGGTAGTTTTGGTGATTGGTCGATATTTTAAAAATAAAAATTCAAAAAATGTCTATAAAATATCAAAAATAAGGAACTTAATTTGTAATACATTTTTTATGTTTTTATATTATGGTACATATTAAAATTTATTTTAGTCATCAATGCTCACTTTTAAAATCCATTTTTTCATTAATTTTCAACTTCATTTGAATGTGTTTTGTTTTAGTCACTCTTTATATGCTTTTCATATTTTAGTAGATTTTTTTTTTTGCATCTTTTTTATTTTTTTTCAACATTTTTTTGGCCGCCCGGGACTTGTTTGATTAGAACGGTTGAATCGGCCGGTTTACAGATTAAGCCGGTTTAATTGCTTCTGGCCCCATGTCCGGTTAACCGTTCCGGTTCGATTTTACGAACACTAATTTTAACCAAAGTTCTCAAAATTACTTCCAAAGTTAAAACACTAAATTTTCTCAAAGCATCAATCTCCTCTTGTTCATATTGTTTTTATCTTTTCATCATCTTCTCATATAAGGGCAATAATTGGATAGGGTTAATCCACTAACCTGACAGGCCAACCAGATAGGGTTCCAGGTGGATCGAAATATTGGAACCAATGACATGGATCTAGGATTGCATGACCAATACCTAACCTAGGGCGAGTCCTGGTCCATCTTGGATCTTTTTGGTTGGGTTGGATCCAATCAAAGTCAGCCCAACAGGACCTGACCCTAGTATGAATATATGGAGAATTAGGTATATACTCAAATGTCTATAGGAAAATATATTTTTCTTTTATTTAGACCTTGAAGTGAAGGCGAGTTGGGTCTAGATCCAGTGACAGATCCAACATGGGTCTAGATCCAGTGACAGATCCAGTGACAGATCCAACATAGGACTGAGACTAGTTGGGATCGAATTGGACTTGACCTTAACATTAACAGCTCTATCCCGAAAAAAAATTACCGTTTTAGAAAAAGTGCCCCACAGTCACAAATTTCATTTGTTATTTAAAGTCTATGGATGAAATTTAGGATTAATATGTCATTATAGTAGTATGACGAGGACTTTGTTTGTATCGAAAATAGCGTTTCAAGACCACATTGAAAATTTTTAGTACATTATGGCGAAAAGTTTTAGTACATTATGGCATTTTTTAACTCATAGTATAATTAAGTGAAAGTTTTTAATCTTGCACTACCCTAGAGAAAAGGTTCTCTATAGCTATATTGTGTTATCAATGGGAAATCTTCTTTGTCATATAAGGTTCTGAAATGCTCAATGGGCGATTTTAATGTATTTGCTTGCTAAAATACATAGATGACTCAAGCTGAGCAAGGTCTTGGCAAATGTTTGGGACCAATTCTAACTGTTCATTTGCCAAACAATTTAGCCTTTGAGCATGGTTTATAAAGAAGTTCAATTTCTCATCACGAGTTATGGCTGTATATGCATTCTTCAAGTCCTAATCATTCACAATAACATTAGTGACATTTGGACCCAATTGTTAAGGAAATATAATCTCTAACATGGAAACCATGAATATGGAAAAATAAATAAATTTAAAAATTAAACGTAATAATTTTGTAGATGAACCCTCATTTGCATCCATCTTTAAAGTGAACGTTTTATACCTCGGGGAACGTAAATGTGGAAACGCGGCCCTGACTCATGAAACAATTTTCCTTAGAATAATATAACTTAAAGAAAATTGTGAGACACTAAAGTTGTATCTAATAACTTTGATACAACATGTTTTAGACATAAGAGCCTAAATTTGAAAGTGAGAGGTCCCATATCCGTCATGGATCTTATCATCTTACACAAGCACATGAAATATCCAGCGTAACCAGTCCCACAAATGATTTGTGCTAATGAGGAAGACTCTGAAATTTTTCTCATTAGCACAAAAATGATAAAAAAAATTAAACTCTAATGTTCTACAAAGCATCCCCACAATGACTGATTATAGTGGATTGATGATAATAGGAGCTCCATGTTGCGGCCGTGTAGTAACCATCAATACAGGAGCATGGTGATAAGATGGAGACAAAAGTAGGCTGTAACGTTGGAGTATCATAGAGACAGCCAATTTACTCTCAAGAATAGCGAAGTTGAGGCCCACACACATGCGAGGGCCAAAGCCAAATGGTAAGAAAGCTATTGGGCTCTTTGCTGCATTCGTAATCCCTTGCGAAAAGCGTTCGGGTTTGAAGAGATGAACATCCTTTCCCCATTGTTGTGAGTCATAATGTAGTGCTAATGCTGGTACCACCACTTCAGTTCCTGATGGAATGGTAAGTTTCCCTAACCTTACCTCTTTCTTCAGTTGCCTACTTAAGACTGTGACAGATGGATATAGTCTCAAGGTCTCATTGATGATCATGTTCACCTGTCAAAAGAAATAAAGAAAAATCAAAAGGAAGACTAAATGATAGGCCATAGTCCAAGACCTTAGCTATTCCAAAACTTATATATGCAAAGCAAAGATTTTTTCTAGAAAAAGCAGTGAAAATATTTTATTCACATTAGTTGGACGAAATAAGGCATAATGTACAAAGCTTTAACTATGGAAAATAATGATTATGGGCATTTCATCTTTATTTCTCTTTCTTCTCTTTCAATTAAATTAGTGATTACCTTCCATAATAATTTTATAAAATTTTAATAATTGGTAATTAACACCAATATAGGTCTGCAAAAAATTCTTGAACAAAGCAACTCCGATATCTAGAATTTACTGTCATGGTGGTACCGGTGCGGGTTTACATAGAAAGTTCAATATACGCCAATCCATGGCACAAAGTTTATTATCAAAACCATATTATGTAAATTATAATATATTTCACCTAATTTAGTATTCCAAACGCAAGAAAAACCTTTTTAGATGTGTCTGGAAGTGTAAATTTGCAATCCTAGTCCACCCGATCCAATGCACTTTGAAATGTTATGGTCTATATATCTTAAGCCTGTGCACTAGGCACATGTTTTGAGCTCCAAATCAAAATTTTACCTAAATTACTTTTCTAAAGGCAATATTTGGAGTTTTAAATTTGATCTAGAGGTTTTTAAAATCCCAACCACTCTTCCCACGTAGACCCCAAAACCAAGTAGCTTTTTCTAGGTACGCGAAACTCTAAAAATGGAACTCTGGCAGGAGCAAACTATATACTTACTCTCTCAGGTAAAAGGCCAACTTTTAAATTTTTTGAAGTAAATATTAGGATCCACTTTAGAATCCACTGACGAGTATATAACAAAAAAAAATAAAAAAAAGGATTTTTAGTTCCAAAAAACTAAGATCAGTCATCGTAAGGTCATTGTCCAATATTTGGGCCTTAATTTGAAGCCCTCAAGCAATGGTAAGAATTTTTTTTTTTTTCCTTTTATCCATTTGAAGTTGGTAGCCAAGTTGAGGGGATAGATCCTTAAAATTTAGGGTTTTACATGAGTGAGTGAATGCTCAGTTTGCTCATGTGAGAGAAATTAGTCTTTTGACACTGAAGAATAATCAACTTTCTAATCAACTAAAGGGTGAGAGCAGTGAGAGCAAAATCGAACCGGATCGGTTCACCGGACATAGGCCCGGAATCGGTTTAACCAGCCTAACCGGTAAACTGGCCTATTCAACTGCTCTAACCGGAAAAATTCCGAACGATAAAAAAAGTGTTGAAAACAATAAAAAGAATACAAAAACAAATCCACTAAAATATGAAAAGCATATAAAGAATGAGATTAAAACAAAATACACTCAAAAAAAGTTGAAAATTAATGAAAAATAATGGATTTTAAAGAATCGATTTGTGCCTAGGGGTATTTTAAAATTTTTTTGAAAAAGATGGGCAAATATAAAAGTGAGTATCAATGACCAAAAAAAATTTTAATGTTTACCATAATGTAAATAATATTAAAATAGTATTAAAAAACATCAACTTGACCAACTCTTTTTCTAAAAGAAAATGAAAAAAAACTTAAGTTATATATAATAAAAGCACTTTTTTTTATCAACTAAGTAGTAGATGGTGTATTGGTTATTGGGTCTAGTAATAAAGGGCTTTTGTTTATCAACTAAGTAGTTTGTGCTTCTTTTTTTTATCAACTATATATAATATAGGCACTTTTTTGTATCAACTAAGTAGTAGATGGTGTATTGGTTATTGGGACTGATAATAAAGGTTTTTATTTTTATCAACTAAGTAGTAGATGGCATATTGAGCTTTTTTTTATCAACTAAGTAATAAATAGCGTATTGGGCTTTTTTTTTGGGCTTTTTTTTATCAACTAAGTCGTAGATGGTGTATTGGTTATTGGGTCTGACAATAAAGGGTTTTTTTTTTTTATCAACTAAGTAGTAGATGGGGTATAAAACGTAATCATCACTAACCAATAAACCATTCTAATATATTTGATATAAATTTAAAGTAACATTTTATTTAAAGTTTAAAATATCAATTGATCACCAAAACTGCCCAAAACCAGAACTGACCATTGGCCTGTTCCGATCTAACCGGCTGGTTAGCGGTTAGATCAGACAGTTTTGCGAACACTAGGTGAGAGTGAGTAAGGTGTCGAGAGTGCCCTTCACAAACTAGGTTGGGCTAGACATAGGGCCTCAAAACCTAGCCCAAGGCTCTGCTATGTTTTTAGTCCCCACAACTCAAGTCAGACCCAACAAGCCCCTTGTTTTTTCATGACCTTAGGTCTAGCCTATCAGAGGGCACCTTGCCTACATGGAGCCCTACAACATAGAAAGCCTCAAATAATGCCCATTTTCTTCTTTTCCAATTTCCATTGCTGTTAAACTTCTCTTGACACAATCACAAATCATGGTAGAAATTTCCAAATAGCTGTTGTAACATAAATCAGTTCTCCATATTCATAAAAAAGACAAAAAAAAATGTAGTTCATGGTGAAGAGGGGAGAGAGGTGTGGGGTCTGACAGGGATTTATGGTGAAAGTTTTGAAGAAGCTAGGGAAAATGGTGAATATTATTATGGTGAGATGTTTGATGTCACGGGGATTTGTCTTTATGGACCCTTTGTTAAGATGTTTACTGCTGTATGAGGGGACATTAAAAAGGCAAAGGATGCAGATGAGAAGCGTGTTGAGAAGAAGGGTGGAGAAGTTGCAAACTATACTTAATGGAAAGCTAAGAAGGACTAGAACAAGCAAGAATTTTCAAAATTGAGAAAACAAACAAGCGGTGATTTTCACTTGCGACAATAATATGGAGTGATCGAGAGTGAAGAATTTAGTGAAGGTGTTCGATAGCATGTCAAGTGATTTTTGTTTCACAGTGATTTTTGCTACAAATTTTTATTTTTATTTTTATTTATTTTATTTATTTTATTTTAAAAAATATGGGTAGATTTTTTTTTTTTTATAGGAACAATTTTTAAAAATAGGATTAATAAGGATTTTTTTGGTATAGTTTAATAAAGTCTAATTTTAAGAATTACATTTTTTTCTTAGAAAATTAAGTCGGTATTCTTTTTAGTTTAAATGAGTTGTAATCTTGTCTTAGACGGTAAGTCCGCTCTTAACCGTGGGTATGAACGTGAATAGGAATGTTTACATAGGATAAAAAATTTTATGGTTATCTATTAGAAATGAAGTGTTTTTTTGTTTTTATTAAAATGGAGATCCTTTAGGAGTTTAGGCTGATCTTCTGGAAAGTACGTGAGGTTAGAAGGTGAACATAATAGTAGGAAGTGGTTCGTTTTTGGAGAAAGAATATTTGGATCTATCTTTTACGGTATGAAGGAGTGAGCTGCTTTAATAGATACAGTTTTAAAAGCTTATCTTTTAGAAAAACATTAACGTGACTAGTTGGAAAGGAAAGTTGTAAAGGGTATTTAAAAAGGGAAGAGCACATTGTACACGATTGATTTTGATTTAATGAAACAAAGAAACTTTCTTTTGTAGAAAAAAAGGAGCCCTTTTGTGGATGTTATTTCTTCTCTTGAGTTTGTGGTCCATATCGGAATACTCGTATCCATGTATTTTGATCTTTTTTCTTGTGATTTTCTTCACAATTTTTATATCTCTCTCTTAAACGTGGTTACTTTTGCTGGTAATGTTTTCCATTAAATATTGTACTGCATTAGGTGGTATTAGAGTGCAATCGATTCTTGTGAATCGTGGTATTCGCCGATTGGCCTTATTGCTCGTGGACAAGGTCTATAGCCAGGCATTGGGACTCAACCCATCCAGATAAAACAAAACCTCTGAGATCTCTGAGAGAGGGAGAACAAAAGCTTGAGAAGGCAAGTAGAAGAGCTGACCCTGCGCTTAGCGCAAAAACCAGCTCTGACACACTATCATGATGGTAGTGAGTCAGAAGCTGCTTTCGAGAACCGTTCAATGCACACGCTCCGAAATAGGAGTCCCATGTTTGGGATAACAGATCTTAGGGTCTTTGTACTAAAGTTGATCTACCAGACTTTGCAGGAGGATTGCAAGTGGAAGAATTTATTGATTGGATTGATTATATCGAGCGCATCTTCGAATACAAAGATGTGACTGATGATAGGAAGGTGAAGCTCGTGGCTATTAAGCTTAAGGGAGCTGGTGGGAGAAATTGAAACAGACTCCGAAAAAGACAGGAAAAATCGAAAATCTCTTATTAGGAAAAGATGAAGAAAAGGTTGAGGGAGATATTCTTGCCCTTGAACTATACCCAGACGATCTTTCAATGACTTCATACCCTTCGGCAAGCGGGGCAGTCCGTTGATGATTATACTGAGGAGATCTATCAACTAGTTTTGCACAGAACAACTTGTCTAAGACTGAAGAGCAACAGTTTGCTCGATATACTGCGGAACTACACCCGTCAATCCAAGATGTCTTAAGTTTATACTCTCCTATGGACTGTATTAGAAGCCTATCAATAAGCTTTAACAAAAGAGAAGTAACAGACCAGGAGCATGGCTAGTGCAGCCACGAGCAAAGATTCTGGTCTCTGAAGATGCTAGTTTCAAGATCGTGGTGCTGAGCCAGAAGATTCACGATCTGGGGCCTGTAGAGATGTCATTGCAACACCGATTAATCTCCCTAATACTGCTGGTCCAGGTGCTAGAGTTCAGGGCAGCAGCTCAACTATCCGTTTTTTCATGTGCGGTGAGGGGGGTCACAAGGCTGGAGATTGTAGGAAGCCGAAATCTTGTTCTGATAAAAGGAAGAAAATCATGATTGTGGATAATAACCTAGATGATGCTAATGGGTATGACAATGATCCAATTTATGATGACGAGCTAGATGAGAATGATCTTGTCTATGGAGATGTTGGAGAGTCTGTAGTTATTCGAAAGAGTCTACTAACGTTTATGCAAGAAACCGAAGAGGATTGGTTAAGGACAAAACAATTTCACATCACCTGTACCAATGGAGGCAATGTGTTCAAGCTTATTATTGATAGCGGGAGTTGCGAGAATATAATCTCACAAGATGCAGTTACAAAACTCAAGCTCGGAGCAGAGAAGCATCCCCAACCATATGAGTTCACTTGGTTCAAAAAGGGCAATGAGGTACAAGTAGAAAGTAGATGCCATGTTTTTTTTCCTATTGGAAAGAAATATTTTGATGATATATGGTGTGACGTGGTTGTCAAGGATGCTTGTTATCTATTATTGATGAGACCATGGCAATATGACCATAGAGCTATACATGATGGGAGGAGGAACACATATACTATTTGGAAAGATAGTAATATAGTGTGTTAGCTCCCATGAATAAGGAAATTATACCTAAGCCTAAACCAAAAGAGGGTGTAAATTTACTCTCAATAGCTAACTTTAAGGAGGAAGTTCAAGAGACTGGGTTAATGTTTGATTCAGTAGCTCATGAGGAGGGTTTAGATTTTGTTATTCCAAAGGATATCGCTGACGAAGAAAAAGATGCATATGTGGTGTGCCCTAAGGAAAATTTTGAGCAATTTCAGCAAGTTTATGTTGTTGAAAATTCAACATACAACGACCATTTCCTCGAGGACTTATCAATTTCAGTACATAATCGTTGTGTTTTGATCAATGATGTAACCCATAGGTTACAATATCGTTTTTTTTAATATTTAGGTTGAAGAAGGCGACGGGGCTACTACAAATTTTATCTTAGCATATTTTAAAACTCGAGGTCAAGTTTTCTCCAATCAAGGAAGAATGATGCAGATCAAAATCTGGTTGCTACAAATTTTAATTTTATTTTTCTAATTTCATTTTTAGAAATATGGGTGGATTTCTTTTATATTATTAGGATCAATTTTTAGAAATAGGATTAATAAGGATTTTTTTTGGTATAGTTTCATAAAGTCTAATTTTAGTAATTATATTTTTGTCTTGAGAAAATTAGGTTGGTTTTTTTTTTAGTTTAAATGAGTTGTTTTCTTTTCTTAGGCAGTAAGTCCGCTCTTATCCATGGGTATGAACGTGAATAGGAAGGTTTACATGGGATAGAAAATTTTATGGTTATCTATTAGAAAGGAAGTGTTTTTTTTGTTTTCATTAAAATAGAGATCCTTTAGGACTTTAGGTTGATCTTGTGGAAAGTACGTGAGGGTGGAAGGTGAGCATAATAGTACGAAGTGGTTCGTTTTAGGAGAATGAATATTTGGATATATCTTTTACGGTATGAAGGAGAGAGCTACTTTAATAGATACAGTTCTAAAAGTTTATCTTTTAGAAAAAGGTTAACATGACTAGTTGGCTAGGGAAGTTGTAAAGGATATTTAAATAGGGAAGAGCTCATTGTATACAATTGATTTTAATTGAATGAAATAAAGAAAATTTTCATTTTAGAGAAAGAGAACCCCTTTGTGAGTGTTGTTTCTTTTCTTGAGTCTGTGGTCCGTGGTGAAATACTCGTATTTGCGTATTTTGTTCTTTCTTCTTGTGATTTCCATCACGATTTTTATTTCTCTCTTAAACGCAATTAATTTTGCTTGTGTTGTTTGCCGGTAAATATTATACTGCGTCAGTGTGGGAAGCTCATTCTAATAGAGTTTTTTGTATTAGTTCTTTGTATACATTGCCTATTTATGACCGGCATAAGTGGAGTCTTATTATAGTTCCAAAAATTTGGAAGTTCTCTATTCCTTGTAAATACAAACCTTAGGATCCTCTCCTTAAGGAAGAATCTTACTATTCATGCTTCAAGGATAAGGGGACAAATTATTGTTAGTATCAATGAATCTTATGTAACGAAGATAGCGAGCATGGCGATCACCTATTTCCTTGGTGCCCATAGTCAAATGATATTTGGATGTGGGATTGTAGTAAAATGGGATTGGTATTTTCCTAAGCATGCAAAGGAAATCATTGATCATCTTGACATTGCTTTATTACTAAAGTTGGGAGGTTTATTTAGAAGGCCGGTATAGTTGTGATTCTTTGGGGATTTGGAGGGAGAGGAGTAAGAGGATCTTTGATGGTGTTGTTATGGATGTTGAGAGAATTATAGGTGAGATTGCAGGTGCGTTGTTTGAGCCGTTGAGATTTGAAAGGTGTGATGTAGCATTCTTAAGTATGATGTTAAATTTAATCTTCACGAATTGATTAAGTGGGGTGTTTCTAAAATGAGGATCATTGCTACTTATCCTCCAAATGTGAATGTCATCAAGCTGAATTTTGATGGGAGTTCTTTGGGTCTCCTAGGGCAATTAGGTGGATGGTATCATCACAAATCTTGAAGGGGTTAATGGTCATTGAGGTAGCACTGGTACCACTAATATTTTTGCGGAAGATGATTCCTTAAATGGCAATCAAATGGTGCAATATTGACCAATTAGTTCCTCGAAATTTGTGGTATCAAGGATTTCATATTCAAGAAATCTGCGGTAGGGTGGATATTTCTTTTTTGAAATTAATTACTATAAATTTCATTTACTCATGAGCAATTGCAAGGAGCTTCAAGAATGAAAAGATTTGACCACCAACTATTGTTGGTGCACACCACCATTTGCCAAAGCGTTAGCTTCCATAGAGCCCTCCCTAAAATAAAGAGATAACTCAAAAGAACCATTATTTAAAATGCATAAAATTCATAAGAAATGTTGTATAATCTCTAAGGTGGCTTCATTTCTCCTTTTGCCCGAGCAATGACATTACTTGAATCATCTTCAATCATCCTTCGGCGCTCGAGATTTTTTATTGTCTATAAACCATCCAATAGAGCTCTTGCCTCAGATTCGTTCATTGTTGTATGTCCAAACAGCTTTCAAATAGGTGAATTTGTAGTTAACCATATGATCTCTAATAGCGCCGACTAAACTTACAGGGCCTGGGTTTCCCATCAAGCTTCCACCAAAGTTAAGTTTTAGACAATTTTCACGAGACGACATCCAAATAACATTTCATGCATGTTTGCTATTATTAACCTTATCAACTTCTAATGAGTTCTCAAAAATCTGTGATTTTGGGGTAAACTTACAATCCTTGTTAGTTGAAAACTATTCAGTTGCTACTGCTAATGTGTTGGACATCAAAATTTCAATCTCACATTGTGCCCCTTCAAAAGTTCTTCTATTTGTCACTCCAAATATTTCAAATAATGCTCACCCGTAATTGTCTCCATAGCACGGTGCCAATCTTCGGTAATCCAAGGTTCATCCATTGAGAAAGGATCAAGTCTGACCTTTGAGGAATCAAAATATTTAGATTCAACAACTTTCTACACCAATCCTATGACCTAGGAGTAAAAGAACACTGTAAAAGAATGTGATCCACAATTTCTTTATCCTTCAAGCACAGCCTAACAATTATGACACATCTCTTATAAAGGTTATCCACAATAGGCATACCCACAGAAATAGTTGAACCTTAAGTGGCACCTGTAAATTCCAAATTCTTGTTAAATTATGATTAATCTCTCCGCAAGCCTCCTCATGCAGTTGTCAATGGATGGACCTAACTAAAAAATTCCCCGACACTATAGGTTCCTACACCAATTGATCATATTTAGTGGGAGCATAGAAAAACTTATGCAACTAATTCATAAGTAATTGGAACTCAAGAAATAAAGAGCCTGTGACCCTCCTGTACTTGCAAATAACATTCCAGGAATAGTTAGTAAAATCAGCCCCTCAGAGATCGTTCATTGAGGCTAATGAATTGTCAACTTTGGTAAAGACCCCAAGGAAAGAATCTTAAAGAGCAAGGTCCCCCAGCCCCATATCAATCAAGAACAATGTTTGATCTACTTTTTCAACTACTTTACGATAATGACTAAGGTATATTGATCGGCAAGCATCAACTCCTTTCCAAATACTTGAAAAATCAATCTTACATATTGGACTTTTAATAAGATCAGTCAACACATCTACTCCATATTTCTCTTTTAACATCTCTTCTCATAAACCCTTCTGTTGATCTTGAAATGCCACCACCACTTATTAAATAAGCTAGTGTTCATCAATGAGAGCTTTTAATTTCTAGAAACCCCATTTTTCTTAGAAGTGCATACCTTTTCTCAGTTCAAAAGTTTTAGCTTTTTTCTTGTTCCCACATTGCCCCACAAAAAAGATCATATAGTGTTTTTCAAATTCTTCACCACCTACTTCGACATTCTAAAAATAGACAAAGTAAATGGGTAATTTGGATAAAGTATACTTAATAAGAGTAGATCTATCTCCAAAAGACAATGCTTTGGACTTTCATTGATCCAGTCTCTTATTAAATCATTCAATAATAGGATCCCATAAAGTTGTTGTTTGAATTCCTCCAAATAAAGGAATACCCAAGTATTTGCAAGGAAACTTTCTGCCAAAGATATAACCAAGTTTTCAAAACATCCAATCCCAATCAGATCGGTCATTTTCAAATTCATTTTGAGACCCGAGGTTATTTCCATACACTATAAGAACACCCACAAGTATCTTACCTCTTATTCCTCTGGGCTACAAAAGATAATAGTAACATCTGCATACTTTAAAAGAGAGATAGTTAGTCTACCAACAATTACGCCAAAAATAAGGCCTCTACTCATAAAAGAAGTCAGCATTGTGTTAAAACTTTTAGCCAAGATAGTATAAGTTTGGAGACAAAGGATGGAGAACATTAACTCCCTGCCGAATTCCTCTTAAAAATTAAAATAATCACAAGATTTTCAATTGAAAAGGATGAAGTGAGTTGACATCAGAATCCTTGAATGCGTACTCCTCATCAGGATCTAAAACCCATATCCCTAATATTTCATATAGAACATGCCAATCTACTTTGTAAATACGCCTTTTATTTTGCATTGGAGACCTGGTTTTTGCACTTTCAACCATGTATCTATGCATTCTTGTGCCCCTTAAGTTACTGTCTATAATATGATTGTCTTTGAGGAAAACAAATTGAGGACCATTCATAACTAGATGCAATATTTCCATCAATCTATTAGCCAAAATATTTGCAATAATTTTATAGACACTTTCTAGTAGGTTAATAAGCCTTATACCCTTAACATTCTATTGCAGTTTTTTTTGTAATTAAAGCAATAAAGGTAAAATTAGAGCTGTTGAAATCTTACCTCAATTATAAAATTCATCCATGAGTAAAAAAAGATCCTCCTTTAGGATCTCCCACAAGGTTTGAAAAAATGGCTAAAAGAAAGTTGTTTGGCCCCTGCATCATATCCCTCCTCAAAGAGAAAACAACAACGTTATCTCATCCATTTTGAAAGGCCTTTCCAGCCATAAAGCTCTTTTTGAACGCAATCTGTTGAAATTGACATTCTTAAGACTAAAATGGTTCCTTTTTTACCCTATGCAAGCTTTCCTTGAAATGGTTAATTAAATTTCTTTTAATGCTAGTTGGTTTAGTGAGCTCTACACCACTCACTTCATTTTTATTAATTGAGTTACCCCTTTTACCTGGCAGTAGCAACAACATGAAATAATTTAGTGTTTCTATTTCCTTCCTTTAACCATTTCATTCTAGATCTTTCCTTCAGTATAGTTGTTCCAAATTTAGATGGTCATGCAAGGAAGCAAGGGAGTTATTTCTTCGTCTCCCTTTTTTTGGAGGCATATATCCTCCTTTTCAATATTTGTTTTTGTCACTATAATTTGGACTGTAGGTTAGCTCAAGATTCTTTTTAAAATTTTTTTTTTTTAACATTTTCATTTCAATAATGAACTGATGACTTATCCAACCTTCTGTCTTGGTATTTTGCCAAAAATCTTCTATCAACTTAATAAAACTTCTATTTGATAACAATTTCAATTCCATTTGAAAAGGTGATGGGAAAAATTTCTTACCCACCAAATTCAATAGGAGTGGGACATAATCAAAGGCAATTATCATTAAAGCTTGAACACAAAGATAAAGGAATTTATTTAGAAAGGAATCAATACCCAAAACCTATCCAAACGGCTAAAGGTAGGGTCTGAAAGAGCATAGTTTGGCCAGGTAAAAGCTGCCCCAATCAAAACTATATTCTATAATTCATGATTCTGAATAAAAAGAATTAAACTTGCACATACTAGCAGACATCCTAGAATTAGCTGAGGATTTACTAGGCCACTGAATCACATTGGAATCACCTCCATTACACCAAGGCAAATTAAAGAAATTTTTCAATGCACATAATTCATCAAAAAATTGTGCTCTTTCATCAGCAAAATTTGGGACATTACACATTTATCAAGCATCACTTAAAACCATCCACAGGGCTAGAAAACAAAATAGAAATATGTTTTTCATTTAAAATACAATCATCTTTTTTAACCACAATCGGGTCCCATATGACCTGCAAACCACCTAAAAATGCATTAAAATCAAAACCCATAAATCCATAAAGTCCATTGGTCTCTTGCCTCAAATTAACTTAGCAGACTGAAATTTCGGGGCCTGAATCTTTGGTTCTTGTATCATCAAAATATCAAGTTTTTCCTACCTAACCTAAACATGACATCGTTTTTCCTTCTACTACTATTGAGGCCTTGAACATTCCAGCAAAGTATTTTCATTATGATACATAACCCCTACTGTGCCTAGTGATCGTAGACGAAGCAACAGACTGAGCACCGCAAGGCTTAGATTTGGTGCAAGCACACCCATTAACAATTACCCTGTCATAGTTTCTGGAGCATGCCAGGTTGTTGAGCTGGCTTTTCATATGCCCTTTGTGTTTTGATTTTTTAATCATTGAACCAGTAGGTTGGGCATCAACAACCTTGTCCTAAGATCTTTGCAACATTTTGGTAATAAGAGTCCAGAGAGTTTCCATATTTGAGATTCATCACATCATCAACCTTGCCAAACTTTTGAGGCATTGCAGAACGACATTTCCATTACAAGGAAAATTCTTATTCACATCCGCCATGAGGGGGTTCTTCATCTTCGCCCTCTTCCAGGTTGTAGCCAATCAAGGGGTGATGGCTAGGCTCCGGGGTCTTAGTTTTGTTCGGGGATTTCAAAGGTTTTGAAGCCGCTCTCTTCATTAGTATCTTCTTATCGGAAGCCATGGCCACCAAACATTTTTCTTTTTCTTTTTTCAACAAGAGGGATACCTTGGGGTAGTTCAAGATGTCACTGAAAAAGCACAAAAACTGGCCCGTCCACTGAGATTTTTTTCTTTACCTTTTGCCAATGAAAGGGATAGTTGGGAGTAGCTGAGTAGGGCACTAGAAAACGCACTGAAAAATGGTTGCTTGGGAAGCACTACTTTGTGATGTTAAACTTGAGATTTCGTTGCATGCACCACCATTTCCAATTTTGAGTGCCATCCTTCCAAACACGTGTCCTGAACACAACTAGGGAGATCTTTGACTACTAGGGAGATCTTTGAGCACATTGATTTTGGATGGAGATGGGAGGTATCTCTTCATTTGAATTTTGAGTTTTAAAATTCAAATTTTTGTTGGCATCATACTTTACAATCCACTACTGAACAATGCGTTTCCTAGTGAATGCAGCCCTGGATTGCGATGAATAGCTGGGATTGCTCTGAGAAGCATTTGATTCCTCCGATATTCGTACTATTGTACCAGGTCGACTATTCTTACGCACAAAGTTCCCCATGCTTTATCCTTCGTTACGCATAGAGTCCCCATTATCTCAATAGATATTGTATTGTGTGGAGCTGACTTCTTTAAAGTCAAGAGAAAATCAAATAGACCAACTTTTAGAACACTAGAAGTAGGATTTTTTTCTTTTCTTTTTTTCTCTACTTAAAATATCAGCGAGTGATACGAAGTCTTCGTCCATTCAACCCTAGATATAAACTAGCAATTTCTTTGAAGACATCCATCAAACATGCTATATTTGGTATATAATTCACAAAAAACTATGATGATCTGGGTCTAACGATAGATTATTCCATTGTTGAGACCCATTTTTCGGCTATCAAAATCTCCAAAAATTTCACTTCGATCACTACATCCAAGAAAAAATATAGCTTTATCTCCTTGGATGCTTCTAGAGAGGCTGGGTGTCGAAGTCAAAATTTTTCCACCCATCTTTGAAAAGTCGTAATGTATGTACCTTTAAATAGAAAAGATAACATAACACTGTATTAGATACGTTGGACTTTATCTTTGACAATATTATCATCTACCACAAGCACTGGATCAACACAGTGATCAAACCAAGTAGAGGAACGAAGAATCTGAGTGTACAAAGGATGCTTTTCTCCCTCCTCGCTTCTTCCTCCTCCATCTCTCCCTTTGGGTGTTGCTCTCTACGTTCTTTCCGTTTTTTCTTTATCTCTTTCTACTTGGTAAGGCTTTTGAAGGCCATGAGGGTTCCATGGGCTCGACTCGGGGCCCTCTCGGTCAATCTGCTCGTTGCCTTTTTCTTTTTATTTTTTACTTTTTTTTTGTTGAATTGGTGTTTTTCGTTGATGGATTTACATGTACGAATTGCTCTATGCACATGGTGGAGAAGAAACGTGGAGGGCGGATGAATTGAGGTAAATAGGGATGTACCATCATCCTACCATTACTTCTATTTGATTAGAGAGAAAAGACAAGTACAGTTGCAGAGGATCAGGGAAGAGAGATAAAGACAGCATGGTTAGAAATTAAACTTGATGAGAAATGAAAAGGGCAATTGAACCTCCGGTTCCCATTATCCCGGCCATTGGGTGAGCTCTGCACGATCAAATAATTGGATGCATTCTGTTTCTCATCGTCGACTATATCAGCAAGGTGGTCCGTTGCTTGTTCTTTTTTCTATTCATTGATTTCCTGTTCTTTCCTATTAGTTTCCAGTGTTATGCGCAAGTTGTGATGATTTCCTCATTCTAAACAGCATTTCTCAAAAAATAAATACATAGAAAAATAAAAATGCTAGAAACTTACTATTTTGAGGCGGCCGATTCCATCCATGGTCGGTATGCTTGAGCCGAAGACTTCAGTGACCTCTTTCCTCGCCCTATCTTGCCACTCCGGGTACATGGCCAAAAGAATAATTATCCAACTGATAAGGCCAAAGGTGGTCTCATGACCAGCAAAATAGAAGGTCTTGCATTCATCCAAGATGTCTTGAAGTGATAGCTTGGCTTCATCTTCAATTTCATGACCAGATTTTAACAACATTCCAAAGAAATCATTACCATACCCTACTGACTCTCCATTATTCGCTTTCTCTTTTCTTGAATCAATCATTTTCATCATCAATCTCATTATTTCTGTGTCCAATATTTTGGCTTCAACTTCATCTCTAGATTGAAAAAATCTGCACTCAAAATAAAAAGAAAACGAAAAGGGGGAAAAATAACACTTAAGAGATGTGTATATTACATACCTAAGGCATTGAATAGAGCATAGCATTTAAAAGAGAAGTACTTTTGCTAACCCATCACATTGGGAAAAGGAGCCGTATAACTTAGAATTGTACAAGTCGACAAATGAAGTATGTAAAACATATCTATTAACAACGCGTGAAAGCGAGTACCACAACATGACATCTTGAACACTATTCCTACCACGGGTAGGAGACCCAAGACCCCATCCCAACTAAACTACCTCCAAAAAAAAAAAAAATTGTACAATTTTTTTCCCATTTCTCCAAGGCCATGAATGACGCTTGGAATTTGTCGAAAGTCTTCAAGGCCATAACTAGAGGCATTAAAAAAAGTCAAATAAGGGAGTTTCCTTAAAAAGCAACTTAAAGTAAACCACTTTTGGAGATTATGGACAATGTCACCTCTAATTTCATCCGTCAAAACCAAAGATATCTGGGAATTTTTTTTAAATGAAACAAATAATCCTTCCTGTCTCTCTACCTTTCAAAAAATTACCGACGTGAAGAGTTGGAGCCTCATGTTTGTCACATAATCCCAAAAAAGGAACCTAGCCCATTCAGTTGGGAACCTAGCCTATTCAGTTGGGATTTTGTGGCCATATAAAGGTCTTACGAGAACATGTAATGAGTTTTATAATATAATAGACTCCAGTGAGAGTATGGTCCTGAGGGGCAGAAGTGGGCAACATTGATTCCATGACTCAGACTATGCTAGACTAGCTAGGCTGAGTTGAGTTCTAAAACCCTATAGACCTAGGCATATAGTACAACCGAGAAGGTTTTGTAGGGTTAGCCCTTGATGAAGTTAGAGAGATACCCATAGTAGTTAGCAAAGGGACTTACTGATTCTTGAGTGCGATGGTAGGTCTGAATGGACAAGGGCTAAATCCTCATGATGACCATTACATGGTATGTACATATGATAGTTATATTGGGAAATGCATACCATTGAGGGTGAGAGATTTCCTCATGCCCCATTTGCAATATGTTTGCACAACTCTTTGTGACCTAGACCTGTCCCTAGTGTGGGGGGGGGACCTGTAATCCATGGAATAGGACTATGTTCTCCTCACCTATTTGCTAGCTTTGATAGTCCAATCTTGATTTTCTGTGATGAACTGTGGGTCATGGGAACTATTGAGTCAGTTTGAGAAAGTGAGTGTGGAACATGGCCACTGGAGGATATGGAGTGCCTCAGTATATTCGCATTTTCCTTAACGAACCATCCAATTCCCATTAAATAATTTTAAATGTTTAATTTTATATTAAGTAATTTGTAGAATATTAATTTGAATTTTTAGATAGCTCTAAATATTTTATTTTTTCAAAATTGATTTTTAGAAGGGCCAGAATTGATTTTTCAGGAATTAAAATATATTGAGAAAAAATATTTATGCTTTCCTAAAAATCATTTTAATTATTTTAAAATTCATTTAAGTTTGTGGGGGCCCAAATTACATTTGGGCCTACCTCATTAGGCTTACTTGTGTGGGGTGTGGGGATCACTTGGGTCACACATAAATGGGACACCCCACTCTTTCCATTTTCTCACCAAGCTCATGAGATGCTTGTTGAGGATGCCATCTAGCAGGTATGCAGTGATGTGGTTAAATAATTTCAAATGGAAAGTACGATGTTTGATTGAGAGTTATATGACACAAATTTAAATCATATGACAATTTTCATCAAAAAGATTTTGATGGGATTAGGTTAAAGAAAGCTAAGGGATAAAGTTCTAGCACTTTCAAATAGACATGATGGCTAATTTAAAGATTGTATGACTAAGGTATCTCGCCCGATATGTCATCTACGATCAACGGTCAAGATGAAATCTTTATAAATAAGGCTAAACCCTAAATCCCAAACGACTATGATAAATACATCTCTTTGTTGGGTCAAATCTCCACACCCTAGCCTAGAGTTCTCTGTCTCTCCCTCTTCTTCATAGGTGGCAACCCACCCTCTCTCCCTACTCTTCTCTCTCTCATATTCTCTAACAAAAATAAGAAAGGGGGCACGTACCTAGGTAGTTTGATAAGATTGGAGGATACACCGATATACTTAGAGAAACAAGATCCCATCTCATGCTCATACATGCTCTCATATTTTGATTAGAGGGTTTTGACACGCTTCCTACTTGTTGAGATTCAAGAAAGACCAAGATCTCGTGTATCTTTGGTGTAGAAGACCCGGCGTGGGGTATATATATTCCATTAGATGTAATCTTTTGACATATTATCTATTTTTATGCTTTATTGTGCTTTTCTTGTTCTGAATCTCCAATGATATAATTTTTCTTATGTAATAAGAAAGGTTTTGGAAGGTGGTAGCAAGTGAAAATCTAAATAATGTTTTCTCTTATTTAGTTGAATTATAATTGCTTTTCTTGGACATATGTAAGAGTTCTAGCTGGTTCACATTGTCCACTTTCATTGGTATCATAAAAAGGGTTTCTTGCTACCGATATTTTATTTCCTTTTTCAATTTTGTATTCTTGGGACAAGGAAGCATGACAGCCAAAAATTTTATGGCTGAAATTTTAAACACCGAACGGTTCGATGGAACAAACTATTCCTCGTGGAAGCGCAAGATCCGCTATGTGATCTATGAGGCAGGCTTGTATTTGATCATCACTGAGGCTCCACCATCACATTCTAGAGGGAATGCATCTTAGGCTATAAGAGATGCATATGCCGAGTTGGAGTACAAATATATGATTCCTAGGCATATCCTACTCATGGTTATGCACAAGTCTTACGCTATATAGATAATGAGACCATCAAAACCACTATCTATGAGATGCTGGAGAAATAATTTGTTGATCCATCCTTCATGAGAAAGACTCTTACAATGAAATGATACCACAATTTAGAGATTCCCGAAGGAGGAAAGATCACCGAAAATGTTCACACTTCCAGAGCCTTGGTTCATGAATTGCAGACGATTGACATGCGGTCCAATGGACATATGCAAGTGGTTCAACTTATATATATACTTTTCCCCCCACATGGGAGGTATTTGTAACCTATTTTGCTGCTAGAGTGACTGCTCCATATGAAAGTGGTTCACCTTATATATAATCTCCCCACCTCATGGGAGGCATTTGTGACCTATTTTTCTGCTAGAGAGACTATTCCAAGGATAGAGGAGCTCGTGACCCTACAAAGAATTGAGGAGGAGAGAGAATGTGCGCGATGCACAGGCACCAAAATATTCGGTGCATATGGTAAACACAAAACCCTATTCAAACCAAACAAGGGGAAAGGGAAATTTAATAATAAAAGGCATTATGAAGAAAGGTGAAATAGGAAGACGGAGAACAAGAAAAGTTTAAGCCCGCAAAACATAAAAGACAATGCTTTGTCTGCAAAAAGATTAGTCACATTGTTAAAAACGCAGGTTCAATAGAAACAATGCCAGTAATAGGGAACATGCCTGTGTATTTTTAAGAGCATGCTAGCTATCTCCAATGGTGCATCTTGGTGCTTTGACTTTGGTGGCACATGGAAAATAACAAAGATGGATACCTTAACTTTAAACTTGTGGGGTCCGGTGAGCAACATATCTTTATGGGAGGAAACCAAAAGACCGAAATTCTGTCACTGGGGACAATGTGCTACAAATGAAGAATGGAAAGACTATGGTCCGAAAACAAACACTTTAACCTCCTGAAATGAGAAATTGTTCGGTTTCGGTCCCTACATTGATTAAGGCAAGGTATGTCACCACTTTCTCTATTAAAAGTTGACAATCAAGAATTTTGGTGAAATTGTTATGATCGGTCTTCTCAAGGATGGCCTGGTTTCTAATGAAATATAGGAAGAAAGGAAGAAATTACTTATATTTTGTCTCCCACTTATGAGAATGATGCTTATGGCACATGTGATTAGGGAACATAAGTTACTAAAGAATGGAAAGATAAATGAAAGATCGGCTCTTGAAAACTTACAAAGGGTTGATCTATCCAAAGTGTGTGGATCATGCGTGAAAGGAAAAATGATAAGAAAACTCTCCATTGGTGCACAAAATATTTCTAATGTTTTAGAAATCATCCATAGTGACACATGCAGACTCATGAATGTGGCAACTACGAGCCATAAAAGATGCCTCATAACATTTATTGGTGACAACTAGCAATTTGGCCATATTTACCTATTGTACTCAAAATCTGAAGCTCCGTACCGATTTAAGAAATATAAAAGTACTGAGGACATAGGAGCGATGAATACTCCTCACAACTATTCAAGGATTTATGTGTAGTGCCAGAAATTATACATCAATAAACCATACCATACACACCTTAACAAAATGTGGTAGCTAAGAGACGGAATAGGACCTTGGTAGAGATGGTGAGAAGTATGATAGGGCATGGAAAGCTCTCCATTGAGTTTTACGGAGAAGCATTACTAGCAGTAGGATATATTCTCAACCTCACACCCATTGAAGCTACTCCTCCAACTCCTCATAAAATATTCACTATTCATGATTTGTCCCTTGAGCATTTAAGAGTGTGGGGTTGTTCTACCCATATTTAATCCCATACCAAAATATGATCAACCTTGATCCCAAGACCATTAAACGCTTCTTAATTGGTTACCCAAACCACGATAAGGGGTATACATTCTACAACCTTGAGAATTCAGCTAAAACCTTGAGAATTTGGCTATCATTGAAAAGAAAGACACCCACTTCTATGAGGACGAGTTCCTTGAAGCAAAGACTGGTCACAAGAAGGCTGACCTCTACGAATTGATTAGTGATAAGTTTGTGTCTCAAGAACCCGAACTGCAACCTTTTAAGAGAAGCAACTGTATCAGAAAACCCGAGTTCTTTACCTACCTGGGGAAATATTACGAAAGAGTTGGGGACGAAAAAAATTAAGATCCAACCAAATGCAAAGGAGCCACAACCTATCCTGAAAAAAACATTGGGTAGAAGCCATGAATGAGGAATACAATTCCAAAACACAAACCATGTCCGGGAACTAGTATCTCTACCATATAACCAGAAGCCTATTGGATACAAATGAGTCTTCAAGAAAAACTTAAATTCAGAGGGGAAACTAGAAAATATAAGACTAGACTAGTAGCTAAAGGGTTCACCCAGAAGGAGGGGATTGACGATGATGAAACCTTCTCTCTAGTTGCAAAATCTCCATCCATTAGATAAAGAAATGGAGAACCTAGTTTGTAAACTTTGTAAATCCTTTTGTGGCCTTAAACAAGCATCGCGATAATAGTACATCAAACTTCACAAAACCTTATTTAAGACAGGTTCACCTTGAATGAGCAAGACTACTTCATTTATAGCAAGGTAAGTGGGAGTGATGTCATGTTCATATCGCTTTATGTGGATGATATGCTAATAGTTAGTTGCACAATGGCCCTTGCGTGGAACAACAGAATTGATTTTATGATACTTTGATATGAAATACTTGGGAAAAACTTCATATGTATTGGACTTCAAGATAACAAGAAATAGAGCAAATCAAACCATTCAACTTTCCTAGCCAACCTATTATAAAAGAGTACTAGAAATGTTTGAAATGGATAAGTGTAAACTCATATCTACCCTTATTGATAAGAAGACAAAACATAGCCCGCAAGTGTGCCTTAATGATGATAATGAGAAAAAGGTCATGGAAAGAATATCGCACCACAATAGGATCTCTAATATATGCCATATCAGGAACAAGACTGGACTTGTCCTTTGCCATGAGCATAACTAGATGGTTCCAATGCAATCCAAGAATTGAACATTGGAAGGCAGTTAACAGAGTTCTTAGATATCTGAAAGAGCTAAAATATATCGCTCACATATAGTGGGGGATCAGAAATTGATGTTCAAGGGTATACTGATGCGAATTATTGAGGGGCCCCGGATGATTTGAAATCCATATCTGGATATGTGTCCATGCTTGGTGGAGGCGATGTAAATCAATGAAACAGGATGTTGTAGCATTATCTACCATGGAATCAGAATATGTGTCATGTTGTATAGCCGCCAAGGAGGTTGTATCATAAAGAAGTTTCTTAACCAACTACAGTTCGAGACCATGCAATACACATATATAAAGATCTTCTGCGATAATCAAACCACAGTTTGTAATGCTAAGGAGCCACAATTTGTGATGCTAAGGAGCCACAATTTCATAAAGGTCTAAGCATATCAAGTTTTACTACTATCACATTTGGAATGAAGTAGGTCTTGGAGAGAGAGAGAGAGAGAGAGAGAAAGAAAAGAGAGAGAGAAGAGAAGAGAGAGAGAGAGAGAGAGGAGGAGAAGAGAGAGAGAGAGAGAGAGAGAGAGAGAGAGAGAGATTACATATCTTCCCACTGAGCCAATGTTGGTAGACCCTTTGAAGGATGAAGGATAATTCTAGCACCTTTCATTTGATCATGATGGCTGATCTAACAATTTTATGGCTAAGAATAGGTCACTTATAAACAATAGTCAAAATTGAAGTTCCATACAGATAACTAAACCCTAAATCCCAAACCCTAGCTTCAATATTATAAATACATCTCTTTGGGGGGTCAAATCTCTATACCCTAACCTAAAGCTTTCTCTCTGTCTCTCTCTCTCCCACATTGGTGGCACACCACCCTTTCACCCTACTCTTCCCTTTGTCATAGACATAGAAAAATAAGAAAGGGTTCATGCCCCTAGGAGGCTTGATAAGAATGGGCGATATGCCCATATACTTAGAGAAAAAGGATCTAATCTCATGCTCATATATGCTCCCATATGTTGACTAGAGGGTTTAGCCAAGCTTCCCATTTACTAAGATTCATGTATGCCTAGTGGAGGAGACCTAGTGTGGGATGTATAAAGTCCATTAGAGATAATCTTTTTGTACAATTTATTGTTTTATTCTTTCTTATGTTTTTTTTGTTCCTTGATACAATTTTACTTATGTAATGAGAAATTGTTTGGAAGCTGGCAACAAATGAGAGCCCTAATATTATATTTTTTTCTTTTTCATTTGAGTTATAATTGTATTTCTTGTACATATATAAGTATTCCATTTGGTATTGCAAAAGAAAATTCTGAACTATACGTATTGTGCTAGTTCACGTCGTCCATTTTCACTTTCAACTATCCCTCTTGTTTCAAATATCCCAACAAATTTTCATTCCATTTCTTCTTGGAAAAAATGGACATCGTTTCATTCCTTCAAAATTCATTTGATTGTATCGTGAGGCAGAAATTTAACAATAATGTTTTGACAGGATTTGTCCCACAAAGAGTTCAAAAGTAAGATGAGGGATAATAGTATCTTACCCACTGCCAGGAAATGTGATTTTTCGAACATTTGAAGAGACTAGAATTGCCATCTTTGAAAACAAGTTGAACAATTCTTGGCCCTCTAAATAATTGCTACCAAATGCTGTCCTTGAAATTATATCTTGTGTCAAGACCCTTAGTTCACTCGAAATTTCAATCTCCCGGCCATCACTTTCTCTCCATCTTCCTAGCATCTCCTCTGTACTCTTCACCATTTCTGAAAACATATCCTACAGCCAAGAAAAAAGAAAAATAAAATATTGGGCTAAATTTAGGCATTATTTAAGTATCCACCATTAATCCAACAATTTAGTGCAAACGTTTTAAAAGGTATGTGGGCAATAGTGTGGTCCAGCCTGACTTTGCACATTGGGCATTTGATGTGCAATTTTTCTTGATCATCTTTTACACAACTTGTTAACATTCCTTTTTTCTTTTTCCTTTTTTCTTTTTTAAAAAAAAAAAATGGATATTTTGGGCCTTTACAATCTTGGACTCTTTTGAGTCCATAAAACGAGTGGCCTAAACTCTAAAGCCTCTAAAATAATTTGTTTACTATGTCTGACTTGGATCATTTTTGGAAACTACTTGGGATTTAATTTTAGAATTCTATAACATGAGACCATTTATTCTTGGCACGAGGTCACAATTACTTTTGGCTATTAGATGTGAAATCCAATAGATAAAAGTATGTCATAACATTCGAGAAATTTTATTTTGGACTCTGACTAAACAATGATGCATCCTCAGCTACCCAATTTCATATCTAACAATCAATGATGATTGCGACCTCCTTATATCAAAAGCAAATGGTCTCATTGTATACATGGCCGTTAATATTAGTGATGATGAATGTAGTAGTTTGAGATCAAAGATATCCCGGACCATGTATTGTGGGGGTTCGACCAATCTAACATGTACTAATACTAGCGGGTGTTCATGATTGACTGCTTAATTTTTATCCTTACGCATAATTTTCATATTCACAGTATACATTCATATCCCTCTTAAGTCATGTTTACTATATATATGGGTTTGTCTAGAATCAACAACTTAACTATTAAGTAATGGCAAATTTGGAATTTTTACAAATGTTTAATGGCAAATTTAGAATTTTTACAAAAGTATAATGGCATTTTGGAAGTTAGTGTCCTGGAATTTTATTTGTTCAGTGTCTTTGTCTTTTAGTAAAAATTTTAACTTTACCTTTTTATGGAGATGACAAAAACTTGTACTGCAGTAATATTTACAAAACTGTCATTATTTACTGATGAAGATATCACAAAAAGTAAGTTTTTAAAAAAAATAGACTACAAAATTAGTAAATCCACCCTTCACAACTCTCTCTATCTTTAACCTTTGTAATTTGAAGGGTTGTGAAGTTTAGACTATCCTTATATAAGTCGTGGAGGCAAGGCACACAGGGGATAGG
>NW_006500104.1:2800213-2854805 GCF_000471905.2 Amborella trichopoda
ATTAAAGGGTTTTTCAACATTAAAACAATATCTTTCGATGGATTTTTGAGGTGCATATTTAATTCTACATTTTAAGGTTGCAACTTTATATACACTTTTTCCATTAAAAATATAGGTAAAATGTAAAATTGTTCGTCTCTTTGTGACAATTTTGATAAATTTCCATCTCTCTCTCATATATGTATCTATGTGTATATCTATGTGCCCCTCAGGGGATTGGTGGTGTAGGTATTACATTGAAGGTCAAATCAGATGAACAACGAATAAATTTTATATCCCCCGAGTTGAGGGACTTATAGGCTTGGCACCTTATCTCGCCCGACCAATTCTGGTGCGTCTGAGTCTATTCACCCAAGGCAACAAACCCTGCTATGCAGCTATTGTCCCAAAATAGACAACACAATGTATGTAAACTATAAAAACTTGTTGTACACTGTACTCGGTGGAAACTCGCCTCATCCTTAGGGCGAAGCCAAGTTACTCGGTTGATTCCAAGGGTCTCGGCCGAGTAGAAGAACAGAGGTGGAGAGTATCTTGAAATTGACTGGGCTAGTTGTCTTTTTTGAAGAAACCTCCATTTCCTTAACTAAAGAACAGCATTATAAAGATTGGTGCAGATGAATTCGTAGTTAAATATCCAGATGATACTAATTGGGATGTGGAGAACTTGGCGTCCACTGTAGCAAAACTTCAAGTACCCCTTCATAAGAAGAGTTTCTTCAACCCCCTCGAGGATTTTCTGGCAAGAATGCATAGACGATTTCTCCCATTTTTCTTGGCTACTAGATGAAACACAAAAGAGCGTTTGGGTCTGGTCTTATTCCAGAAGATTAGAATATCCAGTTGATTGTTTTTGATGAAGGAAATATCTGGGAAGAACAGGAAGGTAGTGCCTCCCGATTGGTGCGGAGATGGGGTTCAGCGAATTGAAGATGCCCAACTCATTCCGCCTATTAATATGGTGGTTATAGAACGTAGGTACCAAAGATGCTTATGGATTACGGAACCCCATGTGAAAATACGCCTAATTTCGATGAGCTTTTAAAATGGTGTCACCCCAGCCCTAGAAGGCATATTTTCGCCCCAACTAGACAAAGGCGCAAGGGAACAAGATGAAGGTTGAGTTTGGAGTACTGCACTCTAATGTGCACGAGCCACCCCAATACTAAAGCGGTATCAATGTGATCTCGAATGGTTACCAGACCACCACAGATGGCTTTAGAAGGTCCAAAAACTGTTAACTAGTAAATTTTAGCTCAAACGGAGCTTTTTAGGTCCTGCTTTCCTTAAAAGGGTAGGCCGTTTACTATTCAGTTGTAACAAGCAAACTAGTTTCTAAAAATAGTAAAAAAATTGATGCACTCGCCAAAAATGGGACAATCTTGTGAAGCATGTATCTCATCGACCCCAAGGCAGAGCAAGCTCAAACTTTAGTATATTGTTCTCTTCTTCAAGAGGAAGATTTTGACATATGGCATGCATGGAGCTGATCACTGAGTCCGCATAAATCTTAGAGACAATGTTGCCAGTAAAACACATTACATAGATTCTTGTGTTTGTAACCTCCCATCACTCCAATGGACATATCTCAAAGCCTTGACTCCGGGCTAGCATAAAAAAAGAGGAATTTTGACTGTGAATAGAAGGTCTTCGATTTGAGGTAAAATATGCACGAGATGCAATCTGGGAAGGCAATTTTCGATTCTGTAGAAAACCATTTTTCGGGCAACTCCCAAAATCATAAAATGGTAAATCGAAGTCCAAATCGTGTGGTTCTTGATGCAAAATAATCACAAATACTTCCTCTTCGATTGACAATAAAAAAGAATACGAAAGTAGCTATGATTTGAGCTAGATTCAACATTTAAGAAATTGATATTTGCATGTTTGGATGGATTCTTGAAATTTCAATGAACATGAATAATACTTCATGACACAATGCAAATCACATATCAAAACGTTCCTCTCAGGATGATCTATGTTTTTATGACGATAGATTGCCCGAGATGCCATTGAATAGCACGAAACAAGGCCTCAAACCATGAGGAAGGGAAGACTCTCTTTTTTGGGGACTTATTTGTCATTTTCACATTTTCTTAAGGGTATATGTGGTCATTTTTACCCGATTTAAGGATTTCACTTTTAATTCATTTTAATCCATTTTCTAGCAATTTACTTGGATTTTGAGTGTACACCATTGTTTCAGGGGTAACTCTATATAAGCCTATGAATTGAATTGCAAAGGAATCATTGTGCTTAACCTAAGAGAGCGAGAGAAAAAAACTTTACTCTTGCGAGGAATACCCCTACACCTATACTTCCTACCCATGCTCTCTGCTCCTACACCATACTCCCTACTCCATACTCCTCTCTGTCTCTTCTTCTTTCCTCTCTCTTTCTTCTTCTCTCTCACCTACGGCTTAGTCGCCGGTCTCACTCTTCTCTCTCTCCTCTCGCACCCGAGGCGTAGCTGCCAGTCTCCCCTCCCTCTCTCTTCTCTCCTCTCTCTCTCCTCTCCCCACCGGCGGTGTAGCTACCGGATTTCCTTTCTCCTCTCTCTTTCTCTATCACTCACTCTCCCTATCTTCTCTCTCTTTCTCCCTTCTCTCCTCTCTCTTTCTCCCTCTCCCTCACCATGTCTTCCTCACTTCACTTCTCTCCCTCTTATCTCTCTTTCTCCATTCTCTCTAGGTCTCCTTCTCTGTTCTCTTTTTCTCTCACTCGCTCTCCCTTTCCTCTCTTTCTTTGTTCTCTCTTCTCTCTTTCTCCCTCACTCTCTCTTTCTCTATTCTCTCTCTTTCTTCCTCTCTATCTCCCTTCTCTCATATCTCTTGGTCCCTCACTCCCTCTTTCTCTACTCTCTTTCTTTTTCTCTCCTCTTCTCTCTCTTCCCCTCTTCTCATCCCCACTCTTTAAGGAGAAGTGCTCTTTGGTTAAGCGACAGGGCAAGACTCGATGATCACCTCTAACTCATCTTCGGGGTACGTAGGCCTAGTGTCAAATACAGTTCTCCTATCTCCGGTATTACCTCCTAGGGGAGGTGATGCCTGAAGGCTTGAGGAGCTTATCGAGTGGTTCTCTCTCTTTTCTTTAGCCTCTCACTCTCCCTTCTCCACCCACTTTTCTCTTCTTGTACTTCTCTTCCTTACCCCAACGAGGTAAGCCTTACCTCAAAACTTTCTTTTATTGGTTCAAACCACACAAACGCCGAGCCGCCCAACCATTATCATCATGGGGAACGGGGTCACCCTCATGCGTACACACGCATGAAACCTAGGAGGGGCGTGAGACATGCTTTCTTCTCTCTTTAAAAAACACGAAAAAATAAGAAGAATCTAGTAGTTTTAAGCAAGGATTTTTTATCGTACGCAACAAAAATGAGGGCTGACCAACTGGCGACTCCGCTAGGGATCTTCTTGTTCACAAATGCATCGTGCTTTTAGCACACATAAAATGGTTTCGAAATTCCAATAGTCCTACTTCTCTGTTGGGGACTTCATGATTCCCACACCCAAAGTATCATCTATTGGGAGTCGGGTTTCTAACCAAACCGCACCTCCCGCCTTCCTCTTTCGAGGTGGTTTAAGCACCCGCGCCTGAGCTCATGCCCAAATTGGGATGAGAAAGGGCCCTCAAGCACCTCACTACCCATCTCTTGGCCATGTCAATGACCTAGCCGTCTTTGTCACATCCATTGGTGGCCCAAAGGCCACCACCCATCATGTGCACATTGGTACCGACAGCTTAGTCGCAAGTTCATGCTCCAAGGGAGGCCCATAGGCCACCCGTCAACATCCAATCTTTGCTGTTGGCAGCTAGGCCGCTGGTGCCTCTATGGGTGGACTATAGGCCACCCCCCATTAATTCAACACATGCACCAGCGGCCTAACCACGGTGTCCTCACTCACAAGCGCACAGGCGGCCTAGCCACCGATCTCTCCACCAATACTCATGCCGACGGATTGGCTGCCAGTCACCCACACAAGGGTGGCCCCAAGGCCACCCTCACTCACACACTGTAGGGCCCGGGTCTCTCACATGGGGGCAGCTCAAAAGCCATCGTCTCTCACTCACACTCACCGACCCTCCTAGGCAACGGTCCCGTGCACAAGGGTGGCCTGAAGGCAACTTGAGTTGTACCTCATCCCACTGGTGGCTTACCCATCGGTCACTATAATCGAGGCAACCTAAAGGATACTCCCCACTCACCAACACATCATCAATGGCCTAGCCATCGATCAACCACATACGTGTGCACATCATGAATGGTGGCATAAAGGCCACCCCACCACATATACAACACCGAGAGACCGACACCTCCGATGCCGGCCCCTCTCAGCACCTCGGGTTGCCTCCAAGCCCACCCTCACCACACCGCTGCATCGTGCACACACACACGTGCCTATGACCACCTCTAGTTATGAGGGTAAACACCGGTGCTGCAAGCATGCATACCCCCATCACACCTCCACTCACTTAGCCTCCACCCCCGCTTTGGGGCTTGGGATTTATGATCCTAAGTGCACCTCGGTGAATCCTCCTATCGTTTCACTACTTGGGGCTCCAACCCCAATAATGCCAAAGATGGGGTACGGGACACCAAACGAGAATGTTACAAAGGCTCTCGAGGGCTATTACGCTGCTGGATTTTTTCCAGCTCCGATTCGGGGCAAGACGAGAAGAGGTATGTAGACACTTAATTGCCCGAGCATTAAGACTTGGGAAATGAGTCCCATTCCCGATTGCAGATTTGAGAGTGTGCCTGCTAAAATTTGAGGATCAGCCACAAAAAAGGCGTGCGAGTCCCCATGGGAAGACAAAGAATGCTAGCACCTACCGGGCCAGTAAACCCATTAAGGAAAAACCCATTTTATCCATTGTAGGTGACAATGGACCAAAATATGAAAGGTAAAGTCTAATGCCTGATTGTCGAGGTCTAGGAGGATGAGCCCAACCAATAAATATCACGATTCTAAGACTGTCACCGACTGACCTCTCCAAGGTCCAAAGATCTTACAAACCAATTTCTGTACGGTTTTAAGACCGTCACAAATTGACTCCCTCATGGTCCCAAGCTCGACAAGAACCAAACTAGATTATACCGCTATCCAAATACCATCAAGAACTGGTGCTCACCTGAGCATTAAGGAGAGCTCAAGCTCTGTTGGGATAGACTCAACCCCTCCTACTTGGGTCCATGATCAAAATGGTATAAGACCATTGCTTGGGGAATCATTACTCAAAGAATACCCGGATTTCACGATGGTCAATCAGGTCAATGATGAACCTGAAGATCCAATGACCTGCTTCTCCGGGACCCTCAATCATATCATGGAGAAGCTCACAGAGAACGAGAATGTAAGACCACTTGCAATATCTTCTCACCATGGGGTTAGCTCACCCATTGTGCCACCATCATTGGAAGAGGAACAAAGACCTCAACCTCTTCAAATGGTGCAAACACTTCCCCCACATGATTCATGAGCCACTCAAGTTCCTCCAACTGTCTTGCTCGTGGCCACCCAACAGGACCTTCAATCCATGATTAATCAAAACCTTCGGAGCATTCAGGTTTCCGGAATGCAAGGGATGTTGTCATACAAAAATTTGTGCCCAGCCTTCATTGATGTGCGCCCATTTCTACCATCATATCAAAAGGGAAGGCTATCAATCTCCAATAGCACCGGCTCACCCCATCAACATGTTGCACACTTTGTGTCATAATGTCAAGAGTTAGCATATCTGATCGTGCCAATTTGTGAAAACTCTGGTTGGGCCAGCTTTTAAATGGTACGCTCGCTTACCTCTAAACTCCATCCACACATGGTACAAAATGAAGCATTTATTCTATAAATGGTTCTATGAGATCGAGCGAGAAGTTTAGGCCATCGAGCTTCTCACCATGATCCAAGGACCAAACGCGTCTGTTGACAAGTTTGTCCAAAGGTGGAGAGACCTCGAGATATACCATAGCAGCCCTATGCTCGAGGTGGACACAGTTCAAACCTATGTTCGAAATATGAGGAAAGATATCTCACTCCATGTCGAGGTATCAAACCCCATCACCTTCTCCGACATGATCTCTAAAGCGCTGCAAATCGAGAGCTTACTTAAGCTCCACGGGAGCACTCTGCCGTCGGCTTCAAATGGAGGAACAAACTGGAGCTTTAATAAGAATCTGCTCGGTTCGGGCGGTAATCAGTAAAAGGACGTGGTCAGTGCAGCAGGCACAGCCACGCCAACTTATGCCAAAGTCCCTGCGTGAGCAACCCCTATGAAAACCTTGGACACCTCCTCAGGATTACCACAGTAACTCAAGGGACGCCACAACAAAGGCAACCACAACCCCAATCATACAATCGGGTGCCTCCACCTTTGAACCTCTATCGTAATTCCTTCGAGCAAAAACTTAACAAGAAGTACAATTTTGAAATGCAGTAGACCCCAACGATTCTTCAAATGTTGTTGAATCAAGGAATGATAATCCTCCCAGAACCAACTACACCCGAAGTAGTTGGGCTCACAAATGTTGTTTTATTGAAATTCTTGAATCATGTTTATTATAATATTATAATTGATAATTGTAAATTGATAACCAAATCTTGTATTTTATTTATTAATTTATTTACATATAAATTATGTAATGTATTATTTTTTCTTGTAGTAGTAAATATTATAATACTATATTATTATTAATAATTATACAAACATCCAGACAAGAAAATAACGTCTCTGTATTCACCTAGTTTTACAAAGTAATGGAAGTACATAATCCAACACTCCTAATTTCTTTTAGAAACTAGAATGAATAATACTTTTAGAGATTTATATTGATTTTTGGAAAAACTTCTTGGAAAAAAATTGCCGATTCCGCTGATTCTCCGATTCAATCCATCGATTCCCCAATTCGACATGGGTTTTTTAAACACTGATGCAAAGAGAGCCAATGCCTCCACATAGATAGAAGTGAGCTTCCTAAAGAGAGAAATGTCTTTATAGCTTCCGCAGAGTGAGAGGTAAGTTTCTTGCAGAGAAATGGTTCCAATGGAGATTTTAGGTGATATCCCCATCTAGTGAAAAAAATCTTGGTTTCACTCATGATTCTCTTCATGGAAAGTGGTTTACTTGTAGAATAGAAATGGGAGATTTATCGATTATATCGGTTGAAAAAGCATATTTCAAAGGGTTGCTCAACTAAATTTTCTCGATAGTTACAAGAGGTAACTTTCTCGCATATATGATGTACTTTTCTCGCATATATGAAGTAGCTCTTGCTGATATAGTAGATTTTAGTTTGTAATACATGTGCCCATAGTCCTTTGAGGTGAAAATGTAAATCTGTAGAATGTGTTTTTTTATGGTTTATGTCTCATGCACATATATAGTTTGTAGTCACCTATTTTGCCTCTGGCCTATTAAGTACATGATCTTGGTATGATTCCAATATTAAACGTTCTAATTTCCGAACATAAGAAGTTTCTTTAATCATAACAAGGTTTTATACTTGTTTTATTTTAATTTATTTTAATGTAAATGCCAACAAGGTAACCATCAAGAAAGGTCCAATTTAAGTCTACTGAAAACATGCTTCACACAAATCATTGTGCTTTCCATTAAGAACACTCTACAATCTAGTAAGATACATAGATATCAGCAAACCATTCTAAAGACTAAATACTTCATGAGCCTTTTAATTGGGCTATATCTTGGAGAGTATGATATGGACACCATGTTCAGGACCGAGAGTTACACCACACTGGGGTGAATGCTTATAAGTTGGAGAGATAACAAAGGAGAAGTTTTGTAGGATGATGGCCAATGCACTCTTGGATTCTATCATGGCAAAGTTCATCCCCATACACATCGTTGGCCCATGTCCGAAAGGCATGAATGCCATAGGATGTTTTGATGCCTTAGAAACTCCATCTTTGAAACGACCAGGGTTGAACTGGTGCACGTCATCTCCCCATTGTTCAGGTTCATGATGGATAGCTATGATGGGCACTTCAACAACTGTTCCGGCAGGGACAGTCAGGTTTCCCAACTTTGTTTCTTCATTCGCCTTCCGCATCGTGAGTGTTGCCGGAGAGTAAAGCCTGAGAGTCTCATTCAATATCATGTTCAACTGTTTGCAATGTCACAAGTGAGATGCAAGAAATTTTATTCACCCAAAAAAAAGAGATACGAGAAATTTGGACTCAAAACCTCAATCAAGTTTATAGAGGGAGAAATGCATTGGAGCCAAAGGAAGGTTCTCTAAGGCCTACCTCACCAGGTTCAAATTTTGTTGGGAAGTCTTCATGGAATTTTGTGTCTTCCAAATTGTGCATCAGTTTTTGTTAGTCAATGAAAGTCAAATGTTGAAATACACAAAATTAATATAAAGGGAAAAAAAAACATAAATTTGGGGTGAATAAAAATAAAGGGCAATAGGGTTGGGACATCCGTGGTTTGGGGGCCTGATTCCTCAACATAATGTTCATGTCAAATAAAAATAGTCAAAAAAATGAAATAGAAAATGGAGACCCCAAATGCTACACATGAATATTAGTTATTGAGATACCTTATTCAACTAGGCTTAGCCAATGTGATAAAATATTACAATCCAATAAGGATATGAGTACTTTTCCATGGAATAGTATGACGCCCAAATGATATTAAAGCTGTTAACGAGCCAGGCCCAATTTCATGTTGTGTTCTGGCCGCATTGTAAGGTCCATAGTCTAACCCTGTAAGCTAGATGTATTTTCTGAATGTATTTTTACTGTAAAAAAAAAAATCATGGGCCTCATTACCAAATTTCCGACTGGCCGAAACTCGATTTGCAGACCCAGGCCCACCTTGCATGGTCTCAGGGCGGGGCCTAGGCGCACCCCTTAAGTTGCTGGAAGGTTGTATAAGCAATCCCTTCAACAAATCAGATTAAAAGGAAAACACATTGATAGTCATAATTTAATGTAGTATTATACTTTCAATCTTTTTCTAATTGAGTTGAAATGAAATTTTTGAGGTGTTTGTACCACTAAGCACACCTAAAAATAAATACAAAAACAATTTTGAGGGTATACTAATCAATTATCTTTTATTAATTATTTGAAGTAGTTTTAAAAGACAATTAAAGATACACCCTAAAAATGAACCTTGCAGATATTCTACCACTCAATACTTTTAGTATCACACCCATGACTCAATTACTATTTTTTATTGATTTTACTCCCCAGTCAAAAAACCATTGTTTTAAGCACTAAACTACCCTTCCCTTTCTTTACCCTATCAATTAAATCTCTCTCTACCCGTCCTCTCTTTCTCTCTCTACTTGCCCTTTCTCAATCTCTATACACCTTCTGTCTCTCTCTCTACATGCCCTCTCCCTCTGTCTCTACCGACCCTCTCTTCCTTTCTCTCCCTACACGCCCACTCTATCTCTACCTGTCCTCTCTGTACTCGGGAAGAGAGCATAGAGAGAAGGCCGGTAGAGAGAGAGGATGTGTAGAAAAATTCAAATGTTTTTATTATTCTTTGCCCTAGAAACATTAAAAAAATTTTGGGAAATTTACATATGCTTGCAAATTAATTTTTATAATTATAGAGTAGCCCATATCTTGGGAACACCGAAAAGCCAAATATTACTGCAGTTCCAAAGTTGGACTTTCGAACTGCTCAAAACACACAAAAACAAATAACATGGTTAATTTTTTAAAGCGTTTAGATGTGAGACTTGCACGTCCCAAACACTTCTACTTCCATGTTAACACACAAAGATAAATAACATGGTTGATTTTCGAAAGCTTTTAGATGTGAGACTTGCACGTGCCAAATACTCCTACTTCCATGTTTGAGTTCACCCTTTGGAAGCCCAAGGCTAGGAATTTGGCATTCCACGCGTGCTTTTTTTAACATAAATCAAGCTATTTTTGGGGAAGCTGCCTCTTCCATCATATAAGAGGAAGCTTTCATATTGCATGGAATTGGGCGGCTTCAACATGCTTCTTCCATGCACTCATTTGTTTCAAACACAGCCTAAGTGTGCTCGTGTTGATTTATAGTTGTCTTTTGAGCCTCCCCAAGTAGAAATTAACGAAGTTTTTAGGTGGTTTGAAAGTCTCACTTTTAAAACTA
Organism: Amborella trichopoda; assembly: GCF_000471905.2. Next base: position 2,810,333 of record NW_006500104.1, read on the forward strand.
TGGACTTTTAAACCACCCAAGCACTTAGGTTCTTTTGTATTTTAGACGGCCCAAAAGTTGATCTTTCGAATAACTCAAATACTTAATTTTTGGCTTTCTTAGTCTTTTGAAAGTTAGATTTTCAAATCAGAAGCAACATAAGAATCCAAATAGAAAAACTAAAAATTTTCGGACCTCACCATAAATGTCTGAAGTATGGGTCATTTTTTCATTCCAAAAATGCTTTTGGATCCCTACATTAATTCCCTGAAGTTTTACAATTTAAGGCAAAAACTGACTCCAAAAGCTTCTCCCTCTCTGTCTCCCAAACCATACTTGAGCATCGCATGGGCTGCTTGCTAATAGCTATTATGTACATAAATATTGACTGATTTATAGTTTCATCTGGGGCAATTTTATGCTCCTGCCCATGCAGTTATTCTGCATTTCCTTAGAATTCACCATTGTTTGTCTATCGAAGAGATTGTCTACGATATTTCATTTTAATTTTTGCGACACATGGGATAGATTCATGGTGTTAAAGGAGAAACATGAGGAGGAAAAGCCTGCAAAATAGAGATTGTCATGACTTACAGTCTTGAGTCGATTGAGGTTTTCGAAAGTGGGTGGACCACCGTCAAGCACATCCCGGACTTCTTCTCGTGCCCTCTCTTGCCATTCTGTGTACATCCCTAGTAACATGGTTGCCCATGAAAGCAAAAGAGATGTGGTTGAATAACCAGCAGCAAAGAAGGTCTTGCACTCATCAATAATATCTTGCGTGGACATTGACTTTGCTTTTCTGTTTTCAGACAACATGAGCTCAAGGATGCCATATTGTTGGGACAATCCAATATCTTGGCCTTCGATAAGCTCTTTGAATAACCTATCCCCTTCTTTGTTAAGTCTCTTGTATTTGCGGTTGAATGGTGTAGGCAAGTACCTATATATTCAAATTTATTAGACAACCATGAGGAAATAGCTATGCTACTTTAAAATGTAGAATTAAAGATACACCTCAAAAATCCATCATAAAGGTTTGTTTTGATATTGGAAAGCCCTCTAATTGATCATTTCGACATCAAAATATATGAATATGATAAGACAAAAGGATTTCATACCTGCAAAATAGTGTATCTTTCGACACATTATCTGGATCATCCATTTTCAAGATTTTCATGTGTTTATGGATCTACTTGACTTGAACCATTTTTAGAGTTTGAAATTTTATAATTGGAGATAAAAATAGATTCTCAAGCCATTCATAAGAATTTTTTATATCAAAATTACGTTTATGATAAAATGTAGAGGTGCATCTTAATTGGATTGTTTAAGGTTGCAACCTTATGCAAACCATACCCACATTTAAAACTTTATATAGTATATAATGCATACAGTTTAGTTAATAAAGTACCTCAATGTCCATCCTCGTTGAATTAATTTTTCTAATGTTAGAATGGCAGATTTACGTCGAGATGAATGAAAGCTAGGACCGTTGAGGGCCTGTTTGTATGACAATTAAATTTATTTGAATAGACTATCACATCAGAAATTAATATATTTAGGATAATACTATTTTTTTAGTTGTAAAGTAAGCACATTGTAATATATAATGTTATTAATTGTTTGACAATTTTTAGCAACTTTCAACTATTTTTAGTTATTTTTAGCTAAAACAAATGTAATTTTCAACAACAAAATTTTGAATAAAATTAAAAAAATTCAAAAAGATAAATGTATATGTAAAATTGTCTATAAGTTTATCTCTGATAACTTTATAATGGACACAACCAAACAACAGACAAGTCATGATCAAGGTTAGCTTTATGGAAACAATGACAGTGATAATAAGTACACCAAACCAGCCGTAAATGTGTTGTGTACATAAATGCGCATTTGAGAGAGAGAGAGAATTTTGAACATGGGAATTCAAGTAGGAGGGGACGATTTGAACAATATTACCATGAACCTGGGATATAGAATGTTCTCATGGCTTGCGCATTCATTTTCGATTGCTCCAATAGCAACTCAAATATGGCGTGGGCTTGCTTAAACTCGTCCCCAAATGCCGTTCTTGCTATGACGTCGCCTGTTAGTGCTCGTAAGTCTTTCTGAACCTCAATCTCTCTTGTTCCACATGTAGCTGAATCCTTCCATCTATTAACCATTTCTTTTGTGATTCTAACCACAATGGGAACCATTCCCTATTTCAAATGTTTGCGTGATCAGCAATATATACGATAGATTAATCAAAAATCAATCAAAATCAGATGCATATGCTTTTCATTAAATGGATATACATTTCGGTTTCTTTTTAAACTGCTTATTTTGTCTTCCAAGGTTCTTTACGTATTTACTTCCACTTGAGAATGATAAAGAAAGTACTAAATGTCACCCCACATAGTCTCCTAAATACAGTATCAATACGATAAACATTTAAAGGTAGAGAAAGGGTTCTGATGCAGGCCGTTCTTGCGGCGTGTTGCTTGCAAGAAAGTATGGAATCACTTAGGCCAAGTAGGAGGAATAAGTCAACCCCAGTTATGAGTCACTCAACTCAAGTGCACTAGAAAAATGCTTGTAAAAGAATAATATTTACCCATGTAGGCTATGCATGCCGACCCATGAGAGAGGATTGGCACCTAATGTTTTTAGTAGGCATGTACGAGGCATGGATTGAAAGTGGATGATAACTGGGAGAGTTAATGAGGTATGAGCATGTGCTTGTTTGTGTGGATATCCATGTGAGTGTGATGGGCAAAGTGTTGTCTAGTAGCATAGTGTTACTCGGAAGTATGGTGTTGCTGATATGTTACTTGTGAGAGCATATTATGACTCGCTTTTGGATCTTGAGAACATAGTGTTGCTTGTGTATGTATATGGAGAGCAAAGTGTTGGTGTTTACTTATTCTAAGACCTCAAAAGGCTGCGAGGGAGAGTGTTGGAATTATGGCCTTTTAAACCCTTATGTTTTTGCCATGATGATTCTAGGTCAAAGTGGGAGTGACTAGGTATGATGAGGCTTCCGGAATCTTTGCATACTGGGATATGGAAAGCTTTGAATAACCCTGATTACATGTGGCAAGGTTCTTGGGTTGTGTTTTGAATTGAGAAGTTTGAGGATTCTCTCTAATAAGGGTCGGTACGTGAGTGCCTCAATGTGACTTTTTATGTGTGATAAGCCATGTGTAAGCTTGGGGATAAGTGGATCCCGGAATGTTTGAGATGCTTTCTATGTGTGACAAGCCTGTATAAGCAAAGCTAAGCTTTGATAGTACGTAAGCCCAAATCCCTGATATGTGTAGCTTGCTCATAGCATGTGCAAGGGACAGTCGCAATTTGGGGAGCGATAATGAAAGATCTACTCTTCATAACTATGCACATGTGCTGAAAGAGGACCCCCACATTCGCAAGAGTGCAGATCCCTTGGGGCAACTGTAATCCATTGTACAGCTGGGAGTCAGACCACCTATTGGTTAGCATTGATAGGTACACTTATATCCTGACTTAATTCTGTAGCGCATAGAGGGCATTAGGATGGTTTGAGAAAGTGGTCTGGATTTCAGGGTCTAGTCCAGTGGAGTACCATGTAGCCCAACCACCTTCAGGATCCTAATTTACCAATTGGATTTATCTTATGCTCCAGAATGTTACATTTTGATGGGAAATGACTAAAATTATTTTATCATATTCTAATAGAACTTTTGAAAATTTTAATGTAAGGAAAAATGATTTATTAAATTTGTTATGAAGTAATTCTAAATATAGACTGCTTGGATGTGTGGCATGTGATGCACAAATGGCCAATGCCTGCCACACATTCAACCACTGTACTGCCACATCATTGCCATGTGAGTATGATGTGAATGGCTATAGGATCTTCGATGTGAAGGCTTTGTTTGGTTAGTGCATATAAAGTTCTAATGTGTAATATTTTATGACACGTGTGAGTGTAGGATATTGTATTTTCAAAATCTATTTAATTTTGGAATATAGTGGTCAAATGATTCTTATAAATAGAATCATGTGATTGGCAATGAGCAAATAAGGGGGCACATCACGACATATGATGATGTAATGTCCCCCATGAAAGTGACACTCCATAAGATGAAATGGAGTGAGAGTTTAAACAAAGAGGATGGACAGAGAGGGTGGCACACCACCCTTATGTGGGTCTCTCATTTTTTTGAATTTGATGGCGATGATTGAAAGTTTTCAAAATGGATGGTTGAGATTTGCTCAAAACAAATTTAGGTTATGGGAAAATTCGAGGTGGCTTATTGGCATAGTGATAAGGGTGTGTATAATTATCCCCATTCATATGATAACTATCAATGGTGATTCATAAGGCTCGGCCTTTAGCCTCTCTCAACCATTGGATCACTCATTGGATGGCCAAGATATAATATGAGTTCAAGCTTACACATGAAACCTCTGTAAATCGGACTCATCCCACCCATTTCATTCTTCTTAATTCTTCTTTCTCTCATCTTGATCAGTTGTTACTTTTCCCCAAGAGGACCATGCCCCACTCTCATCTCTCTCATTTCCTCTTGGTCTTTGTATCTTAAACCTTCCCTTCAATGTGAGATAAGGTGTGTTATAAGGTGTGCTATTGGCCCCATCTTCGAAGCATATCGCTTGTGCCTCATCACGAACTTCTCAAAGCCTGCTACCGTAAATTGGTCATGACAATAAGCTTACTTTCCTTATTATCTCATTTCCTTTGAAGCTCATTACTTGTTGCATATTAAAGGTCTATGTGGTGTCTATCTAGAGCTGTAGTTTTCAAGCATCTTTTCCCAAAACTATTATGGACTTTAGGATGCTGAAATTCTGAGCTCTTTCGTCCACAACAGTGAGGTCTAGGTTATTTTTTGAAGTTTATTTGGTGCCATCTCGTTCCCATCTTTTGATATGATGTGCCTTGTATCTTTGGTCCCTATGGGATGTGATTTGGTGTAGTTTTGGAATGTATTCCTACCATTTATTGAGAATCTATCCCTTGCAGTAAATCTGATTGTCTCAAGCATTAATAGTAGGACACAAATATAATTTTGAGCTTCATATTGGACTCTCCTATGATAGAAGGCCATAGAAGACCCATGTGTTAAGACTACACCAATTGTCTGGTTCTAACCGGTTTTCTCCCACTTGTTCTCATTGTCCAATATCCCATGTGAGGTTCATTTGCCCTATGTTTGATGTTTGAGAACTTTTAGTGTGGCACTTTATTCATGCTTCCCATGATTAGATCTGACCCATCCCTCTTGTGCTATCGTTTGGAAGTGATAACAAGGGTTGTACCGATATCATTTTATACAGTATATGAGAATTAAATCGGCTTCCCAAGGCAATGTCAAACTCGTGCACATTTGGTTCTATTTGATCATGTTTTCCATTTTGTTCTTCTGAGTGTGCTGCAAACTGGAAGCATTACAATAGAGTAAACCTTTTTCATTGTAGACGTATTGTTGAAAGTTGTTTAGTGGAAGACAACTGTACTTTATAATCTTCTAATTTTAGTAGTTGTAGGGATTTCCCCAAGGCCTTGTAAGAATTTGGGAAGTAGATTGAAAAAATTTCTTTTACGTTGCGTGGAGTCCCTGGTACTAAAATGCTCAGAACTTCTCTTTAGCCACCACTTTGTTGATGGTAGGCACTAGAAAACTGAAGTTATGCCCTCATAAGCTTCCCATGAGTGCGCAGGTGTGGCTACTTCTTGATTGGATGAAATGGTCCTTGGTAAATGAGGTAACCATAGAATTTTCCAAAAGAAAAGTGTGGCTATGTTAGTTGAAGTTTTATGGAGCACAAAGTGATGCATCATTAAAAAACTATCAACAATAGCAAAGGTAGAATTGAAATTGTGATGGGTTCAAGTTAGAACAAGTACAAAGTACTTAGAGAGGTCTTCCCATGGAACTTTGGGAATAGGTAAGGGCTGGTATAACCCCACACTTGCATCCTACGCTAAGCATGCTGGCTTGGCATGCATCATTCCATAAGGTGAGACATTATTCTTTAATGAAGGGCAATAGTATCATTCCCTTACGAGTGCCTCAGCGTTATCTCAACTGAAATTTCTACCAACTCCACCATTATGTAACACAATCATGAGTTGTAATTGTAAGGAACCAAGTAGACATAGCAGATTTCCTTCGAAAATATAATCGTCAACCACGCTAAAGTCTTCACAATTGTTCAACCATCCTGTAAACCTGTATAGAGAAACGGTCTTTCGGACAGTTCCCAGGCAAGCGTTAAATGCAATAATGTAGTTTACAAGTGTGGTCAGTAGACTACATTTCAGCTTCAAACATTGAAAACTTTGTTTGCTGCTCTAGCCATGCAGTGCAACACAAAAGTGAATTATTGGCAAGGGACTGAAAGGAGAGGAAGCAAGAGAGCATACTCATAAACAAGAATTAGCGAGTGAGTAAGGAGTTCAGTTGTTAGTGTTTGAAGACATTTTTCAGCACCTTGGGTCCCCGATGCAGAATAAAGGAGAAACCGATTAATAAAGCCTTGATTTACAGTGAAATTCCTTACAGTCTCTGAATTGCCCCAGAATGCGTGAAGATGTTCCTAAGGACTTCAAAAGGCCACCTGTCAAGTTTTGTCACAATCCGACATGTCTAAGGCCACGCAGATAAAGAAACAGTTTCGAAAAAATCAGCCTCTAACACCCTGAAACAGACCCCATAACTAGAACTCTATTTTTGGTGGGTAAAATGGCTATGAGATCATCGCCATTGGATCTGGCACAGTCAAAAACCCCTAGAGGTCAAGTTTCGGCTTAAAGAGACGCTCCAAGACAAAGTTATAGGTGAAACATTAAAAAGAGGTAGGTCACACGCTATTCCCTAGTGGTCTCCCTGCACCATTCTCCATTTTGCACAGTCACGAGCAGCAACTTTAAAGACTCATACCTCGCTTGTTATAAGTCAAATTGCGCTCAAATTTTGCAAGCATGTTCGTCTCGTCAAGAGCGTTTGATATGTGGTAGGTCCGGTGATGATGTCCGAGCTAGGAGAAAAACTAGAGAGAAGTTGGGGATTCATGACAAAAGTTGCGGAAAAATCAGCAGCGATACACTTTGCTCAAGTGGCCATATCACAGTCCTCGCATAACGGATCAACGCGAGACCAGTTCCATTGCATGCGTAAGATCTAGGGCTATGTCTGGTCCGAACCCCGCACGTAATGAAGAGTTAGATTTCACACACGAAGGAGTTTAAGTCACTACAGATTTTTGGCTGTCGAAATTCAGATTCCAGTCAAACCCAAAGACTGCAAAATCTTCATTCGGACAAGAAATCGAGCTCCGTTTGCTGCAACGGGATCGTGACGGCATGCTCAGTACAATTCAATGAAGAAATCAAAGAAAAACATCAAGAAACATGCACACTATTGATTAGAAGTTTTCAAGATTCATACGAATTTCAAGTTACGTGATCGTGGCCTAAAAATGCGATCCTTGATTCGAAGTTGGTATCAAATCGATCGTCATGCCGAGCCCTACGAGAAAGTAATCATCTTTTGCTCAAACGGATGCCGGAATAACCCCGAATCATCCATGGAAAATCAAGCATGTTCTAAGGCAGCAGCAAGGACTATTTTGGAATTTTATATATTGTTGAGCAAGTGCAAAACCATCATTTTGCCCCTATTTGTAGATTTTATTTTAATAATTCAAATAAATTGTAATTATCATCAATTATATCCGATTTTGAGCATCCACCCATGTTTTGAGCCCAATTCTATAAATACATGCTAGACCTAATTGTAAAAAGCTTCCACCATACCTTCATTCTGAAGAATAAAATTTGAGAGTTTTATATTGAGATTGTTGGCATGTCATGGAAAGAGATAGAGAGAGGAGAGAGAAGAAAAGGTCTGGTACCCCTCATTGAAGGTAACGTTCACTCTCCTCTTTCTCTCTCCTCCTCTTTCTCCTCTTCTTTCTTTCTCTCTCCTCCTCTTTCTCTCCTCCTCTCTCCTCCTCTTTTTCTCTCTCTATTTCTCTCTCCTCTTTCTCCCTCTTATTTCTTTCTCTCTCCTCCTCCTTTCTCTCTCTTCCTCTTCTTTCTTTCTCTCTTTTTATCTTCTTCTCTCTGTCTCTTCCTTCTTCTCAGTCTCCCTTTCTCTCTCTTCTCTATCTTTCCTTCTTACTCCTTATTCTTTCCTTTTTCTCTCCTCTCCAGTCATGCACGGCGATGCCCATCACCGAGCATGACATTCACTTTCTTTTCTTATATCTGCAACATGCACAATGAGCCGGGCCTTAACCCGAGTGGCAGGTCAGGCCTTTGTCAAAGTTCCTTTTCCCTCTTGTTCTGCACGGCGGTGTATATCTCCACCCGTGACATTTCTTCCCTATTCCCTGATAAGGATATTGAATCGGGCCCTTTCCCAAGTGGCAGGCCGAGTCATGTCTGAGTTCTTTCTAACACAAGTGACAATACCTATAGTCGTGTGTGTCTTTTCTTCTCTCTCCCCTGGCCCTATCTCTCTCGTCCTGGACGCTGGAACCCAACGTCATCTATGCTTTCTCTTTCCTCCTTTCTCTCTCCTATCATGGAGGACGAACCCTATCACTGTCCATGTTCCCTCCTTCTCTCTCTCCTATCATGGACACCGGAGCCTATCACCGTCCATGTTCTCTCTTTCTCTCTCTCCTTTCATAGACGGTGGAACTTATCGTCTTCCATGTGCTTTCTTACCCTCTCTCTCCTCTGTCATGGACGGCAAAACCCCATCGCTGTCTATGCTTTTGTCTTTCTTCTCTCTCCTCTATCATGGACGACAGAACCTCTTCGTTGTTCATGCTTCTTGCCCTTTTCTCTCGTCTCCCTTTCTTCTTTCTTCTCTCTTTTTTTTCTCTCCCTCTTCTTTCTTCTTCCTCCTCACTCTTCTTTGTTTTCTCTCTCCTTTCTCTCTTTTCTTCCAATCTTTTTCCTCTCTCTTCCTTATTTCTCTCTTCTTTCTCTCTCTTCTTTCTCTCTCTTCTTATTCTCTCCTCTCTTCTTTTTCTCTCTCTTCTCTCTTCCCTTTTCTCTCTCCTCTTTCTTCTCGTTTTCTCTCATTCTCCTTTGTTCTCTCTCTTCTTCCTTATTTCCTCGTTCATTTGACCAAGGGATGTTAAGATTAGCACTGTCATGGTAGTCCCGTCATCGAGCAGTACTGCCATCGTGCCGGTCTGAGTTACCGTGCCCGTCTTGTTGCCACGACAGGTTAGCCATGGCGTCAGGCTGGTCGGTGTTAGTCTTGTCCTCATGTATTATTGCCGTTGTGTCAGTCTAAGTTACTGTGCCCATCTTGCTACCACGCCAGGTCAATCACCGTACGCACATCTTTGTACCTTAGCCCAAAGAAAAGGTGGAGTCACTTGACCCACTTGTCTTGTAAATTACCGTGTGTGTGTGATTACAGAAACAGGACAGTACAGGAGAAAGGGGGCGATTCCGAACCAGTTGTAGGACTGGGGGACTTTCTGACGTGATCTAAGAGAGCGCCCACGCGAGTCAGCCCCAATGACTCACGGACCCAGGTGAGGTGTGTCCCACCTCACATTAAATTCCTCTCTCATCGGCAAGATCGAGACACCTAACCAGCTTGGTAACTCCACTAGGGACTTACTACCCCTTTTGCCAGATCGTCCTTGTTTTGTTAATCTCTCCTTTGTTTTTTGTTTTCTGCACTCACATGGCTTCTGGGCTTCTTAATCCATTTATCTGGGTCAGGAATTTTCTCATCCCTGCATTCGTGAGCGTGCCTCGAGAACAAGTTCCTCGAACTTCGTTCTCAACTTTCCTTTTGAGCAAAGACCCAGTATCTAGCTCCCATGTCTTAACCTGGATAGGTGTGAGAAGGGACTTAAAAGTCCCTAATTCCCCATTTCCTAGCTCTGGTGGGACCCCCATCAAAGCACTCTACATTGGTAGCACATCTGCTCCCACTCACAGCATGCACCCTATCACCGGCAAGTCACTTGCCTGTCGTACTGCTAAGGTACACCGAAAGGCTGCCTAGTCCCGTTCTGGAAAAAGCAAGGAACTTGTCCTTGCTTCTATGGGTCGCCGCAAGGCTGCCCTCTATATTCCTCCACCACCTCGAGTCTCCATGCTTAGAGGCTCGACACATCAAGGTAGAGACCCTGGGGCCTCCACTTCTTGCACACACCCAAAGGCTCATGGGTTATCCACTCGAGCCACACCTTGGGATAACCCTTATATTACCTCGAGTCAGTGTCCAGGATCATGCCTCCTTGGGTCAAGTCCTATACATGTTATGCATGCGCATCCCACCACTCGGGGCAACACCATCACTGTGCCAACCCGAGCACATGGAAGATGACCCCCTCGTCCTCCCTCTTAGCACACACTACCGCATCCTGTAAGGGGCAGGCTTCCACCTGTTCTCTTACAGACACGTGCTCGCAGTTCTCAGCCTCCTAAGGCCAGACCACCTGTTCGAGCCCAGGCTGACCCCAAAGTCACCCGTGATCCTTCTTCAAGGGGCACACATGCGCCACCTTCACGGACCACTCCTCGCTCCGGACTCAGGCGCCGTCATGAGTCAATCCTTCCCCCGCCTGCCCCTCCTCTTTCGAGCAAGTATCTCTAGCCCTGATACTCGAAGACCTTCCCCAAGAGTACCATCTTATGTCAGCCCCATCAGCTCGGTCATATCTCTGAAGCTCGTAAGAGAGCTTGGACAAAGACTTGATGGGAGATCAAGTCCTTCGACCTTCCCAACGCAAATTGACCCCAGTATCTGGTCCGCACTCATTACTTCATCTAATGGTGACGGCTCTTTCTTGCTCAAGAAAAGCCAGCCAGCTACAGTCCCAATTGCAGTTCTGGCGGGAGGTCCATCAAAGCCTCAAAGCTAAATATGATAAGGGTCTGCAAATTCTGACTAAGGAAGCAACCAAGACGATCGGGGCAACCTCTCCCGATGACCCCCTTCACAAGAATCCCTTATACCCACTTCAAATCACAGAGCTCAAAGAGGAGGTACGAGAAGCCTGCACAGTGGTCAGCATTGTAGAAGATGACTTGACCACTCAGCAGCCACGGTCCCAAGACCGTCGAGAACTGGTCCTCATGCGATCGACATATAAGACTCGAGTTCAATCAGGGCATGGTGAGCTCTTGTTGACCGATCTGCCACGCATGACCTGCCAAGCTCAAAAGCCTTCAGCTGTACCTAAGGCTGACAGCCCTTAGCGTTACAGTTGTGACCGAACCTAATGACAACCAGGAAAAACGCATGGACAGGTTCGAACAGATGGTGCGAGCAATGATGGAGAAGATTGATCTCATGGAAAGCATGCAGTCCCCAATCAATGTATCCCATCATGAGGCCACTCCCATCACTCCGATGATGCAGCTCCGAGGCAGCCTCCTCCTTCTACCTCACAGGACAATTCCATCCCTCACCCCATCTCATAGGCAGACATCGATGCCATGGTAAGCCATAGCCTAAAGAACAGACAAATCTTGGGTATATAGGGTACAACACTTTACCAAAAATCGTACCCCTCTTACATTGATCAGGTTCTATTCCCTCGGACTATAAAAAAAAGAAGCTTCCCATGTTAGATGGTACAACATCCCCACACCAGCATATCTCGTATTTCCAAGCGGCGTGTCGAGAGATAGTGGCTGATGGGAGACTCCTCCTCTGTCATTTTGTTGAAACCCTTGATGGCCTAGCCTCGGCTTCCCCCTAATTCAGTACATAGTTGGGAATAAAGTTTATCCTTTCGAGGAGGAATGGGTCCCTGCATTACTCCGGTTATTACTGGAGCAGAGTATGATTGAACTTCCTAAGAGCAAGTTTCTTGATCAAGCCGAACAGGTTATCATCGGAGGATAAGCCACCCCACAGAAGAATGCTACACACTCAAGGACGTCTTCTAGGCTTTGATCTAGAAGGGTCAGATAAAGCTCGAAGATCTTAAAAGAGCATTCGGGGTAACTGAGGCTTCCCATTCGGTATGATGTCCCACGAGGGACTCGTCACACCAAAGCCGGCAAGGCATCCCAAACGCCTTGCTCAGGGGACCAAGAATCATTGGTGCCCGTATCATCATATATGGGGATAAAAGCTGAGCGAATGCTATGGGTTCGAAGCTATAGTTGCAAAGAAGGTGCAAAGAGGTCACATTGCTTACGCTGTCATGGAACAACATCTGCAAGTCAGCGTCCCCATCCAGGATAATGCTTCAATGCAAAAATCTCTTGTTGATGCATTCGATCCTGCTGAACCCTCGAGTTCCCAGCCATGGGGAGTCCACCATGGGCGGAGCAGACTCAATTCCTTAAAGCGAGAGGCAGTTTGTCAAGCTAGGGCTGTTCACAAACCTAGCGAGATGAATCAGGCACTTCCAATGAAAATCAAGAGAAGACGGGCGCCAAGGGCTGCTTGCCAGAGAAACAAGATTCTTCAACCACCTATTGAGCAAGAATTTCTTAGGCCTCTTCCTCCATTGCCAACCTTACAGGACTTCATCCCCCGATACGATCATCCTTCCTCCCTCACCTCATCAAGAGAATATCCCTATTCGAGGCACGTCCAATGAGGGTGACAACATTAAAAGCACCCCCAACGATTTAAGCAGGAGAAAGACCTAAAAGACTCCCTGCATACGTCCAACTCTTGTGATGACATAAAAAGCTACTCAAATCGGTCTCATGAAGGGAATGACCCTAAAAGTCCCTCACCTACTAACTTCTCTTCTTCCTCTCCCTCTTCTTCTTTTTCTTCTCCCACCTCCTCTTTTATGTCTCCTGCACGTATAATGAGGGAATGTCCATACTTCAAGGCTCTCGACAGAGAACTCAAAGGAACCAATATAAGCAGAACGCACAGGAGGCGGCTGAGAAAGACGTTAGCCTAGGCAGCTGGATTCTTGACAATCGTTGACGCTCTGGCCGGTCAAGCTAAGTCAGAGCCATCTTCATCCACAAAGAAGCACAAGAGGTCAAAGTCGAAGAAACCTCAGTGGCCCTCGAAGCCCGATTTTGGGAAGAGGCTGAGAGAATCAAGAGGATGGAGCTTCTACTCTCAGGAAGCCTGTCATATGGTGCAGAACGTGGAAGAATTACCCAGCACGAGGCAAATGAGCCTGAGATCGGGGAAAACGCTGCAACCTCCACCTCAGAAGCCAAAGGTTCTAATGTTTCCTGGTCCACCACTTCTTCCTCACCCAAATACCCTAGACAATCTACCCATTCTTAAGAGCCCTGGGATTCTTCCTCGCCCAAATACCCCAGGAAATCCACCCATCCTCAAATTCCTTGGGACACCTCTAATCCCATATACCCAACCACCTCTTAAGCCTCAACCTCAAATCTCCACTCCACTAAAAAATATCCCGGCCACCCAATCCACCTAGGTCGCCCAAACCAAGCCGGTTGTGCAGCCATGCCAGCCAGCAAACCAAAATAGACCTCCCCCATCTAAACCTGACCCTCAACCTACCATATTACCTAGTCCCATGGTGGATACAGGGGAACATCAGGAAGATCCTCATGAGGCTCAAGTTGTCTGTACAATCGCTGAGTCACAGCCATCTCAGGAACCTCAAAGTGAATTCTCTCGATCAGATACATCGGCTCTGCTCGAGGTTAATCCTTTCATCGGCAAGCAAGATGAGGATGCAAGAACCATGATCCATAGCAAAGACTGACTAGAAGAAGAAATGTCAGGAGTGTGGGTGTCTTCACTAAATTTTAGTGAGAAGTCCTCCGAAGCCAATGTTAAAGAGTTATAGGAGGCCCCAGAAGAATGGGAAGAAGGCAGTCAAGCATCAGCTAATGAGCTCGAGGAGATAAATATAGGAGATGAAGCCGAGCCCAGGCCCACTTTCATCTCGGCAAATATGTCGCCAGAAGAGAAAAAGAATTTTATTGCATTCTTACAAGCAAATCGAGACGTCTTTGCCTAGCATTACCATGAGATGCCTGGTTTAGATCCTCAAGTCGCAGTCCACCGTCTTGGCATTGATCCATCCTTCAAGCCTATCAAGAAGAAATCCAGGAGGTTCAGGCCTAATCTCAAAATGTAGATAGACTTTGAGGTGACCAAGCACAGGAAAGCAGGTTTCATTCTTGAAGCCAAGTACCCAAAGTGGCCCGTAAATGTAGTCCCAGTCAAGAAGAAAAACTGCCAAGTTAGGGTCTGCATTGACTTCTGCGACCTGGATACCGCTTGCTTGAAGGATGCCTTCCTGTTGCCTTTTATGGAGATGCTCATTGACTCCACAGCTCACTGCCAGATCTTCTCCTTCATGGATGGATACTCTAGATACAATCAGATACAGATGGCGCCAGAAGATGAGGAAGTTACCGCATTCTTTACTCCAAAAGGGGTCTTTTGCTTTGGATTGAAGAATGCCGGTGCTACGTATCAGAGAGCAATGACAACCATCTTCAAGGACATGATGCACAAGGAGGTGGAATGTTATGTAGATGACTTGGTGGTAAAATCCGAAAAGAAAGATGCTCATATGAGAGACCTTGAAAAGGTGTTCGAACGGTTATGCCTTCACCAGCTCAAGATGAACCCGCTGAAATGCACTTTTGACGTGCGTTTAGGACTGTTCTTGGGGTTCATTATTAGACAACGAGGGCTGGAATTCAGCCAGTCAAGATCAAGACAATCCAGGAAATGCCGCCACCAACAACATTGTGAGAGCTGCGATCCCTCCAAGGGCGGCTGGCTTATATCCACAGATTCATCTCAAACCTCTCAGGTCACTGTAAGCCTCTTACGCACATGTTGAAGAAGGATACCTCATTCATCTGGGATGAAGCATGTCAGGCAGGGCTTGATGACATCAAGCGATATTTACTCGATCCTCCGGTGCTCTCTAGACCGGTGTTGGGAAAACCACTCATCCTGTATGTGACCGCGCTAGACGAGTCACTTAGGGCATTATTGGAGCCAAACAATGACGAAGGGAAAGAGACCGCGTCATATTATCTCAGTCGCAGGATGCAAGGGGCAGAGAAGAATTATCCCCCTATCGAGAAGATGTGCCTGGCCCTAATCTTCGCAGTACAAAAGCTCTACCACTACTTGCTTGGTCATGAAGTAAAACTTATATTAAAAGAAAATCCTGTAAAGTTTCTCATGATACGCCCATGCTTGTCGGGACGCCTTGCTAAGTGGGCATTATTGCTGATGGAATTCAATATCACATACGTACCCAAAAGGCCGTCAAGAGTTAAGCCCTGGCTGATTTTCTTGCAACACATCCTTTACCGGTAGAATCTCCTTTATCAAGTGACCTCCCTGATGAAGAAATATTTTGTGCAGAGCTTGCTCATGCGTGGGAGATGTACTTTGATGGAGCCTTTCAGTCTGATTGAGGAGGCGCCGGAGTGGTATTTATGACTCCCAAAGAGGGGGTACTTCCTCTATCCTTCTCTCTCACTGAGGTTGGTTCTCATAACAAGGCAAAATATCAGGCCCTTATAATTGGGTTGGAGATAGCCTTTGATTTAGACTTGGAGTAGCTCAAAATCTACGGTGACTCTGAGTTGGTGATACGGTAGCTTAAGGGGATCTATGATGTGAGAAATGCTCAAGCCTTATCACGATACTACAAAATCGTATATGGCTCAGTTTAATGATGTATCCTTGAGTCACATCCCCAGGGGGTTAAACTCGTAGGCTGACGCACTCATAAAACTTGGGGCTACAATTCAATTGTCCTCACTAGTGCCCATGCCTGTCTGGGTGGCAGAGTGGAGATACATTGAACTGAGAACCGAAGTGGACACGGATGATGCGAGAATTCTCTTCCCCAAGTGCCCACCTTATCCATTCAAAGCAATTCTATCAGGTAAAGAAGTTATTTAGGCCGAACAGGAAATGGCACGGAGTCAAGGAGCTGAGGTCCAAAAACAAGAACCGGAGTTCTTCGACCCAATATGTGCAAAAGTCGAGCAAGTAGAAGATTGGAGAGAACCCATCATTAATTTTATGAAGCACGGTAGACTCCCTGAAGATCATATCGAGCGCAATAATAAGCGTCAGATGTCTAATAAGTACACCCTCCTTGAAGGAGGCACTCTCTTCAAATGGTCTTTCGACGGTATTCTTCTTAGATGTGCAGACACACAAGAGGCAAATAAGGTGATGGAAGAAGTACACTCAGGCATCTGTGGACTGCATCAGTCCGGCCCTAAGCTCTATGAACGGATATGTAGATTGCTGTACTATTGGCTTTCGATGGCTACCGCCTCCTTAAACTATGCCAAGAGGTGCCAGGTGTGCCCAATGCACTCGCGCCTCATCCATCAGCCTCCAGAGCCCTTACACCCTACAAGGGCATCATGGCCCTTTTCACAATGGGGTATGGACATTGTAGGACCAATTGACCCTCCTTCTACAATGGGTCATGTCTTCATTTTAACCACAACAGACTATTTCTCCAAATGGGCTGAAGCGATTCCCGTGGGTCACAGTTGTGAACTTCATGTGGCATCACATCATATATTGATTCGGGGTGCCTGATCAGATTATATCTGACAATGGCCCTCAATTCAAAAGCCATCAAATTGATCGCTTAGTTAACCAGTTCGGTTTCGAATGGAAGTACTCAACTGTGTACCACCCTCGAGCCAACGGATTAGCTGAGGCTTTCAATAAGACCCTGTGCAACGTTTTAAGGAAGTCGGTATCAAAGTCAAAAAAGAATTGGCATGAGAAGCTTCCTGAAACACTGTGGGCCTATCGCACTACCACGTGGAATGCCACCGATTCCACTCCTTATTCCCTGGTCTATGGGGGTGAAGTAGTTTTACCCCTTGAAATTCAACTCCCCTCGCTTTGTGTCGCCATATATCAAGGACTGACCGAAGACAAGAGGGTTAAGCTTCGTTATCAAGAGTTAGATGCTCTCGATGAAGCTCAGCAGAATCTCAAACTCAACCAGGGGAGAATGAAGAGGGCCTTTGACAAGTCAGTCAAAGTCCGTTCATTCGCCTGTGGGGATCTGGTTTTAATGGTCAAAAGGCCGATTGTTATGCATGGGCGGCGCAAAGGAAAGTTTGAACCTAAATGGGAAGGTCCCTTCATAGTCAACAAAGTCTCGCCAAATGAGGTTTACATACTGGCACATCCCGATGGAGAGGAGGCTATGCCCCCCATCAATGGGCGATTCCCCCCATCAATGGGTGATACCTGAAGAAGTATTATCCTTGATACCTCTCAAGAGACTCAATATCCAGCAAAAAGGAAGTAAGAATCAAAGAAGGAAAACCAAGGGAAAGGAAAAGAATAAAGATAGTTCAAACAACATTCTACTCTTTTATTGCATTAGAAGGAATTACAAGCCAAAAAGCCCATTATTAGGGAGATTACAAATCTATCATGCAGTATTGCTCTCGCACCAAAAGAAAAGATACTAGTTGTGCCAAGTGTTGCTCTTGCATCTGACAAAAAAAGGACGATTACAGGCCAAAAAGTTGCTCTCGCATCAAAAGAAAAGAGAGTAGATGCCTCAGCGCTACTCTTGCATCTGAGGAAAAGAGAACGGTTATGGGTCAAAAACCTGCTCCCACATTAGAGAAAGGTAGAAGGGTTTTAGATCGAGAATATCAGACATACAAAGAAAACCCTTATGGCAAGGACCTGGCCTATGATGGAGAGCACACCCTCTTCACAGTGAGCACCCTTTCACTTAACAACATGGAGTTCACTGTTGTGCAGGAGCATTTGGCTTCCAACAGGCTTCATAAGCCCGGCCTTACCATTGGTCAGCACCCATTTACCCAAGTCATTGTCGCACATGACCATCGTCGCGCATGACTCAACGTCGTGCAACTCAGTGCTGCACGTGATCATCATTGCATGCGACTTAGCGTTGTGCGTGATCATCGTCGTGTATGACTTAGTGCCACGCGTGATCATCGCCGCACATGACTCAACGCTGTGCGCAACAATTGCTATGTGCAACTCATTGCTAAGCATGACCACGGTCGGGTATGACTTGTCGTCGTCCATGAAAGGATTGCCAAGTGGGCGTGGGGGTATGGTTACTGCCTCTCACGACGAGCGCCGTGTGCAACCTATCGCCGTGAGTTTTGGCTCGCGACCCTCGTCTCCCTAACGACCGTATTTCTCCCAGTGACCGCTCCCTAACGACCGTCTTCCTCCCAGTGACCGATCACTGCCTGCGTCTGTTTGCTACCCTGCAACCTCTTGGTTTCACACTGGGAAACTCCTCTCACCCACCGGAAAGCCATTGTCTCACCTTCCCTTCTCCTTCAAACCACAGGAAAACCCCCAAAAGCCAGTGGAAGTTCACCGGCAGCTCCTTACTGCAACTTGGACCCCTTTCTCTGTTACTCCAAAACTACTATTGGAGTTTCTCACTGGACCCCAGCGAACTCTTTGCTTTTCTCACTCTGACAGCAACCCTCGTTGGCAGACTCCTGCAACCCTTCACGAATGCCCCTGTGTTCCCCTACTGGTGCTCCCTCTTCCCAGCTGGAACTTTCTTGCCAGCAAACTCTTGTAAACCTCCGTTCTTACCGGAGTTCTCACCAGAAGCTTCTCTCTCTCACTACTAATATTTCCTTAAACTTTAGTAAAACGGTGAAAAAGGGGTTTACCCCCTTATATAGACAACGCTTCCCCAAAGTGCCCTCGATAAATTGGGAATGCCAGTCAGGTCCCTGAATACCAAACGGCGATGGGCTGGACCAGGTCTGGCTCAAACCCGAGGCTCGAACAAAGGTTTACCGCCGCCCATGTAGCGCGAAGCATCAAAAGTTGAGCTCAGGCCCGAAGCCCGAACAAAGGTTACCGCCGATCATGGAACCCCGAACAACCAGTGTCAGATGGATCAGGACCGTGTCGGGCCAGCCCCGAGGTCCGAACTCAGACCAACGCCACTCACGACCAACATCGCTCGCAATTAACGCCGCACATGACCGATGCTATGCATGACTAATGCCACACATACCAACGTCGCGCGTTGCCAATAGCCCCGTTCATGAGACTGTTGCCCATGTTAGCGTCATGTGTGTCAATGCTACTGTCGCCCATGATAGTGTCACGTGTGTCTGAACCCTGCTATTGCCAAGTGTGCTACAATCGTCCACACTAGCGTTGTGAGTGCCCTTTGTGCTAAAACCTGGTCACTGCTGTGAGTGTTCTGTCATAATCCCCACTATGAGTTATAACTATGTTGCAGCTCGCCATCCTCAATGGAGTTAGGTGTATGCCTAGGAAAAAGTCATGCTTACGTCTTCAATCCCCAGTGGGTTTGTTTTACACCAAGTCATTATCCTCACTTATTCCTTCGTTATCTTATCCCCAAGGAGTCGGATTACCTTCCACAAGCTTATTCTCCATGGAGTCTCATTTTTCACCCCTTGGGAGTAACACTCACACCCTAATCCCCATAAAGTCCACTTCTATTTTCCATCCCTCGTCGGGCCACCATCTCCATCTAAGCCCTCTTATTGTGTATGGACTTAACCATTTCATCCCCAGGTAGTTGGATGGCCATCCATGCTTCAATTCCCCCATGGAGCTTCGCCTATATGGCGACCCACACAATGGTCCATGCTGCATGACCCTAAACTGCACAGCAATGGTCTAGATGCACGACCTTAAACTGCATGGTCCAAACTATATTACCTTAAACTGTAGCGGAGGTCTAGTTGCACGACCTTAAACTGCATGTTCCTAGCTGTATAACCTTAAAATTCATAGCCACGGTCTAAACTATACGACCTTAAACTATAGCGAAGGTCTAGTTGCATGATCTTAAACCGCATGGTTCTAGCTACATGACTTTAAATTGCATAGCCCCGGTCCAAGCTACATGACCTTAAACCATAGTGCACGCCCTGGCCGCACGACGTAAGGCATGAACTTAAACACGCCCCCACACATGCACACACGCCCTTTACATGCATCTTCACACGTGCCTGCCCTAACTGACCCATCCGTGTACGCACACCACCTTCATCAACTCCCCAGTAAATTCATCTTCCTTCATTACCCTCCATCATTCCATAGTGAGTCTCACCCATGCTCACAAAATAACGGCGAGTCATCCTGCCATCCACACTCGTCGTCGGCTAGTGGGTAACCACTATCCACCTTCCATCCATACACATTCATCTTTCATAGGCAGCCTCGTGCCATCTCCCCAAAGTGAGTCAAACCATCACCATTCTCACTCCATGACCTCCACAGACTGCCATTCATCGCCACCACGGTTCAGCTATATGACCTTAAACTATAGTGCATGTTCTGACCGCATGATGTTAAACTGCTTCACCCAGATCCTGAAGGCATGACCCTAAACACACCCTCACAAAAAAAGAAGAAAAGAATAAAGAGAATAACGGGTATGGTGTATACCTGAGTAAGGGAACGCCATGAGTAAAAATGACAAATGGGCATGGTCATGAAACCATGAGTAAAAGCGTTCTGTGAAAATAAAAAACCAGGCACAGTGAAAACCCTAAAGGGCGTCATGAGTAAAAATGGAAGAAAAGGGTGGACATGGCTGTAAGATCATGGGTAAAAGAGCCCCAATAGAAAGAGGTTGGTGAAAATCGTCTCCACGACGCCACTTCCCAAGTCCAAGTAAAAACTCGCAAAGGGCGTTTGGACCAATAAGCAGGTTGATGCAACACACCCCTCATGGGCGGCTTCAGCCAATAAACTCACAAGAAAAATCCCTGGTGTCAGGGTACCTTGGTATCGAGCTTCAAAAAGAATCTGACAGTCTGAGTCCGTTTACGAAAAGAACCAGAAGTCAGAAGAATTTCCAAGAAAGCAGGTCAAGGTCCCATGCTAAAGGGCCGCATTCGCAAAATTCAACTAAAAAAAAGAAAATCACAATGGAAAGCCAAAGATGCTCCCAAAGGCTAACTGTCATGCCAGGTAAAGACTTCAGGGTGATGCCTCACCAAGAGGCCACCTCACCAAACCCCTCCCTAGCCGACAGGCCCAGACCTTCGGGACAGGCCAACAAAAAACCCCCTAATGGACCCCGAAAGATAGGGTCCATAGAGGTGCCCTGCTTGTCAAAGCAAACCTGAGTGTAGCATCACACATGCCCACCAAGGGCTCCTTGGTTGTCTATCCAAAGCATAACCTCAGACGTGGACCACCACCAGAGGACACAAACCCCTGACTAATAGGGAAGAAAGCCCTTAAGCAAGGCACCCAACTGACAGACAAGCCTGGATTCTGACCGACTGGGTCTACAAGCTTTTGAAAGCCCCCAGTTTTCGTAGCTTGAAAAGAGCTCTTGACGTGGATGATGGACATTCCATGAGATGTCCCCCACCAGTAACTCAAGTCTCTTCTCCCCCGAAGTCTCCACATATGGATCTACAAAAAAAGCATCCAAACTTCTGAGCATCCTAGTTACAGCATTGCATGGATATCTCCTCGGCATTCATGTGGTCTTGTGGCTAGGAAGAAAAAATTAATAAAGCCGAAGGAAACTTTCAGAATGTTGTCCTTTCCGCTTCTCTTAAAGCACAACATTCGGCGGGGTAAGCTGTTTGAAGACATTTTCCAGCACCTTGGGTCCCCGAAGAAGAATAAAAGAGAAGTCGATCAATAAAGCCCTGATTTATAGTGAAATTCCTGACAGTCTCATAATTACCCCAGAATGGGTGAAGATGTTCCTAAGGACTTCAAAAGGCCACCTACCACGTTTCGTCGCAATCCGACATATCTAAGGCAGAACACATAAAGAAATAGTTTCGAAAAAATCAACCTCTAGCACCCTGAAACAGACCCCATAACTAGACATCTATTTTCAATGGGTCAAATGGCTGTGGGACCACTGTTATTGGATCCGGCATGGTCGAAAACCCCTAAGGGTTAAGTTTCAGCATAAACAAACATACCAGGACAAAGTTATGGGTGAAACATTAAAAACGGGTAGGCTGCACGCTATTCTTGCGCGTCTCCTTGCACCAATCTTCATTAAAGGAGACTGTTTTGTACAGTCACGAGCAGAAAATTTGAAGACTAATAGCTCACTCGTTACAAGTTGGATCGTGCTCAAATCTTGTGAGCGTGTTCGTCTTGTTAAGACGAGTGTTTTGATATGTGGTATGTCCCATGATGACGTCTGAGCCAGGAGAAAAATTAGAGAGAAATTGGCGATTCGCGGCCAAAGTTATAGGAAAACACACCTCGCTCGAGTGGCCACGTCAAGGCTCTTGCATAACGGATCGACGCGAGACCAGTTCCATTACATGCGTAAGACCTAGAGCTATGTCTGATCCAAACCCCTCACGTGATGAATAGTTAGATTTCACACACAAAGGCATTGAATTCATTGCAGATTTCTGACTGCCGGAATTCAGATTCTGGCCAAAACCCAATGACTGTAAAATCTTCGTTCGGGCACGAAATCAAGCTGTGTTTGTTGCAATGCGATCATGATGGCATGCTCAGCGTAATTCAGTGAAAAAATCAAAGAAAAACATCAAGAAACAAGCACCACTATTTATCGAAATTTTTCAAGATTCATACGAATTTCAAGTTGCATAATCGTGGCCTAAAAATGTGATTCGTGATTCGAAGTTGGTACCAAATCGATCGTCATGCTAAGCCTCACAAGAAAGTAATCATCTTTCGATCAAACGGATGCCGGAGTAACCTCAAATCATCCATGAAAGATCACGCATGTTTTAGGGCAGCAGCAGGGACTGTTTTGGAATTTTTTGTATTGTTGGGCATGGGCAAAACCGTCATTTTGTCCTATCTTTAGATTTTATTTTAATTCAAATAAATTGTAATTATCATCAATTATGTCAGATTTTGGGCATCCACCCATGTTTTGAGCCCAATTCTATAGATATATGTTAAACCTAATTGTAAAGAGCTTCCACCATACCTTCATTCTGAAGAATAAAATTTGAGAGTTTTACACTGAGATTGTGGGCACGACTCTAAAACATGCACATTGAGCCGGGCCTTAACCCGACTAGAGGTTCGAGCCTCTATCTGAGTTCCTTTTCCCTCCTATCATGCACGGCGATGTCCATCGCCGCCCGTGACATTACTCCCCTATTCCCTGACAAGGACAATGAATCGGGCCCTTTCTCGAGTGGCGGGCCAAGTCATGTCCGAGTCCTTTCTAACACACGCGGCAATACCTATCATCGTATGTGTCTTTTCTTCTCTCTTCCCTGACCCTCTCTCTCGTCATGGACGGCGGTACCTAACGTCATCTATGCTTTCTCTTTCCTCCTTTCTCTCTCATATCATGGACGGCGGAGCCCATCCCCGTCCAAGTTCTCTCTTTCTCTCTCTCTCATGTCATGGATGGTAGAGCCTATCATTGTCCATGTTCTCTCTTTCTCTCTCTCTTTTCATGGACGGGCGGAACCTATCGTTGTCCATGTTCTTTCTTACCCTCTCTCCTCTGTCATGGACGGCAGAACCCCATCGTCGCCCATGCTTCTGTCTTTCTTCTCTCTCCTCTGTCATGGACGATAGAACCCATCTTCGTCCATGCTTCTTGCCCTTTTCTCTCTCTTCTCCCTTTTCTTCTTTCTTCTCGCTTTTCTTTCTCTCCCTCTTCTTTCTTCTTCCTCCTCTCTCTTATTCCTCCTCTTTCTCCTTTCTCTATCTTCTTCCAATCTTTCTCCTCTCTCTTCCTTCTTTCTCTCTCGTATTTCTATCTCTTCTTTTAATCTCTCTTCTCTCTCTTCTCTCTCTTCTCTCTCTTCTTTCTTCTCTCTTCTCTCTTCTCTCTTCTTTTTCTCTCTCTTCCCTCTTCCCTTTCCTATCTCTTCTTTCTTCTCTTTTTCTCTCTTCCTCCTTTCTTCTCTTTCTTCTTCCTTATTTCCTCTTTCATTTGACCAAGGGATGCTAAGATTAGCACTGTCATGGTAGTCCGTCGTTGAACAGTATTGCCGCCGTGTAGGTGAAAGTTACCATACCCGTTTTGCTGCCACAACAGGTTAGATATTGTGCCCGGCTAGTTGATGTTAGTCTTGTCGTCAAGTAGTATTATTGTCGTGCCGGTCTGAGTTACCGTGCCCGTCTTGCTACCACGCCAGGTCAATCACCGTACTGGTCTAACTACTGTGTCAGTCTAGCCACCGGGTCAAATTTCTCTTTCTTCTCTTCTCTTCCCTCCATCTTATTTCTCCCTTCTCCTCTTATCAGCCCAATCTTCATCTCATTCCTTCCCTTTCTTCTTTGAATGCTCACGTTTGTATGCCTTCTCTCAAAGACAAGGTGGGGTCCCTCGGCCCACTTGTCTTGTAAATTAGTCGTGTGTGTGTGATTGCATAAATAGGAGAGTACAGGTCAAGGGAGGCAATTTTGAACTAGTTGTAGGACTGGGGGCTTTTCGACGTGATCTAAGAGGGTACCCATGCGAGTCAGCCTGAGTGAGTCACGGACCTAGGTAAGGTGTGTCTCGCCTCACATTAAATTCCTCTCTCATATGTTGGTATACCTGCCCTTATTTTGTAACAAGGTTTTTCGAGAGAGCGGTCTCAAGTCTCGGGTTCCCTTGAAACCCAAGACACGTGCCACCAGGTCATCCCGACCCGGAAGGCGAGATCGAAACACCTAACCAATTAGCGCAACTACAAGGCCCTCTAAGAGGAAGCAAGCTTACTCTTCAACTTGTTGGCTCTAGCTCTGTAGTATAGTGTAGTATAGTATAATATAGTCCTGGCCCTTGATCCGCGAGCAAGGGCACGAGTACAAGCATCATAAGCAAGGGCATTGCAACTATGGACGAGCTAGTGTTGAAACGTTAGTCAAATGAGCTATGAGAGAGCAAACTGACGTTGTTGTTTATGCGTACATTTGTAGGCATACTTTTCAAGGGGTTGAGAATATACTTTGCTCAGTCTTTAACAAGAGTACTTTGCTCAGTCTTTAACAAGAGAACTCAGTCTTTCACAAGAGACTAAGCATCTCTTCTCCCATCATGGTAGATACTCCTATCCAACTGCCACGGTCTTCCCAGTAAGAGGTAACGGGCATCCACTGGAAGCATGTCGAAGCATATTTCATCCTCATATTTTCAAATAGAAAACTTATACTTCTCTATAACCATGATCTTGCCTCCCCTCTTAAACCATGAAAAGCTATAAGACTCAGGGTGGTGTTCCCTTTTGAGTTTCAATTTATCCACCAAGGAATTTGACAACATATTTTCCAACTCCCATGATCTATCATAGCAACACACTTTTTCCCATGTGGTGAATAACAAGTTCAGAAGATATTATGCCAACGCCATTTGTCATCTTCTTGGATAGAAAATACACATGGAATGCATGAGTGGGATCACATTACTCTCCCTACTCTTCAGATTTATCATATATGCATTATTTTTATTCCTCATCCTCAACCTTTACCAAATTCACTTGAACCACGGCCTTCTTTTCAAGCACTCATATACTCTATGACCCTTTCCCACACTGCTAATAGGCTGAGTTTGAAACCATGGCGAGTTTGCCACTCTCCTTGATTCCTCCCCCATCATGAAGATTTGGAAGATCGAAGGGGTGTCCAAGATCCATACCATATGATTTCTACTTCCATACCTTTTAAGGATCGCCTTTATCACTCTTTTAAACAAGCTCGATTTTGATTTGTCTTCTGCCTTAATGCCCATTTGATATTCCTATTTGCAGGTGTGCAGCGAGTGCTTCATGAGATTTAAATGGACACTTGATTTCAGCCTGCTTAAGTATTAGGCCACTATCTAATCATCACTCTCATGTAGATTTATATCAGTCAACAACTTGTTAAATTAGTCTGTGTAATTGGAAAAAAAATGATGAACTTGTTTGTGCAATTGATGTAACTTTCTGCAAGGAGACTGAATATAGTCGAAGGACAGGAAGTTATCATCATAGTTATCACAACCGGATCGAACAGGTGGTCTGACGTGTCGGACTGCCAACAAGTGCCTTGACATGTCTAGTCCTAGGTAAAAATAGACTTTATTTAAAAACCAGTCAAAACCAATGTTAGACAGATTTTGGTTGATCGAACCATCCTGTTTTAACTAGTTCTATTGTTAAAATGAAGTTGACCAATTTTTAATACATTTTATATTTTCATACTATTATATCTATTATTATGTCCTCTTTTTCCAAAGTCTCGTCCAACCGGTTCAACCAGTGGTTGCCCCGGTTTTGACTGGAACCAAACTCCTCACTAATTCGGTAGTCGTTCAAACTCTAACAACACTGATTATTCACTATTTTGAGTCTAGTCACGTACTAATCATAGTAGCACTTATTCCCCCCTATGTCGATATTGTTGCCACTAGAAAAGAGTGTGTCCTTCATGTTCCATGGGAACAAATTGAAGCTTTCATTCATTCAAGAGATCCTTCTATTCAAAGAAAGCTTCTACAGATTTTATTCAATTACAACACTCATTGGGATTGAGCTTACCTTTGAAGTCGAGAACATTGACTTGAATGCTTTTGTCCACACCTTCCAGGGCTCTTGTCAAGCACTCCAAGCTCCAACCACCATACCTTTGCCTAGTCCTTGGGGCTAATTAAATAGGTGTCAGGCCACCAAGCTCTAACTGTGTATTCCCGTCCTTGGGGCTAATTAAATAGGTGTCAGGCCACCAAGCTCTAACTGTGTATTCCCACTATTTGAACTCGCAAATGTAGTATTGCTACACCTGGAAGATGTGGAATCCGACTTTTGAAGAGTTCTTTTAGCTTTTTGACGAAATTATTCATTGGACTGTCCAATTTAGTTTAAGCACTGATACCCTCAATGGTAGCTTGTCTACGGGGCTGTTTCGCAAAGGCATCGTAGGGTGTGAGGTTTCAAGGGGTTTTAAATTTTCATAATCTTCCTACTTTGGTACCAACTTAATGAAGGGTAGGCTCTGCAGGGTGTTGTCAAGAATCACTCAACCAGAAACCAGCAAAATAGGGTTGAATCACTCACTCTGGTCACAAAAGAATCACTTACTTCCTACAAGAAGGACTCACTCAACTCCGAGTGCAACAGAAAATTGCATGTAATGCATAATATATCCCAATAAAACTTTGTCACTACTATTTACATCCATTGTATAACACTTTTACTAACTCAAAACCCAAGTCTAAATGCTTCCAAAGATTCTTTATCACGTCCCTATATATCGGAAAAACAGAACCCACCTTTGGACTCGTGAAACAATTACTATATTAAAGACTAACACATTGCCCATCCAACATATGTTCTGATGCAAAATACCTGCTTTTAAGCAAGACTCATTTCCCACACACTTTTACAAAGAACAATAAATTCTCAAGCACACGCATGATGCAACACCCATTTCCAAGGCAACATCCACAGTAACTTGACATCAACAACTAAAAGCATTAACCCAGCACTGGCTTCACTCTCAACTAAAACCTAGCTTGGATGGCTTATTCCAGCCCCTATCCGAGCTGAGTTTACTTGGGCCCAAACTCTAATGAGCTATGATTTATTCAAGGCAAGGTCCAAAATGCCCAGAAAATCTTGAAAAATCACTTTAAAAAAGAAAAAAAAAAGGAAATCTTTACAAAATTATACAATAGTAAGAAAAGTATAAACCATGAAATATGAAAGTTCAATGTTATTGGCTTAAAAAGTTTCAGAAAAATCCAAAAATTTTGGAAAAATTAGCAAAATAAAAATTAGAAAAATATTAAAATTGTTTTACAAAAAAACAAAAAAGAAGAAGCAGAAATTATAGTCACTTAAGTATATATCAATCATGAATTATTTAGTAATAAATTCCAACTTATAGTTACGTAAGTATTCAATCATGAATTATTAGTGCTAAATTGCAAAACACAAAATTTACTTGAAATTTTCTAGGCTGATTACCTAATCTTCAAGCTCAGTATGTATCGCTGCGTCCAATCTTTAACCAAGATTCCTCAAGAAACCCAAATCAAACACCTAAAGAATATTTGGGTTTCAAGTTCAAGCCTAGGAGATTTGACCTTTTGAAAACCTTTTATTGAACAGTAAGTCCAAATTTCGAAGTTCTCAAATCCTAATGGTTTTTAGTTTTTTAATAAGAACCAAGCATGTTGTTAGATCAAGAACATAAAAATAGGAATATGAATTGAATTTTACCAAAGTCAGACCAACGACCCCAAAGATATCACAATTTTTTAAAATTAGGTAAAACGTTAGCCGAATTTATTAGTATCAAGAATCTATCAAATCTTATTGTTTTCTCAAATCCAATTCTATGTAATAGATAGATCAGGAAAAAATCGAATTAGATTTGCAATTTTGGCTCAAATTAAATAGGGTTTGAGCTCAAATTTTAATTAAAAAAAGCAAAGAGGGGGAGAGGGGGCAAAATTCAAAAAATGAAGACGGGGCAGATTATTACACCCTTTTAATTCCTGCATGTAGAACTCGGTGATGTCGTTACAATAGTTACCTGAATATTGTACAGGTGCCCTTTGGTACTATGATCATGGCTCAATAGGCTACCATACCCAACTGACTCACTGGTGCTTGACTCTACTCGGGCAAGTACAAACACAACACTCTATATAGAATTTCATATCTTCATCAACATCAAAGCCGTTTTCCAACTATTAGGGTCAACTATTTCATGAAACATTTTGGCAAAGTTTTATGTTCGCTGCTACTCAACATTAATATATACAATCACAACAATTTGTTGGTGGTATAAGACCAATGGGCTAGAAATGCAATCTTTTAACAAATTTCCTTTGTATAAAAACTTAAGGGTTTAAATGCATGAATATCTCAATACAAAACCATAATACATATATTCTAGCCTCCAAACATGGTTTATACACATTTGAATAATAAAATTCAACCCTAATAGGTCCTTTACAAATTCCTTACTCAAAAATTCAATTAAACTTAATACAATATTCAAATATTCACATTGTACATCTCTACAACATATTGCATGACTTGCACTCGCAATTCCTCATTATAACAATATGATAATTTCATTTTCATTCTTCATCCTCATCATATATCATAATATCTCATACACATCATACACTTGTTCATAATAATTCAATAAGATTTCAATTCGCATAAACAATAATGCATAACATTAAAGCTCATACCGCAAGATTAAAAAACAATCTCAATATTCACACAATATACTCAGTTTAACCAATTATGAATCCATTTAATAGCTGTAAATACATCAAATTAACATGCAAACATACATAGGAAAACCAAACATACATAGAAAAACCATGGTTCGAACCCCTTGTACCTGAGCCACGAAAGGGCCTTTTGAGGACTTAATTTAGTCTCATTGTTTAAGGTACAAATGATAATAATAACTCAAGGAGATCAATCCAATGGAAAACAAATGATCATTTTTATTTCACTTAATGGGGATCAAATCATGAGATAGACATGCATCAAAATATCTCTTCAAAGTTTGAGAGAGATACTACACAAAATAAGGAAGTTATGGTGAAACTACACCATGTGGTCCATAAGGGACCACGCGAACTTTTAAAAGGGAACTCAATGGACTATTTCTTATGCTTAAATATGATGAAATAAACCTCTCATCAGTTGCATATTCTTAGTAAAAATTTCAGAAAAATAAGATCAATAAATCAAGTTCAAACTACTCAAGATCATGGAGTAAGCAAGCTAGTCTACACATACTATGCTTTGGGACTCTTCAAATATCAAGTTTTCATGACAAAAAATGAAAAAAGCTACTGTAAATTAAGAATTATAGTAAGATTTACTAATGGAAATGAGGTAGGAATTAAATATCTGAGAAGAAAAATCAATACCTTAATGAAGCACTAATATGGGCTTGATCACATAAATAATGGACTACTCCTTGGAACGGTTTCAAATAAAAGCTCAAGGAAGAAGATAGTCTCATGGGTGACTACCTTTTTGTTCAAGGGCTCTCTCTCTCTCTCTCTCTCTCTCTCTCTCTCTCTCTCTTTGAAGTGAATACTCAAGTTATGATTATAATTGATTTCATAAGTTATTTTTATACTTAGATAATAAAGATGGATTTAATCTTGATCCTTGATGCCTTAGATTAATAGCAAATGAGAGGTTTTTATCCAAACCACTCATCCATATCTTATCACCAAGATCAATGGATGAGCTTTTGACACCTTTCACTCCTTAAACCTAGGTTTATAGTCATTTTACCTTGAAGCCCTTAGCTCTATGTTTTACTTCTCATTAAGTCCAAATTCATATTTACACTTACGCTCATGATTTTTGAATAATTTTTTAGAGCCAATAAAATACAAGGACATGGATATAAAGGTAATATGAGACATCCACACATGTGAATAAAATATCTTATGACACCACCAATAGGATTTTAACAACACTAAAGTTTCATATGAGTCAAGCCCATAAGGTGGTGTCGCATAAGATATACTCACATGCTACAAAATCATATGTGGATAATAATATTAATTAAATTAATTCTCAAAATTTCATGACTTCACACATATCAAAAATGGCACATATGAGCAAAAATAAACATGTGATTTAAATCAAACTTAAGTCATTACAATATATAGCCCTTTAAATAACAAGATAACATGTTATAACATAATATCAATAAAAGAATTAATGACAAATAGGTCCCCACATGGATATGACATTAGCATGATGTCATCCACAAGTGAGGAGGTGGGGGAGCCACATGGCATGCCTATGGCCACTTGGTATCCATGTCGCATCCCAACAGGATATTCTTGTTTGGTATTTACGTTAAACAAATTTGAAAATCACATTTTTTATTGTTTAAAAAATCTAAACAATTCTCCAAAAATCTCAAAAATTCTCTAAAAGATTTTTCAACATTATTACACAATTTCTCATCAATATAAAATATTTTCTCGTCAATTTTAGATTAATTTGGGCCAAAGGTAAATGAAATCTCTAGACTTATAACACTAGTCGGAGTCTTCCATTGGGCTAAACCGAATGACGTTCCACCGATGTCTCAAGCCGACCCAATGGACTTATGCTCCACAATCTATGGCAGGAACACATAATTGGTCACATCAAAGTCGTTGAGTTAGAGCTTCCCGTCACTAGGGATTCAATGGATTACTGGTGCACCCCAGTGGGACATATTCCTACTCAAATACAGGGGTCCTCTCAAAGAACATGTGCACTAGCTCTTTTAAGTCGGATAATACTATCGAAAAGTGGCTTCCCCATACGATTATGGGTGTACATGCCATGGAACGGTATCGTGTCAGAATACGAGCTCATGTCCCATGAGCCAACCATCCCATACAGAGCGAATACTCTTTTAAATACTCGGGTTCTATTATTCTCAATTGAATTTTTCAAACCCTGGCTTATCACAGCAACTATGAGGCATTCTAATCAATATATTCATGGCTGGGAGGTGACTCTCACACCTCCTCGAGAGTTCACACTCTCAAAACGTATACTCTCAATGCCTCAAATACTCGAGGTATATGAATCTGGGCCTCAGTGCGCCAAGCACCCAGATTCAGTCTCTCTCTAACTCCCACTGAACGTAAGACTATTGGTTTTAAAGCTTTGAAAGGCCATATAGCCAACATTCTCCCACTTGACCTTGTAAGGCCATATAAACGATTCTCTCTCTCATTCTTATACACGATGATATAATTTAAAATATCCATTCTCTACCATAAAAGCAATGCTCATATCAAGCAAGGGGGCAAGTATCAACAACCAAGTCAACTTTCTCAATCTCATATCGTGCATAAGCGTAATTGTATGTTCCATATGCATAGGCAATCAACATGGACCATTAACATAATCAATAGTTATGAACTAATAAAAGCAAGTGTGGTCAAACATATGTGCAAATTATCAAGAATTATTTCTATGCCTGGTGTATGTCACATAAACAACAAATCACAATTTAAATGTCATGTTCGATCTCTTTCATCCACATATTTAATCAAATATCATGTAGTTTATGTGTCAACATATCATATCATACTCACGTCAATGCTTGACATACTAATCTACTAGGTGCTAATTGCCGAAGTAACCCTCATCTTCAACAATCACATATTCTAATAATACAATGGGTATCCCTAAAGGAAAAGAAATATGGGAACATATGGTATGGCAAAGAGTACAGTACTTTTATGTGCATGTTCATGACAATTTATACTCATAAAGATTGACATATATGTTCACATCTATTTTCTTACTTGCACTTTCAAGATTTATTCATGTGCTCAAAAGTTCACAACTCTATGTACATGTCAATTCTCAAATAACACAGATTTTTACTCGAACAAAAGTTCATTAAAATCATGATTTAATCTCATACATTGTTCTCAAAGTTTCTTTAGTCACGACATGGTACTTTATCCATTCAAAACCAAAGTGTGGGAGTAGTGATTGGACTTTCAAGCATTTCATCATTCAATACATTCAATCTCTTATTGATATTACACTAGGCTTAGATGGCTAGCAGGTGTCATCATGAACCTATTAATTAGATCCAATCCCAATATCAAGAGAGGTTCAATTATACATGTCTGAGTGACCAAACACATTATAAGTTCGAATCAATTAGGACATTATCTCATGTAATGTGGGACTTATCAAAGTTTATTGGATTTCTCTCACATTTAATTTCACAAATTATCTCATGATAAACAACCAATTGCATTAAGTCGTATGTATATTGTCCATGCATAGATAGTCACTATCAGTGTGACTAGCCTATAAAATGAGGTGTCCTTATCATCATATAATAATATCATAATCTATGCAGCTCTACATAAGGTCTCACTACTATTAAAAACATTTTCAAGTGGCTTATGCGCTCCACTAAAAGACTTACTAGCCTTTTAGAGACTGATAGAAGCTATCTAGTGGATCATCCATATGAAAGTGAATGGATATGATCACCATAGCATGAAATGCATGTATAGACAAGTGAGGATCTATTACCATAATGTCATACAATTAATCATTGAAAATTCAAAAGTCTATCACAGAGATGTCTCACTACTCTATCAAGTGACATATTACGTAACTTAAAACTTCTCACTGTGGTACTAAATGAAAACAAGAATACTTATAATGCAGGGGAAAAAAACGGCCCATGGGTTCATAAAATGCTCAATTTTCAAATAAGAGGTCAAACACTCCTTTCGACTTTTATTTACAAATCACAAGGAACCAAGAATTGGCAAAATAAGTGCCCAATCATCACGATCGTGTTTGGATGGATATATAGAAAAGAGAAAGTACAGGAGAGATGAATTTGAAAGTAATTACGAATAATGAAAGCAAATAAAATATAAAAAAGCATTCTGACCTTTAAGGATTCCAAGTTGAAAAAGGGATTGAGAATCTTCCTGTGGCTCTCCCACACCTCTCCATTAATAATAACAACACTGTTGCCCAACATTTCATTTAGGTATGGGTTAGTTATGTTCTTTACAAAATGCTTTGATTTGGTGACCGTCATCTCTCTTATGAGCTCCGGCTCCATCAATACAAGCCTAGGACTTGTCCCAAACCAGTACAAGTACACACTACCTGCACTCACATCAACATCGCCAATGGCATTAAGCAAAGGGTGGGGCTTTAATGGGACAATTGAGACGGCTAACTCGCTTGTACACATGCATCCACCTTGTAGAATTTATCTTAAAGATGGATGGATTTTTCATTAAAATTTTAAAATTTAAAATGACTTTTTCTATATACTTTTGCACAATTAATTTGATATTTTGGTCTCATGCACTTCTTATGATGTCTATGTTAAAAATTGGACATTCATGGTGTAGAAACGAAAAGTAATCCACGAAAACTAGAAAGAAGAAACAAACACAAAAGAAAAAGACAACCAACTACATCGCAATGATATACGTGGTTCGGCAACGTGCCTACGTCTACGGGTGATGAGAACTTCTTTACTGGCAATGGAGAATAGGGTTACCAAAGCTCTTTTCCTCACGCCTCGCTGATTACAAAGCAATCTGCATTTTTCCCTTAAACCTTAACCCTAATCGTAACAATATATATCGAGTCTCAGATAGATGGTACAAATTATCGAAATACCCTTGTACGGATATATATCAAGTCTCAGATATATCAAATCTCATGTACGGATATATCTGAATTTTCCCTCCAAAGTCGTCTTTTTTACTCTACCTTGGTAGATCTATTTCTTCAGAATACAAGACATCATACAAGACATCAATCCTCAACACATGGATCAGACTGATGCGTCCATTGACAAACAAATAACTTTTCCTAACAAAAACAAAATGGTGAACTGAAATGGGGTACAAAAATAGATCTACAGTCCTGTATTTTGGGCACATATTTTCTTCATTCCATCCAAGAGGATTATGCAAACTTTTGGAGATAAAAAATCTAGAGGATCCTTTCTAAAACACAAATTGTTAGTATGCATAGGGGGATACATTTCTACAATTTAAACTCCAAAGCAAAAAACATCCATCTTTAAGATGGATGCAAATGAGTGGTCCCTCCAAAAAGTGTTAAAACAAATGGTTTAAACTATTTTCTTCAATAAAATTATTATTTCCATTCCTTAGATTTTATTAATTTTTATAAATTCACAATCTCCAAGGTAGAGATTATATATTCCTTAAAATTAGGTTGAAACCCATTTCAAAAATGAGTTTTTAAGAGGGGACTTATTTCTATATATACGTCCTATAACTCATAGAAGCCCCTGAACTTCCTAAAACAATGAATGGTGCATTACGTGTGGACTATGTTAGCACCATTGCCTTCGGTGGTGATTTTTCAAAGCAGTCCGAGGTTGGCATCCTCGGACCGCAAAGACTGAATTTGTCTAAATTTGTTAAGCATTCAAAGGCAGTTCGAGGTGCCTATTCTCGGAATGCCTTCTCTAGTACTCTTCAGGGCGGTCCAAGGTTGGCATCCTCGGACCGCATTAGCTCATTTGTTTCCTAAGAAATAAGGTGGTCCCAGTATGCCAACCTTGGACTGCTGTCTAGACTAGGCATTACCCCTCTCACTAGGGCACTACCCTATTAACAAAACAAACTAAAAAGCAAAAAAATAAAATTAAAGTGCAATCTGAGGATGCTATCCTCACATTGAGAGGCAATTTTGGAGAAACATAAAAAAACACAGGTTGAGGGCCCATTTCATATTTTCTTTTTTTTTGGTTTTTTTAATGCGAAAATATCTCTATATCTCCTAATTTTAGGTTTCATTTCTTGATAAACTCAAGGTTTCTAACCCCCTAGCAACTTTAAACCTATTTTTTAATCTAAACAAATGTGAGAAAGACATGCTCTTTCTAAACCCAATCTTTTTTTCTCTCTTCACTTATATACTATAAACTTCTCTCACTCTCTCTCTTCTTGTGTCTCTCACTCTTTTTCCTTTTTTGTTTCTCCAAACACTTCTCTCTCTCTCCCGATAACCACTCACCTCCATAAAGCCCTTCTCTCTCTCTCTAGAAATTTGGGAGGATGGCTTTTAGAAAAGGCATATCTTTTTAGATTTGTTTGGCCTAAAAAAATATGTTTAAATTAGCTCAGGGGATTAGAAGAAATAAAATCTACAATTTTTATGTCCCAATATATCTTTTAAAACCTTGAGTCTATTGTGAAATGAAACTTAAAAATATAGGGTATGAAGATATTATCCCTTTTTTAAATTAC
The DNA here is from genome assembly GCF_000471905.2 of Amborella trichopoda. The sequence goes on from NW_006500104.1 coordinate 2,846,006, forward strand.
TCTATAGTGAATTACCCGTATCATAGATTATCTCCCATCAAGAAAAACTACTTGCTACTATTTGGTTGAGAGATTTTGTCCGAAGCCTTTTATGTGGCCCAATAAAATGTGCACAGCATGTTGGTACAATAAAAATGCACTTGAGGCCGCCAAAATGGGAAGAAACACCAACGTAATCCACTGCCCTAGAGCGTAAGAAATATTTTTGCCTAGAACAAAAAATAAAGGTTACTCAGATGGACATGTACATTCCCCTTCAAAATCCATCTGAAAGATAGATCTTGGATCCAGAACTTTCATATTTGTTAATTTGAACAATAATGGTGATTATAAATTTAAAATTATTTTTCACCAAAAAAAAATTACATTTTCTGAATATCTCTTTTCCCACATCCATTTTGACATATAGTGGCAGCAATTTTGTTTTGACTTCATCAAAAACGGTGGAGGTAAGAAATACTCCTCACACATGAGTGCGAGAAATATAGAGAACAATGATGACTAGTATAGAGAGAACATATTTACCAAAAAAAACAGAATACTCGTATATAACAGTAGATACTTGGCGTTGGTGGCATATATCTATATATATGGGTATGTATTTAACGTGACCATTTACCCTTGATACAAGGAGGCTATAATTACTTATAACCATCCGATGTGAAATTTGATACTTTGGGTGCGCTATAGAGTACGAGAAAAATTCTTTTAAATTTTGATCATGGTCATTGGAATAAATGCAGCCATCTAATTTCACATCCAATGGTCAAAATTAATTGTCCACCTTATATCAAAAATAAATTGTCTCATTATATATTTTTCATATATATATATATATATATATATATATATATATATATAAAATGATGAAGATATGGTGTTGAGGGAATTTCTAGAGGAAGGAACAAGATTGGAATGCGTAGGATGAGTACAACAAACCATATTTTTTTCTCCAAACGTTGATGTGAGGCATAATGCCCGAAACAATGTCATGCTTTGAAGTAGCGACTCCTTTTTGGGTCTGAGATTTGTGCTGCTGTTTGATTTGGGCCAAGTCTTTGAGGTTGCCAAGCAAAAGTTTATATGAGGGTCCTTTGATCCCCTGTGACCTGAAAAGTTTTTGAGTTCTCTTGGGTCTCCACCAAAGAAACGAAATGAGCCTATGCAAGCCATAGAGAACCAGGAAAACCAACATTATTGAACCACTATTGAGTTGCAGGGTGCCCATCATAGTTGCGGAGGCTTAGGGTTTAGAGGTTGTTGTTCTGTAAATAAGGAGGAGAGAGATACCTTACAAGAGGGAGAGAGATGGCGAGGGGTAAAGGACTAGTAAACGTCATTTCGTTGAATCGCATAAAGTTTCACTATTTTAGAGAGAGAGAGATCCTGGAATAAGGAAAAAAATTATAGGGACATTAAAGAAACATTCAATTAATCTTGTCAAAAAAGAAATTACAAAATCATTGTGCCATTTCATGAAATAACAAAAAAAGAGAGCTTCACTATATCTTCCAGTTGGTCACATTGCTCAATGACCCTTTTTTTTTTTTATCTTTTTTTTTTTTCTTTTTTTTTTTCTTTTTTTTTTTTTTCTTCGCTCTCGTTATAAGAACAATTACTTCTAGTCAATTACACTATTACATCCACTCCATTTAAAATTTTTTATTAAACTTTAAGTCTAGTTAATTACCCTATTACAACCACTCCATTTAAAAAATTTTATTAAATTTTAAGTCTAGTCAATTACACTATTTCAACCACTCCATTTAAAATATGTGAGTGATTGTAACTTCCTCATAAAAATAAAAAAAATGAAAAAGTTTGTATAGAGCCTCGGCTCTAAACAATCAAATTAGAGCCTATATCAAAACTTTTACTAGAAGAAGTTGTTTTGATGCCAAAATATCATCAAATTGATCATCTCGACATCAAGATGCATGGACATGAGGAAAAAATGAATTTCAAGTTTTGGAAATAGTGTATCTTGTAACGCATTTTTCGACCATCAATTTTTAAGATTTTCAAGTTTTCATCGATTTGTTGGATCTACAATATTTTTTAAACTTTAAATTTTATAACTAAAAATGAAAATATAATTTAAGGCTATCATAATACTTTTCAATATTAAAACCATATTCTTGACACTATTTGAAGGTGGGCTCTAATTTGATTGTTTAGAGCATCGGCTCTATTCAAACCGCACCCAAAAAAATAAGTGGTCTGTTTGTGCACTCTTTCTCAAAGAGCATAAAACGCTGAGGGTCGCATCCCATGACAGATGAGTTAATTGAATAATTGGGATTGGATGATGCATCCATGTATTGTTTGTGGGTCAGCGTTCTCAATAACAGAGAGAGAAAGGGAGAGAGAGAGAAAGAAATAGAGGGCTTGGGCTTTAGTATTAAGGCCCGATATGTCGCAAGCTGGTGCAAATGGGCCATGCTTTCCAAACAGGCCTCAAAAGGTACGGGCCGATGTGGGCTCGGGGTTTGGGCACATTTACATTTCCTAGGGCTAGGCCCCAGGCCCCACCGGCTTACACCCCAAGTGGGAAATAATGTTTAAATTAAGCCACCAATCTGTTTAAATTAAGCCACCAATCATTGTCTATCAACCCATTTTTCTCTTATTTTTCATTTTTAACTCCCTCACAATGCAATCGCTAGGTCCCACCGGCTTACACCCCTAATGGCAATTAGTGTTTGGATTTAACCACCAGTTATTGTCTACCAACCAATTTTTTTCTTATTTTTTATTTTTAAGTCCCTCATAATGCAATCATAATCCGAAAACATCTTTGTTAATCCAGTTCGGGCTTGTTTTGCCTTTGGACTATTTTCTTTATGCCACTACTAAAAACAAAGGAAGAATAAGCCCATGAACATACTAGGGATATTTACCCTAATATCTAATTAGTGGTAATTAAGAAATTTTCTGCATATTTTATTTTATGCTTGTTTTTTTCTATATTTTATTTTTTCCAAAATATCTTTAGTTTGAAACTACTAGTTCTTAACTGCTAACTAGACTCACTTTCATTTGTTATAATCTTTGATATCTTAGTGGGTGGTTCAGTACTATAAGTTCTAGACCGTTATGATTCATTAAAATGAGCAGGTTGGGACTAACTCGTAGTTTTGAATCAGTTTTATTCCTTGCAACGAGTGGTTCAAAACCAATAATTCTAAACTAATTTAATTCCTTACAATAGTTTCGGACCGCTTTGATTATGAGTGATTCAAAAGTAATTTTCAGCCGAAGGTATTTGGAGAAAAAGGGGGCATGAGGATGAAATATAAAATATGGGAGACATTTTCTAAATACTGCTAATTATAAGAGACATTAGCATAAACAACCCAATAAACTATCATATGGCTTTAAATTACAGTTCATGCTAACAAATGCTTATGAGGGACGTCAACAAGCCAATATTGCTTGCAAATTAGCTCAGTTCGTAATGAGCCAAGCTTCAACCTTTGGGCCTTTGGATGGTAAAGATTTGCTTTATATTTTTATATTTTGTTTATAAATATTTTGCGTGAAATCTGCGGTCCCCCTACATCAAAACAAAGAGTAGCCAATAAAAAATTATTTCAAATAAAAAATTACCAAAATACATTTGAAATTCTAACTTATTAGATATATAAGTTGAGCGTATAGAAAATTACTTGCTTGAGTATTACAACATTTAAAAGAAACTATCAAATACGGTTCACTTTGAGTTGTCCTAAAGTATTGGGAGGATGTGTATGCAGATCGGAATGTGGAAAGCCAAGAATCATTATTAAAATCAGGATGGATGGTTCCATCAAGTGGAGCAATATCATGGGGGTCAACTAACCCAACACGTATTTCGTACTCAACAATGGAGTGAAATCTATAGCTTTACATTCTTCTTGTGAAGAAGCCAAATGGGTAAAGAATATTTTGTACGACATACCAATATGGCTAAAATCGGTGCAAGGAATCATATTTCATTGTGACAATCATACGACGATTGCAAGAGCATGTAATGATGTATAAAATGGAAAATCTAACATATCTATAAAAACATTATTTGAAGATGGACTAGTGAATATGGAATATATGAGTTCAAGAGTAGAATTTGGTCAATCATTTGACAAAAGGCCTAGCAAAGGCACATGTTGGTAAGATGTCAGAGAGAATGGGGCTCAAGTCCATAATGTAATCATCTTCTATGGGAACCCACCCTAATATTTTGTTAACTCGGAATTCTAGGTTCTATATGCATATAACTAATTGATAATATGGTTAGTTGGTCACTAGTAATAAATATTATTTTGAAATAAATACATATGGTAGATAAGACTAATGATGACCTCAAGAAGTATGAATTAAGTTCTTAATGAAATCTATGACTATTTATATGTCATGGTGTTTTTATAAATTTGGGAGATATGCACAAGGTCCAAAATAAACAGGTAAAACATGTGATATATATAAATTATTTATCCATTATACTACAAATCTATTGAATAAGGTCATTTGTTCAAAGTTATGTGCTATTGTTGAACTCCATGGCTTTGTCACACACTCATTAGTGAAGGTTTAAATTGAAAAATACCTTCATAGAATGCAAATGATATATTGTTGTCTCAATTTTCTATATTATTTTGAAAAAGTGGAGGAAATGTTTGTTTTTTAGTTAATGAAATACTATGTGTTATTTTAAAATAATATGACTTCAAACTATAATTTTCTAAAAGGTCTAATTATGGACAGAAGTTGTGGCTTTTTAAACCAACATTGAGGAATAAAGAAACAACAATGATGTACTTATATTGAAACATTTTCTAGACTCAAGTGTAGAGAATATGGGAGAAAAAGTGAAAGGTTACATGTATGTCTGCGTGCACGTGCAAGGGCACACGGGTATATGAGGTGCACCTTGCGCTGTGCGATAATTAGTGGCATTTGAGAGGGTTTATGGCTGTTTGAAATGTAATGTTTGACCGTTAATGACTGTTAGGTAGTTATAACCAACAATTAACAATCATAACTACCTATTGGATGGTCATGTCTTTCAACTTCAAAGGATGCTTTCTTAATCTTTTAAAAAAGACCCAACATTTGTTCTACTTGATTTTCACTCTTACCCCCTTTGCTCTTGAAATTAAGGCAACCGTGGTGCATTATAGACTCTTTATTCCCATGCATTGAATCCGTGAAAGTACATCGAAACTCTCTATTTTAAGGCAGAGGATTTATTTGCCCAGTGCAACCTTTTGCACACTAATTTTTTAAATTAGGACTACATAACGAGGGGAAGTGTATACCAATGTAAATTTTTCTTTTTCTCTTTTATTTTCACCTCCCGAATTACTTGTAAGAGTCTAAAACGTTATGAGAAACAATAAAAACACAAAAGAAACCCAATGACTCTCTCTTTCTGCCACTTAACAACTATTTATCACACAAGCGAAATTGTATAAACTTGATCTTGGGATCATGAAGCACATAATACTCATAGGAACAACTAAAGATAAAATTGTAAATCTTAAGAAGATTACCAGAATAATACTTCAACTGGACTTTGCACACTCCACTTCAGGTCTCCTTCAATGGTATACGGGATCCATGGTCTATCTTAGATCTTTGAAGTATGAGAAAGCCTTTGCTACAAACCCTAACTAAATCAGAGAGCAATGGAACATTAGCATAGAGGTGTAAGGCCTCAATGCCTTAATATGGGTGTGGCACCTCTAGGCACTGTATGCATGGGTGTGCCCCCTATTTCTTATTTTTAAATATTTCTAAGGTAGGGAGAGGGCTAGATAGGGAGAGGGCTAGAGAGGGAGAGAGATCAGATCTATAGAGAGAGAGACGTGTACCATTCTTGGGGAGAGAGACAGAGGTGTACCAATCTTGGGGAGAGTGAGAGATCAAGGGTATGGAGAAAGTGTAGAGATTTGGCCCCCATTTACTGACTTTCTCTAGAGTTAGGGTTTTTTCGAGTTAGCAATCCTTATGGAGATTAGATCCAGACTATTAATCATAAGAGATCTGTGGGGTGAGAGATCTGAATCATACAACCCTTAGATCAGCTATCATGATTCAAAAAAATATGCTAAAACCTTATCATTCAACTTCCTTAATCTAATCCTATCATTTCCATAATATTCTTATGCATACTTTAAATTAAAAATTGTCTCTTAATTTTCAAAATTTTCCTTTCTTGTTTCAATAAAAATCCCTACAAAACATAGTCCTTAAATTTTAATCAAAGGCATGTGGCTTCATTCACAAGCCACTAGAATAGGAAATTTCTCTCTTAAGTGGGACATGCTTCTTATGGAGTCCCAAGTGGGCCCCACACATCTTCAGCTTTATTTTAGTGGGGCTCATTGAGTACCATAGGCCTCCATGTGTTATAATAAATTTAAAACAAAGAAATGACTTTTAGGAAAATGTTATTATTTTATTTTTCTCTTTGAATAGTTAAATTAATGAAAAATCAGTTTCCCTTTATTTATAAATCTATTTTGTTAAAATAAAATATCTAGATACTCCAAAAAATTCAAATTATCAATCTAAAAATAATTTAAGATCAAAAATAATAATTCTAAATTATTTTGATGGGTTTTGGATCCAACTATGTTAAGAAAATATTAATTTTGCTGAAGAACGTCATCTTCCACTAAGGACTATAATCTACACTCACTTTCTCAAACTAATCGAGCAGTTCTCATGACCCACAAACTATAGTACGGGTTCATGATTGGGCTACCAAATTCAGCCAATAGGTGGGAGGACACAATTTTAATCTATGGATTACTGGTTCTCCCGTAGTCCTTAAGTCCAATGTCACACAAGTCTAGTACAACCACAGCTCTATAGTGCATAGGGGTAATATCTCACACATTACGTGTATCACCCTCAATGGTGATTCGCTTTCCCAAAATGACTATCATACATACATACCGTGTGATGATTCAATGATGAGGATTTGCCCTCATCTCTATATGCCTACCGTAACACACAAGGGTTACATTCTCTTGGTTCTCTACCCTGAGCAACTCTGACTACATCAAGGGATGACCCTACTAACCCCCATCGGTTGTGCTCTATACCCAGTTTATTAAGGATTTTCCAACCCTACTAGCATAATACGTTAAGCCAAGTTTGAATATCGACAAATAATATTTACATATCTTGATCCCTCTGGACCATAATATCTTTGACCCACTGGATCACAATTTGTTGGTCTCTGTAGACCACACTCCCATTAGAGTTCATTCTTCCACTCTATCAAGTATTGATTACATTATCTCATAAGGTATTTAATGACGACATAAACTCAACATCCCACTTTGCTTTTAAAGCTCTTACAATCTCTCTTTCTCACTTTCTCTCAGTCCCCAATTACAGTCTCTCTCTCAAGCATCTCTCACTTATTCTCTCTTACGCTCATTACATATCCTGATGAACCCTTTCACCATCATTCCTTTCTCTAAGGATTCATGGATGTAACCTATAAGGGAGTTCTACAGCCTTTTTCTCTTTGCTACTCGGATCACATCCCAAATATGTTTGTAATCCATCTTTTTATGCTGCATTGCAAATCATGGACTCGTTGTCTCAAAAGATCATCATGTACTCGCATTGTATGGGGTCATATCTTCAGTTGCTCAAGAAAGTTCTTCAATCAAGCTGCTCCTTTCTGTAACCATGCAATTAGCTCCATATGTCCGGGTTCCATGGGTGAACAAACATTATGTATGTTGTTTCAACTAGCCCACCAAATGCAAGCAAGTACTCCCACTAGAATGTTAAGCTATCTGGATCTTTCATAATAGAATGCGTATATATCTTAATATCCAAACAGCTAAAAATAATTGTGGGATTGTATCAACTCCCATTCAAACATAATATACATATAAAATATACTTTCGTATAATGCTCACCAATGTCATGAGGTAATATAGCAAGTCTCATGCAAAAAGTAATTCAATGCCCCTTGGTTTTGTAATATGCAAAATCCTTTTCTGAACCCCAAAAGTTCAACCACACTATTCTCTTAGTTGTAAATGCATACAAACCAAGTTATCTTATCCACACAACATGTGTCAAGGAGGCTTAACAAGTTGGTCATCCTATGGCATTCCCTATGGTTCATGGTCTTAGGTAGTCAAGGATTCTCGAAGAATTGACCACTCAATTGGAATTTACAAAACATGAGTCAAGGCATATGGGTATTCAAAACAAGTATATAAATAAATGAAATTTTCTCCCATGTTTTCACAACTCAATGTTTTTGTATTTCTTTAAAAAAAATTCTTGACTTAGTATATTTTCACAAGCAATAGTTAGAAAATGACATGGCGGTATAAAATGATTTTTCCGTAAAAAACCTTGTGGAGCTTGCAAGACTAAGGAATTTTCTCAAAGCCATATCCATAGACCTAGGTTTTCAATTTAAATGGTTTAATCTAATTTCCAAAAAAATGCTTAGTCTTTCAAAATCATTTCACCACATATATATTTAATTACTTAACAAGTCATGCTATAGCCACAAAAACAAATCATAAAATCTATCTATAATTTTATCCAAAATAGAACATGACTAAAAGCATGGTCATTAAAAACTGACAAATATCCAAAAAACACATAGATTTTCTTGGTAAAATTGGAGATCTTAACATGAGATCCTCATCACACGCAACATATCATATTAATGGACAATATTAGGACGATGGTCACCAAGACCAGGTTCCATCGGAATACTCCGTTTATGCTACATATTTGAATAAGTCATACCCATCTCATGTTTGATACTTAA
>NW_006500104.1:2854986-2905021 GCF_000471905.2 Amborella trichopoda
CACTACTCCCCGTGTGTCGCCTTCGCCCTACCCCAACGACTACTAAAGTGCGTACTACTCTCCATACATATGCACAGAACAAAAAACAAAAAACCAAGATATAATAAAAAAGTATAAAGGATAGTGTTGGGTGTTCATAGTGGCATGCAAGACTAGATACATTTTAACGAACACTTGATAGAAATTGAAAGGTGCTAATGCATGTCAGATGTAAGTACTAATGATGGTTGTTTAAGATTGCTTTGGGTTAATTATGTTTCTAGTCGTCATCTAAGGGATGAGTGTATTTTAACCAATGATTGATAAATATGTCTATATGGAAAGTGCAAGCCTCTAACCGACACTTATAAGAAGTATTAATGGATGTGTGAGTTTTGTAACGAACGCTGGATAAGCCATCTTAAAGAATGCTCGATATAAGATATATCAGTTCGAGAAGCTAAATTTTTGAAGATGCATTTTTGGGATGCTAAACATGTCTCTTAGTCATCATGAAAGACCAAATGTATTCTAACGACACTTGACAAATTGAAGATGTCAAATATATAGCGAAGCCTGTAACGCATGGTCAATAACCGTCTTAACAGACCATTGATAAGAAATGAGCATGTTCTTGATAAACGCTTGCTCAGATAAGCGCCATAATATGAAGATATAAAAGATATGATATTCTCAAGATTAATTATACAAAGGCCCCAATACGCCTTCAGAATCTTGACTCTTTAATCAGCACATATATGTCTTGACTTACGACAGATAAAAGATATGATACCAATAGTTCATCAGTTAAGCATGTTCAGGTTTAACTCACAGTTGATGATAGAAGATATGAAAGCCATCTCATTGTGAGATAGGTTCTAAGATACATATACTCTTAAGGCTCGGATATGCCTATCCCTGAGATATGTGAAAGAATCTGATGCGGCTTGATATACGCATTTTCTTGAATTTATAGTCAGTTATACATGTGTATCGTGACTTACGATCTATGATAAGATATCATTAAGGTGTTTCAATTTGAGACGAAACTTGGGGATATACATACTGCCATGGCACATGGATGCCTCTCCACTAGATATTGAATGAGTTTTGAGCGAGATATGATATGACTCTTTTAATCTGCCACTAGTTAAAAATATATAGTTTTAATAGGCGGAGCATAAAGGAAACCTCGTCATATGTAGATATATTAAGGTAAATCCTTGAAGATATACATGTTGATGCTTTATAAGCCTTAAAGACCAAGAATGATATAACTTGGGCAATATTTGAATTTGGCTTAACCTATGTCTATATCCACTGTCAATTAATATATGCCTTAACCGACACCCAAAACATTATGGATTGAGTCGAGACTCTAAAGGACTTATGTTAGAGGTATTATACCCTTCACTTTAAAGTTTTATATCATGCGGAGGTGAATTAACTCATCACCCCCATGCCCCGGCAATTAGAGCCTTAAAAACATTATATTATGTGCATTACAGCCAGGATGATACTCAGTCACCAAAATTGAGATTTCTCTTTCAATATGTAGAATTTTCTCATGGGACTAAGACCATTGGATTACTTACTTGATGCTTTATCACCCTTAAAAGGTGTGGAATTATTTTATATATATGAAGGAAGCAGTTACATTTGTAATGTTCTATTATTTATGATGCAATTTCCAACATAAACACAAAGAGTTGAACAGACCATCTCTCTCATCAAAGATCCATTTCGAGCAAGACTTGGACCACTGCATTTGTATTTGAGTCCTCCTTCAGCCTTACGAATTTCATAATCAAAGGATCAGTCATTAGAAATCAGTTGAAGAAATGTGAAAACACATCATAGCTGCATTGCAGAGCTTAATAATTAGGTGATAGAAGATAAAATAACATAATTCCTGGTTTTTCTCATGTGATACTTATGTTGAATATGGAATCTATGAACTCAAAATTGATTGACATGAGGGTAAGCATTGACTGAGATGAATGGTTATCAACAAGAGAGATTTATACGAATTTGTTCAAATCACATGATTATCATTCCAGAGTTTGAAATGTGAAGATAAACACGCATGGTTAGTGGGTTAACCAAGATAACAATTCCATGATTATCATCTTGAGAAGATAAAGGCGAAGATAAGTACGAGATGAAGGTGGACGATGCAGATTAAACTAACAAATGCATGATTATCAGGTGAATATTAATGTTTATTTGCTCATGAAGGCTATAAAAACCCACCTCACAATTACAGAAGGATTCGCAGATTTTTCTGGTTAAGATATGGAGCTCGCATTTTTCATTTGATAAGTATTTTTTAGAGTTTGAAATACTTTTGGAAGTGGGCTTATCTTAAGCTTACTTCTATAGGAGTGACATACATTGGAAATGAAAGAGATAGTGCTGACGGAGGACTATTCTTTGATCGTGTTCAAGACATAAAGAGAGAGGTTTGTCTTCCTACGATCTACTTGAAGCCCATTCTTGAAGGAAGATCAAACTTGAGGATTAGTATCCCTGCACTTAGACACGAGTATACGAGCTAATATGCCCTTTGATGTTATTTTCTCTTTTAATGTGTCTGCGTATTTTCTTCCCTAGAAACGAATGTATAGGTTTCAAGGCTTGAATCCACGTCTATTTTGTTTCTTTTGGTTGATGTAAATTGTAACAGAGGATTAAACATCTGAAATTATTCTGTTCCTAATATATAATACAAACATTGTGTTTCTGTAATATGGAAATGCACGGGCGAATTTGGGCCCAAATGTGATGTCCTTTGGTTAATTGCTTGGAGTCTAATGTTTGCTTTGGTATTTCAATCATTTTTTTTAAAACATCGTACTTTTCGGAGTGTTCAGATAGGTTATACAAAAAATTGAATCATCTCTCCCTATATGACTTGACTATTTCATGTAGAATAGATTTCATACCTCAAATCAAGAAGTGTGGTATTGTGATTTTTCTTGATCCTTGCTTTTTTTCATTGACGAGCTTTTATAAACTTGGAAGAGTATACAACTAATGAAGAATCACTTGGTCATTGTGTTTACATGTCAAAGAAGTGTCCATCTCTTTGGCCCTTAGATTCTCCCTTTCTCATACCATGAAGAAATACTCTTCTTCATCCCATCATTCTAAGGATCATAATTTTGATTCTTCATCCCATCATTCCAAATATCTCTTTGGCCCTTTAGAGTTTCTATGCTTCCACCAAGTCTCTCTACAAATCCCTTCATTACAAAGAGAAACCAATATACTTTTACATGTATTGTGTTCCTTCTAATTTCTACAGTTCTCAGATTGAGCATCGTTCACATCGAGTGTCATATCTCCCCATCATTGTATTGTCTCACTACAAAGTTTTATTATTTATAACTCATGCTCATGGCATGCTGTAAAATATTGAATGAGCTTAAAAAGGCTTTTATTATAAGGAGTATAATGGAAAATGAGCATCCCATGATAAAATTATGATATCTCTCAACTCACAAAGAGTTCCTTCTGAAACCAATTTTGTTGAAAACTAGACTTAAGATCCAAACTTAACATCATAGTGTGAATCTCAAATAATAGTTTTCTTTTGGGAATATGGCATAGAAAGGTCAGATTGGGATGAAACTTCACACAGTGACTGTTCTCGAGCTTCTGAATCTATTGGTGATGTTCTCATAGGCATTAGAGGTCTTTAGAGTAGAGTTCTAGCTATGGTACACCGTAGCATGAAAAGAGCTTGGGCTGAAAATGAATTTGGTCCCTATTGCTTCCATTTACATCGGAATTGACGAAACTTGAAGGGGATCCTTAGATCATCATGGGGGACCCATATGCTCAATCTGGGAGTGAAATGATGTCTCTATCATGGATTTCCAAAATAAGGCTTATTTGATCAAGGTTTCCATAGTCCACAGGCATGTTTTGTACCTGTGGGTGTAAGTTACCACTAGGTTCTCCATTATTCACATCGGGTTACAAGCTTGTCAAAAAAACCCTAATGTAGTTAATACACCGCCACCCACCAAAGTCCTCATGGACACTCCTGCCTTCCAATCTGAGGCTGACAAGCAAGTCATTATTGCTGAACTAAGAATGTAGGCACAAGACTTTTTAAGTCAAATAGAGGCGATGAGAAAAGGAAATGAAAAGGCGAAAGAAGCTGTCACACCTCAAGAATTTACAATACAGATATTCCTGAGATATGACAGTCAAAACATATACATACATCTCTTGATAGGACAAATTTACAGTGGCGAATTCTTACAAAGTAACAAAAGAAAGCTTAAGCACAACTACAATATCTTCCAAAGTTGATCCTAACGAGCACTCATAATGAAACCGCAGTTATCCTGAAAAAAATGTTTACCATAGTTTGATGAGTTTGGCTACTCAGTAAGTGATCATCATAATCCCAAAAATAATCATGGTTAAAAGATATCAATATTTTCAAAAAGGAGATCTATTAACAGAAATGCATTAACAGTTCCACTTTCAAAAATGCATAATTAAGTATAATCAAAATAATTAAAATGCATATAACATTTTAACGTCAGTGCATAATTAAAATGATTTCACAAAATACCTACTGACGTCCCAAGTAGGTCACTTATATACCCCATCAGCGTTCTGATGGGTCCACTTAATCCTTATCGACGTCCCAGATAGGTCCACTTAATCTCTGCAGGTCCACTTATACCTCACAGGCGTACCGGATGAGTCCACTTAATCCCTATAGGCGTCCCGGATAGGTCCACTTATACCTCACCGGCAAACGGGATGAGTCCACTTGCATACTTAAAATATTTCCAAATCTCTTTAAACATTCGAAAGCAACAATATCATGTACTCAACATATCATTGAATTCATTAATATGAATTTCACTGAAACCATTAACAACAGTCACTTTCAATAACATTTCAAAAATAACCAATCAAATATTATGGGCTCAAATTTAGAAAGGTAGCAGTTCGTAAAGACATTCTAGCTAATTGCCAATCTAATATGTATAAAAAAATTCTTATAGAAATTCAAGAATATGGAGTCATCACAATTTATGGGATGTCAATTCGCAAATAAATATTTCACAGACAATGCTATAATCAATTACAAAAATATCAGTTTTCAAATAATAAGGCAGTCATTTGCACATGAAATTTACAATGTCTAAATATTCAAAAACAGTAGAAAGAATTCTCACAATTTTACTAACAGCAGAAATATCACATTTATTTTTAATAATTTTACAGTATTTAAAATTTTCTAACAATAGACAAGAAAAATAAATAAATTTATTTCTAATAATTTACAGCATTTAAAATTTCTAACATAGATAAAATATCACAATTTTATTTAAAAGATTATTTTTCAAATTAATGAGGTCGCTTGCGCATAAAATTTATCGCGTCTAAAATTCATAATAATAAGCAGAAGTAATTATTTCATTTTATTTTTAAAAAGAACGGATTATTTTTCAAGAAAATAAAATCACTTACTTTAACTCCGAAATTGGGGGAGCATCAGTTCCATCCCACACAAAAACATCGGTACTTTCTTCAGAGACTCGATGTGAACGAAGAATCTTTTCCAAAGAAAGAAAGCATATAAAATCAATTTAACAGGGATTGTGATTTATAGGAGCAAATGAAAGTAGTGTATGCAAAAGTTACCTTGCATACTAAATCGACAACCTCCTTTTTCAAATCCCCAATCTTCTTTAAAGGAAGCACATAAGTATCATTATCTAAACATAACTAAACAGTAACCATGCTAGAGAGAGAGAGAAAAACCCGTTCCTTAAATAAACTTAAAAAGTAATGAGCAAATGAAGAAGGGAAAGCAAGAAGCCAGTTTCTAAACTGAATCACGAGATGCCAGGAAAATAAAGTACACCCACTAACAAAAAACTAAAATTTAGAAAAATAAAAAGACAAGAAAATTACCAGAATTCAACGAAAGAATTAGCTTCAACCAATGTTCAACAGAGAGAGAGAATACTTAAGGAAAAGAGAGAGAGTAAATAGTAATTAAGAAAAGTAAGAAAGTTTTCGACTTTTAAGAGTTATAAAGAGAGAGAAAGAGAGAGTGCAGTAATCAACTAAAGTACCAAAGTATGCCAACTGGAGTTATAATATTACAAACAGGTAGAGAGAGAGAGATCTTCAAATAAAGTAAAACCACCTAAGATGCAAGGTGTTGTTTTAAGGAGTGTTATCATAAAACTTTAAGATGGTGGACCTAATGTCCACCCAAATAAAATTGAACCCTCAAGTATATTAACAATAATATCATTATTTATTGTTAATATAAGCAACAATATCCTAACGGTATAAAATTATTATTATTATTATTGTCATTACTATTATATAATTATTATTTTATTTATTTATTTTGTATTTATTTCTGTTAACACCATTAATATTATTATTATTATTATTCTTTTTTTCTTTTTCTTTTTTTTGAAAGTTTAGGATTGTTACAGAAGCACCGCCTCCACCCCCACTTTTTGTACCATTACCTGGATTTGTATCAGAATCCCCAAATGTCAGTGCAATGGGACCCTCCCAAGGCTCTACCTATTTGGGCATCACGGCCTCGCATATATGGGAACTTTATAGTTCCCAAGCCCATCAAATCATGAAGAAGATGGACTGTGAGATAGCCACTAACCAGGGATTAAAAGAGGTTATCCCCCCAAGTTCTCCAAAGGGTGAAGTAGAAGACTCTCATAACCCTCAAGAGCTTGGAAGCTCGGAAGAGGAAGAGCCACTGACTATTGAGCAAAAAATGGAACAGCTCAAAGTCAAGGAAGCGCTTTTTGATCCCTTATCCCCTAATGAAACAAAGAAGCAGGAAGAAGTAGAGTTACTATTCATCAATCAAAAGATGGAAGTGCTCGAAGTCAAAGAGGTACCCTCTAAGTCCCAACTCTCTGATGAGGAGGAGATGGAAGAAGCACCAGAGGTGTTAGAAGATGGCGGTCAAGCTACTACTCATGACTTAGAGGAGATAAACTTGGGTGACAAAACTGAAGGGCAATCTTCATCTCAGCCATTATGCCCCTGAGGAGAAAGAGGAGTGTACAACCTTCCTTCGCCGCAACCATGATGTCTTTGCCTAGAATTATCATAAGATGCCCGGACTTGACCCTTAGGTTGCAGTTCATCGACCTTTCATTGAACCGCCTTTCAAAACAGTGAAGCAAAAGTCAAGGAGATTCCGAGCTGAGTTCGAAATACAAATTGATGTTGAGGTGAACTAGCTTAGGTCAGCCGGTTTCATCTGAGAAGTCAAATACTCAAAATGGTTGGTAAATGTTGTGTCAGTGTTGGGTGTATTGTTATCATAAACAATACTGAGTCAATTGATCGAGTTGTTAATGACTCATACTTTGCCTTTAGAAGGTATGAACACTTAGTCCTGATGAAAGACTAAGAATAAAACCACTTAGAGATATGCAGTGAGCCTACAAACGATGATTATAGTTCTCGTCATTCAAGATTGTGATCGAAGCATGGCTTAGTCTATGGATTTAGAGAATAGGCCAAGGATTGTTTCAATAGCAGTCTAAAGCTAGCCAAATATGGCTTAAGCCATATTAGTATCAAAGGTAGCCTAAAGCTGTCAAGAGATGGTTTAACCCATCTCAATTTCAACAGTAGTCTAAAGCTGCCTAGAGATGGCTTACCTCATCTCAGTTTCAATAGCAGTCTAAAGCTACCTAGAGATGGCTTAACTCATCTCAGTCTCAATAGTAGTCTAAAGCTGCCCAGAGATGACTTAACCATCCCAGTCTCAACGGCAGTTTAAAGTTGCCCATAGATGGCTTAACCCATCTCAGTCTCAACGGTAGTCTAAAGCTGCCCAGAAATGGCTTAACCCATCTCAGTTTCAATCGCAGTTTAAAGATTCTCAGAGAAGGCTTAACCCATCTTAGTTTCAACAACAGTCTAAAAGCTACCCAGAGATGGTTTAACTCATCTCAGTTTCAACGACATTTTAAAACTACCCAAAGATGGCTTAACAAATCTCAGTTTCAACGGTAGTCTAAAGTTGTCAAGAGATGGCTTAACCCATCTCATTTTCAATATCAGTCTAAAGTTGTCCAGAGATGGCTTAACCTATCTCAGTCTCAAAGGCAATCTAAAGTTGCCCAGAGATGGCTTAACTCATCTCAGTTTCAACAACAATCGAAAGCTGCCCAGAAACGGCTTAACCCATCCTATCCTACAATTCACTTGAGACCCGTTTCCTTTTGAAGACCAGACTCGAAGGATAACAAGTTCCTGCTTGCAAGTATTTGGGCCGATATGCCCTCGATGTGATCTTCTCTCTTTAAATGTCTGTAGTTTCTTCTGTAAAAACGAATATATAGATTTCAAAGGCAGAATCAAAGATGTTTGGCTTATTTTAATTCTTCAAAGTCAATGTAAATGTAACAAAGGATTAAACCTCTGGAATTGCTCAGTACCCTGTATAAATTCTAAAGCATGTGTTTCTGATATGAAGTGCACGAGTGAATTTAGCCTCGAATGTGATGTCCTCTAGTTTTCCATCTGGAGTCTAATCTTTGTCTAAACAGTATGCATTTCTTTTAACACATCCATATTTCGGAGCAGCCAAATCTCTGATGACTCCACTAGGGAGTAATTTACCTTTAATCTCTGAAAGAGTCTAGGAAGTTGAATCTCTCTCAATAGGTCTTGATTCACGATCTTTTCTACTCTACTCTCGTGTCTTCTCTATTTACCCTGACGAGCGAACCCCTGCATTAATCACAGGTCGTCAGAGGTAACCATGTCTGCAGTAATGACATCCTTTCAGGTTAGAACAATGAAGGTTTCACTGTATGCCTCCCTAATCAGGGGTCAACTTGCTTTTCCCATTGCCACGGCTACCCCACATGATGAGAAAGCAGCGATTGGAGAGTAGGAAGCCAAGTCACGAACCTTAGAGGCTCAGATGATGAGGAAATCTCTCCCTCAAGTTGATTTAATTCTGGGCAGCAGACCTTTGAGGGTGATTTTGACTTACCCCAGCCAATATTTGCAAGCAAAGCCCAACAACGGTGTTATCGCTCGCAATATCCCAAGAGAAGCGCGGCCGTTGCGGTCTGCAAACCCAGTCGTCCATGCACTAAAGAAGAGTGACCAGGCTATTTTTGCAAAAGTTAAGTCGCAATCTGGGTCATTTCGGCAACCCACGCTTATGCCCTAGGGCTCCGGTTTCTTGCCTTTAATTACACAAATTCTTTGCTCAGCTATCAAGAACACCTAAAGGCTAATGGTTAGACGTTTCTATGGCACTAACTTGCCCAACTCACCTGATACCTATCTTCTGGCAGTTAGGAATCCTCGCTACGTTAACTTGCCTAGATCATTGTATGTATCCCAGGTGCCAGTAGTTAGACATTCCTATGGAGCTAACTCACTCAACTCACGTGACACCCCTCGGCTGGCAGTTAGAATCCTCATGATTTTAACTTCCTTAGATCGTTGTATGCAGCCCAGGTGCCGGCAGTTATACGTTCCTATGGAGCTAACTCACCCAACTCACGCGACACCCATCGATTGGCGGTTAGGAATCCTCACGATGCTAACTTTTCGAGATCGCCATATGCAGCATACATGCCGGCAGTCCGATGTTCTCATGATGCTGATTCGCTCGAATCATGTGACACTCATTAGCCGACCACTAGGAGTTCTCTCAAAGATAAGCCACACAGGTTGTCTCGTACTATTCATTCACATATCATCGCAGTTGAACAGGATTTGAGGGAGGGAAATTACAAGCCTCTTCAGGTTCCCAAGACGGAGTCTAAAAAGTACAAACAAGCCCACAAGGCACATGTTAAGATAGTCCTTAGGCATGTGCATGGAGTTCTTACTCAGTACGTCCTAGACAAAGCAAGGAAAGCAGTTCGAACATATCAATGTCATACACGACCACAACAAGGCTGCAAATCGGGATCAATCTAGAAGGAGATCTCGCACAACTTAGGAGAGGATTTTCCCGAAATTTGGCCATGTAACATGATCAGGGCAACCACCCAAAAGCCCGACGGAAATGAGGAAACCCCAAGGGGTAAGATCGTCCTGGGTTTTGATGATGTATCATCCCTCTCGTCTAATGAGGAGCTCCCACCTACTAAAACTCTTACAAAGAAGGCAAGGCGTCATCTAGCCATTGAAAATCTGCACATCACGCGCAGTGTCTCCAAGGCATGGAAGGATCCCCTTGGGCCTCCATTATCTTCCCCTTTCAACTACCCAGAGTTCACTGTCTCGAATAATGAGTCCATTGGACTGCTTGAAGAAGACCATGTCGTAAGCGTACATATGATAGGAGCAGGGAACAACCATCTGAAATTGAAGAAATTGAGCGCCTTAAGGCAATGTTGACCTAGAAAGAAGCAGAGTTCCAAGCGCAGACAGCAGTTAGAGAGAGCTTGAGGCGTTGAGAGCCATTAGAGAGGCTCCTAATCCCAGCGGCCTTCAAGAAAGCAGTCCTTGAATCCAACCTTGGAAAACTAATCAGCCCCCACACCTATGCCCCTTCAATCTCCTACTAATACTGCTTTAACAAAGGAGACAGTGCGAAATTTGGTGATGTAGAAACTGCTATTACTCCATATTCTGAGGGTACAAACCCTTGACACTTATCAAAAACCATGCCCAGCATATGTTGATGAAGTGTTTATTCCGAGGGTACAAACTCTTGACACTTATCGAAAACCATACCCAGCATATGTTGATTAAGTGTTGTATCCCACAAGATACTAGCGGCCCAAATTCAAAGTTTGATGAACAAGGCTCCCCTCATCAACACTTGACCTACTTTGTGTCTGTGTCCGCGGACTCAGCCAGTAACGGGAACCTCCTGATGCGCAATTTGTACAGTCACCATCGAGCCCATCTTTCGCTTGGTACTCACGACTACCTCCCAAGACCATATTTACATGGAAGAAAATGCAAGAGGCATTCTTGACAAGGTTTCATAGCATAGAAAGAGTGGTCCACTTGGCTAAACTCCTCAATGTGAAGCAAAGGGATCATGAACCTGTGCAAGACTATATCACTCGACGGTGAAATATCAGCATGGGGCAGGTAACCCTGCTCCCTGAGGACCAAGAGGTTCTCATGTGTGTTAAAAACATGAGATCCAACATTGCAGTACTCCTGCAGGCTTCCAAATCCCAGAACTTCAATGACTTAGTAACTAATGAAGTTAACTTAGAAAGTCTTATGGAGGGTTTTAGCTTAAGCCTGAAGCCAGTAATCATTTGGAGCGGCGCGGATAGAGGTAAATCCAAAGCTACTCAATCCAAAACTTCCATGACTACTTCGGTAGTCAACCAAACAGAGAGAGGAAAGAATTATCCACTGCCCAAGAGTTTTGACTCTCCACAAGCATCGAGACGTGGCCGACGAAGAGGAGGAAGAGATGGATATCGTGGACTCATCGACAAGGAGTATTCCTTCAATAAAGATTAAGTTCTTGATATCTTTGAAATGCTTCTAGCGGCTGGGACCATTACGCTTCCCTCACCAAGATGTCCCGAGCAGGTTGGTCAAACAGATCAAATCGACTACTACCCATACCATCGGATGGGAGGACATGTGATAAAAGATTGTTATCCCTTAAAGGATATCATCGCATGCCTCGTCAAGGACGAGAAGCTCAAGTGTGATGAGCAAGAAGCACTAGAGGCCGAAATTGTGACGGCCAACATGGTTTGCTTCGTGATTGATAAATCTAAACCCCAACCAGTGGCTAAGAGCCTCCTATTTCAATGGCCCTGCGACTTTGACAAAGCCATTGTACCGGATGTATACGAGAAGTTCCTTATTATGGGACTTATACCTCCTGTGAAAAAGTGGAAAACATCAAAAAGAAGGACTCCCTTAAAATGAGCTCTTAACTGCTTATACCATTGTTCTCGTACCCATGGGCTCAAAGATTGTTGGCCAATAAAGGATTTGATACAAGAATACATAAATCAGGGGACCATAGTCATCGATCCTATCCCACCTAAACATCGAACCCACCAGGTCCCTATGTTGGAGAAGGTCAAAGGTTGTCCTCACCGAGAACTTTTCAAGCTATGCTCAGAATATTCTGAGACACTCAACTTCTCATTTGATACTGAGGAAGTGTCGGAGCACAGCTGGACTACTTACATAAACCACAGTGAGAAGAAGCCTATGCAAGCTGAAGCTCTAAGAAGAGCAGGTTCGAAAGAGCTGGAGATGGCACTATTTCAAACAAACATAGCTGCAGAAGCTTCCCCTGGGCCTCGAAATGTTACGAGCCGGGGTAGGAAGACAAAGAAAGGAAGAAACGGAGGCCCTCATTCAACAGTACGACCTCATCCCAACTTGAAAGACTTTATGCCCAGACCCTTGATGATGAACAGTCTTCATGAGCCAAAATAAACGGATGAAGCCCCTCTAGGAACAACTGCCAATGTGACTTGGGTATTTGAGGCTGAGTCCAAGCCCCAAATCATGGGGTTGGAGTTGAGATCTGGTAAGAAGACTGCAAAGATTAAACCGCCTAAAGTTGTTTCCTCTAAGAAGGTGACACTTATGAGAGAGGCACGGGCCAAAGCATCCAATGTTGCTGGACATTCGAAACAATTGGCAGATGGAAAGACTGGCGACTACAATGTGGCCTCTCATTTAAGAAGGATCCCAGCTACCATAAGCGTCTATGATGCCCTTTTGCTTTCAAAAGAACTTCAGGCTGGGTTGATACAAGCCCTCTCATCTCCAAAAGAATTTCAGGACAAAATGGACCAAGTCAAACTTGACCCAGCAGTTCTTCCTAGCACTATGCCATTCACCTTTTCTAACACAGATCAGCAACTAGGGACAAAGCCCCATAATCGCCCTTTGATGGTGGAGGGGATCCTACATGGCATATACATCAATTGGATAATGATCGATAGTGGATCAACTATAAAACTACTTCCCCTAGGAACGTTAAAGTACCTGGGGATGGATGTCCAAAACTTGCAGGAAGGACATATGGTGATACAAGGTTTCAACTAGGCTACCCAACAGACTATGGGGAACTGAAGGCTTATGCGACATTTTAAGTCATTGAAACCAAGGTGTCCAACAATGTATTGTTAGGGCGTCCATGGTTACATGACAATTGTTTCATACCCTTGACTCTTCATTAATGCTTCAAATATTTCCATGAAGGGAAGCAGCATATGGTTTGTGCCGATCGAAAGCCCTTCACCAAGGTAGAGTCTCATTATGAAAAAACCAAATTCTATAATCTTGAGAATCCTGCCCCCACTCCATTGAGGAATCAGAGAGTGACAGTGATTCTGACGAAGATTATGAGATTGGGCAAGCATTGATCAAAGCCTTCAAAGGTTTAGATGTCAAAGAAGGAGCCAAGCCGCTCACTACCATCATGTCGATGAGTGTCGATTGAGATACGTCGTACCAGACCAAAGACGGCGTACTCAATTCTCTCTTGAAGATGAAATTCAAGGAAGGACAATAAGAGGAGTATGAGCATCATCTTGAAGATGAAATTCAATGGTCTCTTTGTAGCCTTCAGGCTCACAAGATCATGAGTTGTATGAATTATAACCCATCTACCAATCAAGGCCTAAATGAAAGAAAGGGGATGGTATCTCCCTTTCAAGTACTTGAAAATGTATCCCGAAAGAAGTAATTGAAAATGTTCAATACTTGGGGGCTCGGATATACCTTGACTTTTAGGACTAGCTCAAAGAATGTGCACAAAAGGAAATGGACGGTCCAATGTGTCAAAGTGTCTCTAAGCAACCACAATGACCAGAATTCAATTTCAAGAGATGAGATGGAGCTTGCCCCATGCCAACTGGACCATGGAGGCCAGGCCACATTTGATGAGCTGATATAAGTCGAGTTGGGTGAAGAAGGAGATCATAGGCCCACCTTCCTAAGTTCATCTTTGGAACTAGAAGAAAGGGAGCGATACGTTGATTTCCTCCATCTTAACCGAGACATCTTTGCATGAAATTACCATGAGATGCCCGGGTTGGACCCGCCATGGCGACTCACAAGCTTGTTGTCGATCCTCACATCAAACCTGTGTAGCAACTTCAGGGGAAGTTTCATACAGATGTAGCACCTCAGATTGGGGCCAAGGTTAATGAATTAGTAAAAGCAGGGTTTATTAGGGAAGTCCTATACCCTAAGTGGCTTGCTAATATCGTAACGGTCAAAAAGAAGAATGGGCAGATAAGGGTATGCATTAATTTTTACAACCTCAACTCAGCCTGTCCCAAAGATGACTTCCCTTTGCCTCTCACCAAAATCATGATTGATTCGACTATAGCATGTGAAACCTTCTCATTTAAGGATGGGTACTCCGATTGCAATCAAATCAGGATGGCCCCTGAAGACGAAGAATTGACAACCTTCATAACTACAAAGGAGATATATTGTTACAAGGTGATGCACTTTGGATTAAAGAATGATGGCGCCACTAATCAGCCCGCCATGACGATCATATTCGAATACATACTTCACAATATCGTGGAATGCAATGTCAATGATCTTGTGGTCAAGTCAAAGGACCGATCCACTCACCTCATGGATCTTGAAGTCTTGTTAAAAAGGTTGAGAAGATATCAGTTGAAGATGAATCCTTTGAAGTGCACCTTCGTGGTGAAATTGAGGAAATTCCTAGGCTTCATTGTAAGGCATCGAGGAATTGAGATAGATCCTACCAAAATACGCGCCATTCAAGAGATGCCTCCACCAAGGAATCTGAGGGAGTTGAAATATTTCCAAGGTCGGTTGGCATACATCCGAACGTTCTTAATGAAAAGTGTGATTTTGAGTAACTTCAAGTTCTTGAGATCCTATTGTATTTTTTTTCTTGTACTTTATTTGAAGTTGTTATATTGTAAAGGACTTCTTATGAGTGATCTAGACTATGAAGAAAAGAAAAGAATTGAAAAGATTATTATTATGCACTCTGGCTAGATCACATATGTCCTTCTTTCATTGGTATCAAAGTTATTGATACTTGTTGCCATTAGTTGTTTTTTTTTATTTTATTTGAGTCAAGATATAGCTTAGAATGAGATATAAAAAAGCTAATGACCTTTGTGACCTAGTAATAGTTTATAATTATTGGAATATTCAAACATCAAGAAAGGCACTCTGTATAATGGGTATTCTGTGCTAATTTAGAGAACTGATATGAAGAAGATAATAATTTATTTTTCTATTGCATGCTTTAATAATATTATGTGTTTTTTAGATTTGAGATCCTAAGTAAATTGAATTGAGAGTTATGGATTCATCAATGAAGGGTACCAATTTTGACCTGACAAAATCAAGGAACTGTCCACTGAGTACCGTGAATTTTTCGACTAATCATATGATTTTATTTTTCGCTAAAATTTAACTATAACTCAATAAATTGAGTTTAATTTCAAAAAAAAAATAGCTTTATCAAGAAATTTCTTGTGGTTTGAATGATATGGTCAATTTATTGAATTGTGCATAAGTGTTTTTTTCTGCAACAAAAACAATTTCAATGACTTCGAAGTCATGATTTTATTTTCATTCTTAAAATAATGTTTTGTAGCCTACACTAAGTTTTTAGACTTTTATTTTGAGTCTAGCTTCTAATAAAATATTTGAGAAGAAAATATCTATGGAAAAAGAAGAATAAAAAGTTTTGATTGAAGAGAGGTTGTCCTAAATTTTCTGTAAGACATGAATAGCTATATTTATCAAGTCTACTCAGCAGAGTAATATGAGGCTTGTAGAACGATATGTGTTATCATTATGTGTCTACTTTTAAACAAAATTGGTTTGAAAATGAAACTCCATGACGGTAGAGAGAAAACAATTTTACTAAACAGTATTCATCCTGGAATTCTACATTATAATTTTATTTTATGACGTGAATGTCACTTATTTATTTCTCTAAAGAAAGTAATATTTGGGATTCACACCATGATGTTATTCTTTGGTTTTGAGTCTAATTTTCAACAGAAAAAATTCAGGAAGAAATCCTTTGTGAATTGAGAGAAAATATTATTTCATTGAGATGTGCGCAACCTGATTTTCTGCTGAAAAAATTGCATGTGACGTGAATGTCACTAAATTGTGACCCACTAAATGGTGTGATTTAGGGATTGAGCTATGCACTATTTTCTATTTCTTAATCTATTTTAATACTCAAAAGGAATCAGAGATAAACTCTTTATGAGTTGAGAGACATCATATTTTTATCATGGGCTGCAGTAAATTAAAAGATGTGGCATATTAAGGCACATATTTGGACTCCTCATAATAGAGATTAGGGCTCATTTAAAAGTTTTATAGTATGACATGAGTATAGTTTATAATAGTAAAACCTTCAGAGAGAGGTAACACAAAATTGGCAAGATATGACACTCTATATGAATAGTGTTCGATCAGGGAATAGCAGACAGAACAAAAAACACAATACCTATAAAAGCATATTGGTTTCTTCGAAATGAAGGGAAATAGAGATAGACTTAGTGGTAGCATAGAAATGCTAAAGGTCAGTGGTAGAATCAAATTTATGAATATTTGAAATGATGGGATGAAGAAGAGTATTTCTTCACGGTGTGAAAAAGGGAGAATGCAAGTTCCAAAGAGATTGACACTTCGTAACATGTGAAACCGATGACCAAT
Organism: Amborella trichopoda; assembly: GCF_000471905.2. The sequence goes on from NW_006500104.1 coordinate 2,871,661, forward strand.
ATATTATCTATTAGTTGCGTACTCTTTCAAGATCACAAAACATGTCAACAAGTAAAAGCAAATAATCAAGAAAGCCCAAGTACCATACTACAATGTTTTGAGGCATGAAATTTATCCCACATTATATGGTAAGGTCATATAGGGAAAGATGATTTAGTAACCTTTTATTTTATGTTTTATATACTTTTTTTGTTATATCTTGGCTATTTTTTTTATGAATATGTATGGAGTGTATGGATATTAAGTGATAGGTGCTAACAAATTTAAAGAGTCGGTTTTGAAATACCCTGTATTTTTCTGCCTCCTTGTGCTTGAGTATGAACTACTTAAGGTAGTGTGGTTTGATCATGGGCTTTAAGCCTAAGTATGAAACACATGAGATGGGTTTGGCTCTTCAAATATGTGAGTATGAAGGGAATGATCTGATGGAAATCGGTCTTAGTGACTATCCCTCAATAATTTCTAGTAATGTGATGTGTTGCACGTGATGATGCTTCTTAATAAAGTCTCCATATTTTCCAAAATGAAGTATTTTGTCGAGATTTGGATAACTACTCTTTATTCGTGCTTTATTTTGGGTAAAATTGTAATATGGACTTTATGACTTGTTTTTGTAGATGTGAACATGACTTGGTAGGTAATATGGTAAAATGATTTTTGAAAACTAAGTATGTATTTTAAAATTAAATTGGATGATTTGAGAAAAACCTAAGTTTATGAATATGGTTTTGAAAAAACCCCATAGTTTTGCTAGATCCACTACGTCTTTGTAGAAAATCATTCTAAACTATCATACTGTTATCTACCTATTGCTTGTGAATGTAAAGATACCAAGTCTATAGTTTTTTTTTAAAAGGAGAAAAGCAATGTGTCTTGGCTGCCTAGTTCTATGTCATCGTAAATAGCAATGCTTATTGGGCTGGGTTGAGCCTTTAACAGGCCGGCACGAAAAAGGCCCGAAAATTTGCCCAACGGGCTTGCTTGCCCCAATAGCCCGAAAATATCTCAGGCTGGCCCGACCCATTTAGCATGCCATTTTATTGTATTTTTCCAATCTTCAGTCTCCAAACTTTTTTTCCAATCTTCAACCAAAAAAATTAATACATGCTAAAATATGTTTTAGAAAATTTAAAACCCATTCACTCTCTCTAGAAATCCAATCTCTTTCTCTATAAAACCCATTAGAAACAATATATCTCTCTATCTAAAAACCCAATCTCTCTCTAGAAACACTATCCCTTTTTTCTCTAAAAACCCAATCTCTCTCTAGAAACTCAATATCTCTTTCTCTCTATAAAAACTCATTCTCTCTTTCTCTCTCTAAAACCCTATTCTCTCTATCTAGAAACTCAATCTCTCTCTAAAACTCCTTCTCTCTTTAGAAACCCAATATCTCTTTTAGGGGTGGCAATAGACTCAGGACCCGCCTCGGGACCCGCCGGATATACCCAACAAGGGTCCAGCATTTGGACCTTGCAAGTATGGTCTAGGTCACATCTATGGATCCGAAATAGGCATGGGTCGAGTACGGGTTCCGGTGAACCCAACTCAAATTTGTAATAAAAATATATATATTAGTTTTATATTTACTATAATGTCAAGGGTTTAAAATGTAATTATTTCTTTATGGGTGCATATAGAGATTTTGATCGAAAAAATTAGTAATTTTGTATTTACTATAATGTCAGAGCTATAAAATGAAAATGCTTTTTTTATGGGTGCATAATAGGATTTTGCCAAAAAAAAAAGAAAACCTTTTATTTTGGTTCTCCCCTTCCTATAACATAATCTCACACTTGGAGCTCATAATTTATTTTTGTGCTGAATTTATTGTGCTCTTGTAAGAAATTACTATTGATCAGTATTTGGTTTCTAGATTGTGATTTCTTTATTTAGTGTCATCAATATTTTTTTCATCTCTATGAGAATGCTAAATTAAATTAACGGGGTTAGGGCTCATAATTTGTTTTGGTGCTGAATTTTTAGTGTTATTGTTTGAAATTACTGATATCAATATGTGATTTCTAGATTGTGATTTATTTATTTAATGTTACCAGTATTTTGTTCATCTTCGTGTTATGTTTTATGAGAAAATTGAATTAAATTCATAGGGTTAGGGCTCTTAATTTATTTTGATGCAGAATTTATAGTGTTATTGCAAGAAAATCATAAGATTCAACTTTAACATTTTTAATTTTATGATGGATGGATATTTCTTAGTCCCACTCTACTTGGAATCATGTGATTTGTGAATAGCCACAAATGTGTGGTACATTGTTTTCTATGCCTTTATTATTTCTGGTCAATAATGGGGTATTGCATTTCATTACATTCTTATTTTCACTTGTGTTGTCTTGCCTAAGCAATCACATTGCAAAATTGAGAATGACACACTTATTTGTGTGTCAAAGCTTATATTTCTCTCTCATTTCTATTATATTTTTTATGATATTTTATTCTTGGTGAAGCTCTTCAAATTTCCTAAAGAAGCCCTAAATTTAATTTTAATATTCTTGCTCAAATCCGTGCATTTTCATTGTTTAATCGAGGGACCTGTGTAGAGCTTGTAAAATCTGTTGTCTTTGAAATGCCTCTTTCATTTCTTACTTTTATTTATTTATTTATTGTTGTTGAAGATCTTCAAATCCTCTACAAAAATGCTAAATCGATCTTTTTTATTTCCACTTTTTACTCTTTCTCTAGATTGTAATTTCTTTATTTACTGTGATTAGTATTTTATTCTTCTCTATGTTATGTTTTCTGAGAATATTGAATTATATTCATAGGGTTAGGGCTAATAATTTATTTTGGTACCGAATTTATTGTGTTCTTGTAAAAAAATTTTGTTCTCAGTATTTGTTTTCTAGATTGTGATTTCTTTATTTAGTGTGATCAGTATTTTTTTCATCTCTGTGTTATGTTTTCTGATAATGCTGAATTAAATTAACAAGGTTAGGGCTCATAATTTATTTTCGTGCTGGATTTATAGTGTTATTGCAAGAAATTATTGCTATCCATATGTGATTTCTAGATTGTGATTTATTTATCTAGTATTATCAGTATTTTGTTCATTTTTGTGTTATGTTTTATGAGAATATTGAATTAAATTCATAGGGTTAGGGCTCTTAATTTATTTTGATCCTGAATTTATAATGTTATTTCAAGAAATTCATAAGATTCAACTTTCACATTTTTAGTTTTATGATAAATGGATATTTCTTATTCCCACTCGACTTGGTATCAAGTGATTTGTGAATAGCTTTTATTAATTTCTCGTTAATAATGGGGCACTACTTTTCATTACATGCTTATTGTCACGTGTGTTGTCATGCTTATGCAATCACATTGCAAAATTGAGAATGTCACATTTATCTGTGTTGCCATAATTCCATTTTCTTGTAGTATGGTTAATAACCTCTTGGATAACAAACTTTGAAAAATAACTATGCTACAAGAGTTTCTTTGAGAGTGTCCCCTTGTTCTTTGTTGTTGATAAAATGCTACAGGAGTTTCTCAATGCCTCTGGTGTGGGAGTTTTTTTTCCCTGAGTAGATAACTATGGGAATATTATTTTTTATATTTACTTTTTATTGTTGGGTTTGTTTAGTTTTCCTTCGCTCCAATTATAAATGTTGTAGCTACGATACTCTTTTTGTTACCTTTCTATTTTTGATGAATAATGCTTATGGGTTCATGAAATCTAAATATAATTGGATGAATGTAATTGTATAGTCCATAATAATCGGTAATTGTATAAAATATATTGGAGTATAGTCCATGATGACATGTGCAATGGATGTGTGGTGTTCAATGATTATATATAATATAATAGATCTGTTGTTTTCCTATAATAGGATAGACCCACACACTTCATCAAGCATGGGCCATGAGAATATTGGAGGCAAGAGAAACCTCCAATGGACACAACCAGAAGAGGACTTGTTCATTCAACTTATGGAGACCGAGATTAGGGCTACGGGGCAGGGGGGAGATTTGAAAAAAGGTGCATGGAAACGTATGGTAGACTCCATAACAATGCAATATGGGTCAATAAACACCTTAAGTAGGCTAAAAAGTAAGCATAAGTTCCTTAGAAAATTGTACTTTGATATCAAAAAACTTGTCTGTATCGGGTTTCGGATAGGATGAGAGTAGGAGGATAGTAACCACGGAGGTTGTTGTTTGGAATGACTTTCTAACAGTATGTACTTACTCAATTGCATAGTCTTTTAAAATATTGACTAGGTTTAAATACGAATATTGCTAAAATTAATTTATGGTCTTCTATATGCAGGAGAATGAATGGGCAAATAAATATCATAGCAAAACTTTGCTCGAGTATTCACTGCTAAATAAGATCTACAAGGGTGGCACGGCATATGGAACTTACAAATCTATTGGGGGTGGCATTAGAATTGAGCCAGAAAGTCCCAACACTTCAATCTCAAATGACCTCCCATTAAAAGTCCAGGATGAATCTAGCTCATCCACATCAAAAAGAAAACAGTCTCAAACTCCAATAGGAACACATCGCCAAAAAAAGCAACCCTCCATCGCCGAGTCCATGTCTTTAGCCATGACAGAGATGACCCAAAGCATTAAGATGCTGGCATGTGACACCGTAAATAACAGTAATACTCCTGTGGTGGATGGTCCATCCAAGGCTAGGAGAGATGCTTGTAAGATTGTTGAAAGCATGTGGAAAGTAGGTGAAGTTGGCGATGATGCCCTTCTATCGACGGAAAGGATCTTCCAAGATTCTACAAAGGCGGAGATGTGACTAAACTTGGGGGATCCAAGGATACACTTGGGGGATCCAAGGATACAAAGGGCTTACTTAGATGAAAAGATGAAACACTTTCGATAGATACCTGATTGACTATGTTTAAGTGTAACATTAAAGATGACTATGTTTAATTTTAACATCAAATACTACTTCTTTCATTTCTATGTGGATGGTTTATGTTATTTTAATGTCCAATATTGCTTAATGTTTGCTTTGTGGATTATAGCTTCTTTCATTTCTATGATGATTTGCTCTGTGGATGATGGCTTCTTTCATTTCTATGATGGTTTGCTTTGTGGATGATGGCTTCTTTCATTTCTATAATGGTTTGCTTTGTGGATGATGGCTACATTCATTTGTATGATGGTTTGCTTTGTGGATGATGCTTTCTTTCATTTGTATGATGGTTTGCTTTGTGGATGATGATTTCTTTCCTTCGTATGATAGTATAAGTTGTGGATGATGGCTTCTTTCATTTGTATAATTATTTGTGTTTTGTTTTTGCAGGTTTTTTCTTTCACGTCATTGTTGTGTTGTTATTGCAAGACTATTTTCAGTCTTGGAAAGCATTATATCTATGATTTCTAGTGTATGAGTGAAATAGAATGGTAGATATTGATTTAAAGGTCTAGAGATAAATATAGGTGTAACTTAGGAAGGTCCAAGGTAATATACCAGTGATCATTGTAGTTCTTATTTCTGCGGGGGCTATTTGATAATGGAATTTATAGATCCCTGAAGGAGTAGGTTGGTGAAGATGACATTTGGGCTTTGGAAAGCTAGATTTTTCGTATTTAGGAATTAAATGCAGTATCCTATACGAACACAAGTTGATGTAGTTATTGCATGTGCAATGTTGCAAAACTACATCATGATGACATGGGGAGCCAATAGTAGAAGAGAGTTGTGTTTTAGAAGGAGGGTTGAGAGTGAACTGGTAATTGACAGAGATGATGGTTTCTCGCAATTGACTCAAGGGCATGATAACGTCAGTCTGCGAGATGCCATGGCGACGCAGTTGTGGGAGTCCTACCTAAATCGCTAGAAGTTATTTCTCCCATTTATTATGTTGAAATAGCACAGTCATCATTTGATTATTTGTCAAAATTGATACAAAGGTTGTTTGGCCTTTGAAATTTGGCTATTTTCTTGGCCATGCACTATGTGGGTTTGCTTTTTCAATTATGTATGTTTAAACTATTATAGGTTATTCTTGAATAGGCTGGTTTTATATATGATATATGGATACACGAATTGTGAATGTTGCTTGACATGCAACACACATATCTTAACAAACAACATACAAATGTTGTGTGCCATTATAATCTTAGAGAGAGAGAGAGAGAGAACACACAAATGTTATGCACATGACTTGTAAATGATGTATATTTTTTAATTGTAAATGATGTATATTTTTTAAGTTGGATATGGATGCATCAGTAGTGAATGTAGGTAGTATTGAAGTTATTACAGGTTATTGTTGAATGGGCTGATTTTTTACTGCTTGCATTGTGCATGTGTGTTTGAATGGGCTGATTATGGGTTGATTTCCATGGCCAATTTGTCTATTTGATAACCTCTTTGTCTATTTGATAAGCTCTTTGTCTATTTGATGAATAATTCTCATGTTCCGTCATGATTAACATTAGAGAGATGAAATTTGGAGCCCATGTATATGTATATGTAACAGTATGATCTTTGATTCTTTATCCATTTTCTTGAGATGGTTTGTACCTGTTCATGTTGGAAGAATGGTACTTGTGGTTGAATTATGCACCTTCACAAAGTGTGTTGAAGGCATCTTTCAATAAAGTAAAACTTCTCTTCTCTCTCTCACTCGAAGGTCAAAGAAGATGAAGGAGCAAGCAGAGTGCTCTGAATCTGTGTTCTTCATCCTTTTGAAGTATGTTATTTCTTCATCTTTCTCTCTCTTTCCCTTGGATCTCTTCCTTGAGCTCTAATTCCTTGTTACTGAGCTAGATGAGTATTATAACAAGTTCTTTGCAAACTATTATTAATTGTTTTTTATTTGTATGATTTAGATATTCACTATCTTGACATTTTAGTTTGATATTTGCTTGTTTCTTGTCTAACATTGGGAACATTTTATAGGGCTAATCATTCTTTATATAAATTGAAGCTTTTTTGGGGCTAGTCATTCTTTATATAAATTCAAGCTTTTGTCCATGCAATGCTTCTTGGTAAAGGGCCCGTATGTTCAACTCCTATTTTATGTTTTGTATTTGGCAGAAAATTTTTTATTATTTGTCCATCATTGTCATGTCAACTTCTTATCGTTCCATCTGTTTCAGCTTTCCATGAGATTGAGATTGATCATGTGCTATATATATATATATATAAGCTAGCTTGATATTGTCATGGTGTTTGTGGTGAGTCAGTCATTGAGTTGAATTTGTCATATATGTATGTCTTTCTCTCTTGCAAACTACTATTATATTCTATATTCTATGCTATTCTCAACTTGTGGTTGATATGTTACAATATTTTTCTAACTTAGTTTTGTTTTTTCTTAGTTTAATTCAAGGCGATTTCTTGAATTGTTATTTTTGTTTTCTCCATGTTGTTTTCTTATTGTTAGTCTCTTTTGAAGCATAACGTTCTAAGTTTTTGTGAATTCTCTTGACTTCATTGAACAAACGATGCCTCTCTCGGCATCTTGGGGGGTGTCTATTCTTCCATATTGATTAATTTACTATGTATTGTTTTTGCAGGCGGCAAATTACCTGAACGTAAAGAATTTACTTGATAGAACTTGATTGGTGGTCGCATATCGCATCAAGGATTAGAGCGTGGAAGACGTTCAGAACATATTTGGAATTGAAAATTATTTTTCTCATGATGACGAGGATGCAGTGAGGAAGGACAATGAGTGGGCTTTTGAATGAGTCCCCCATGAATCCCAAAGTTTTTTGCTTTAGAGCCTTATTATTTCAGTAATTGGTATCAGGGTGGGTGTTTAAGTATGGTTGGATTAGTGTGAGTTGTAGATTTTATAAAGGCATTTTGCCTCTCTCTCATTATTTAGAACATTATTTAGAAAGATGTCATTGTCACAAGTAGCAGTTGATTCTTAAAGATCCCACTTTCGCAGTTGATTATTAAAGATCTCATTTATTCACAAGTAGCAGTTGATTGTTAAAGATCCCATTTATTGGTCTTTAAAAAGAGGAAGATGAATATTTACTTGGATCTGAGATAGAGTGAGATAGAGGCAGATGAATATTTACTTAGATCTGAGATAAGATCAAATAGAAGTCATTTGGATATTCATATCCTAATTGGAGCTATTTACCCCAAAAATTGGGGTACTTCATTTGACTTTTGAGAAGAGGCCTTGGGGTGCCATTAAACAAAGTCATGAGAATTTCTATTGGCTTCTTTTTACTGTAATTTTCATATAATTTTGTTGCTTTCATTCCAAATATCCATCTCGGCTTCTTTTTACTGCAATTTGCATAGAATTTTGTTGACTTCACTCCAAAGGTCCATCTTTGAGATGGATATTTTAAAAAACACAAAATGGTGTATCAAAATAACTAGAGCAAAGATGGGAAAGCCAGATTTCCCGTCCTTTGATTTGGGATGTATGTTCTATACCACATATGAATATTTGCTTGGATCTCAAAACTGAAGTTTATCAGTAAAGCTCTCTGAGTTTGCTCTATTTTCTTTAATGAGTGTATGAAGTTTCAACGATTTTCCTTGATGCGAGTATGAAATATCAGAAAATGCAACAGAGAAAATTAATAAATACGTAATGCTTTACCAGCTTTATATTTCTTTTTCTTTTTCTTTAATGAGATTGTGAAGTTTCATTGAAGGAGAGACAACGAGCTTCGATCATATGGGCTCTTGTCAACATTTTTGTTAACTTTGAAGAGTTTACATTGTTACTTTTATATTCGAGTATAGCTTAGTAGGACCAATTTGACATGAGTAGGAATTTGTATTTTTTGGCATACGAGGTATGCCTACGATTGAAACCTACAAGTTATCCCTCAAGAAAACCAAACTACTTATGAAACTTAAACACCTATTCAACTGCATATTTGTGAAAAGACTCAACAAATTGTATACTCACAATAGTTTAGAAAATATATTGATTTCTATTTTGAGACAGCTGATTAGGAAACTAGTGATTTGGTACACAATATTGAATTGAGGTTGTGCTTGACATTGTCTACAGATTACTTCAATTTTGATGTGCAATGAAGTTTATTATGCAACATCTGCCTCAATTGATGTATAAATATTTCTCTTCAGGACGGTTCTCTCACTCATCAATAAAACTCTCATAATACTCTCTACACACTTTCTCTCTCTCAATCCAATATATTTTACTTTCAATTGATATTGTATCCCAAAAAATAATATTCTACAAATCAATAATAAATAAATAATATCTAAGTCTCAATTTTAACATTTTATATCTTGCCTATTTAAAGCTAATAAAATACAAGTACCGATAACTTCTTTAACTTCCCAGGAGGTTATCAAACACAAAACCAGATCTTCTTTAACTTCCCAGGAGGTTTCAAACACATAAACCAAGAACTTCTTAATTTCGTAGGAGGTTATCAAATATAAAAACCAGGAACTTTTTAACTTCCCAGTGAGGTTATCAAATACAGAAACCATGAACTTTTTAAGTAACTTCTAATTTACAGTTCTTCAGAAACATCCAATTTACAGTTTATGAACTTGCTTCCAATTTCAAATAGGCACATAGAGAGAGAAAAATGAACGCAACTTGAGGAAGGAACTCTTCTCTATGCAGCCTTTTCTTCTCCATTCAGTTTTTTTCACCAGAAGGTCCATAACATAAAGAGGAGAGAGAAACAGAAGGAAAAGGAGAGGGAAACAGAGACGATAGGTGCAGATGCATTGAGGGCCCGTAGAGAAACACCTTTTGGCCATCGATTTCTCTTAAACTCAAGGGAGAAATGATTGTAAGCTTTACCTATCCCCTTTTGCTAACCCTAATTCTCTCTCAATCCCTTCTATTGTTCGCAAAATCGCCCGATCTAACCGCTAACCGCCTGGTTAGATCGAAACCGGTCAGTGGTTGGTTCCGGTTTTGGGCAGTTAGGATGATCAACCGATATTTAAAAAAAAGATTCAAAAAAATATATATAAATTCTCAAAACTAAGAAATTTGATTTATAATACATTTTTAAATATTCTTTACATTATGGTAAAGATTGAAAATTGTTTTGGTCATTAATACTCACGTTTATATTTTCTGATATTTTTTTTAAAAAAAAAATAGCCATCGAAAAATATAAAATGGGTTAAAATCCATTTTTTTCATTAATTTCCAACTTTATTTGAATGTGTTTTGGTTTAATCATTCTTTATATGCTTTTCATATTTTAGTAGATTTGTTTTTGTACTTTTGTTTTTTTTTTTTCAACACTTTTTTGACCGCCCGGGATATGTCCGGTCAGAGCGGTTGAATCGGCCGGTTTTTCGGTTAGGCCAGTTAAACCGCTTTCATACCCATGTCCGGTTAACCGTTCCAGTTCGATTTTGTGAACATTGCTTCCCTTCAGTCATGGCCCCCAGCTCAAGCCATTAGACCCTCTTATTTTTCGGTGCCGACTCTCAAAAATCCAGCAAGCACCTCCATTCATTAACGCCACGAAGTGTCCCGTCTTTGGCCAAAACTCACTAGGCACGGGTCAGGTCCCGGGTCCTAACCAACATTCTGAGTATGGATACGGGTCTGGGGTACTTTGGACCAATCAAGTCTAGGAATGGGTCCATATCATGCTATTCCGGTCCATGTCTGAGTCTGGGTCCGGGTCTAGCAAGGCCCGACCTGTTGCCGCCCCTAATCTCTTTCTCTCTCTAAAAGCCCAATCTCCCTCTAAAAACCCAATGTCTCACTCTCTCAAACCCAATCTTTTTCTATCTCTAAAAACCCATTAAACCCGTCCTCTCTTTCTCTCCCTAAAAACTTATTATCTCTAAAAACCCAAAACATTTCTCTCTAAAAATCCGATCTTTCTAGAAACCCAATATCCTCTCTCTAAAAATCCAATATCTCTAAAAACCTAATTTCTCTTTAAAAGCGCATTCTCTCTTTAGAAGCAATCCACTTTTCTCTCTCCAAAAATCTAATCTCTCTTACTCACTCTAGAAACCCAATCTTTTTCTCTCTAGAAATTCAATCTCTATTTCTTCTTTCTAGAAACTCACCCTTTTTGTCTCTAAGAACCCAATAAAAGTTTCTAAAAATATTTTAACATTTTTTGTCTTTTTTGGCTTTCTACAACAAAAAAAAGTTGGGAGAGTGAGATTAAAAATATAAAAAAATAATAAAGAAAAAAAAAAGAGGCTTCTTAATAAGCCTGGCCAGGTCGGGCAAGGCCTAGTCCAATATGGTCCTTACAGGGCTTCAAGTCTGGCTGTATATTACCAGGTTGGATCGGGCCCAGCCCATGGCAGCCCTAGTCAGCATCAAAATCATTTCAATGCCTAATGATTATCATGTCTCCATTTATGCCTAACTTCAGAGTCTCATTAAAATTTGTGTGCTCGCATCAATAAAGCTGCTGATTTTCTCTCTAGGGAAGTCCACCTGCTAGGCATACGTCCCCGACATAGTTCACAATATGTTTTTTTTTTTATACATGAAAGTCTTATATGTGAAAGCTTATATATATCATCTATTTTATTTGAGCAGTGTAGATTAAGCACTATTTAAAAAGACATACAATATATTGACATTATTTTAAAAGATATGTCAAATCTACACCGTCCAAATAAAATAAATGGTTATAGAATATCGCAAACTTATTTCTGTAAAAGTTAACCTTATAAAAAATGCACCCCAATATAAATAAGATACTAAGTGATTACCTCACTCAAGTCCAAATAAAATTTTTTTGAACTTTATGATACGCTTCAAGTTGTCAGATTTAAAATACCTCCTCATACTAAATCTAATTATACAATCCCCTCGAAAAAGAATATATCCCAGAAAAAAACTATTTAGTGGTGGTGCATAGAAAAAGGCCTTTAAAACCTTCAAACCAAGCACAAACACACGCTACAAGATCAAAGCGTACCCATTGAACAAGATCAAAACGTACCCATTGAAAATCCAGATGGTACAGTCGATACAAAACATTTTGAGAAACCAAAATAATCCCAAAGCTCTATATTAACACCAAATAGAAATGGGTGCGGTAGGTATAGAGCTAAGGCTCTAAAAAATCAAAATAGGGCCCACCATCAAATAGTGTCAAGAAATGTGGTATTAATATTGAAAATCTTTGTGATTGCTTTAAAATATATTTTAATCTCTAATTATAAAATTTAAAGCATCAAAAACAGGATAGATCAAACAAATCTATGAAAACTTGAAAATTGACGGTCCAAAAATGTGTTACAAGATGCTCTATTTCCAAAACTTGAAATCTATTTTTTTCTCATATTGATGTCGAGATGATCAATTTGAAAATATTTGGACATCAAAACTACTTCTAATGAAATTTTTTAGGTATGCCCTAATTTGATTGTTTAGAGCCTCGGCTCTATATAAACTTTTTCCAATAAAAATAGTTGCCAGATAGATTGTTAACAGTTTCAAAAAAAAAAAACCTCGCCCGATATCATAAGCAACAAACCTAGGAAATGTACAATGTACAGATTTTCAATTGAAACTGGAGTTCACATCACAGAACTCCAGAGAAAGGCAAATCAGGAAAGAACACCCATTTTCTCCTTACTTTTCAATTGATCAGTACAGGCCAAATCATTCCTAAACCTTCACATTAACAAACCCACAGTAATGACTACAGAAAGAAATCCACAAGAAAAAAACATTATAACGCAACCATAATCAAAGACTGCAAGGATGAGAGAAAGAGAGATTCAGAGGGTGTACAAACTCTAATCAGAGACTGCAAAATATGATAGATTGAGAGAAGAGCTTTCAGAGGGCGTTTAAGGATTTTGGCACTTGGGCCATGGAATCAGGTGGAAAGCAAGAACACGTAAGTGTAGAAGGGGTTCTCCTTTAATGGTAAAGTGGTCTTTGAGAGAGAGAGAACTTGGATTCCTCATTTATGCAAAGATAAGTTTTTGAACTAACAGAAATGAAACATAAGTTTGCACTACTTACAGAAATGAGACACCAATCCATTGCACACGCACAATCCACCCAAGCTTCCTATACCACACCTACTATCTCAGAGCTCGAGCTTCCACTATTAATGAATGCCCCTCTAAACCTGATGCTCTTCAATCCATTGCTCTACATATACTCAACTCATCTCTCCAATATATCATGGTACAGAATATCTATGGGTGAATGTGAAAAAAAGTTGAGAATTATGGTTTTGATAAAAGCTGGATGGTGGGGGCACCATAAAAAAATGATAGGAGCACTTCAACAATATCTAAGTTGATGGAAGGCTCTTTCTCTCTATCCTCTCTCTCTACAATGTCGAAGTTGATGAAAGGATCTCTCTCTCTCTCTCTCTCTCTCTCTCTCTCTCTCTCACTCGCTGTGTGTGTGCGTGCATTTACGTATGTTATTGAGCAAGGTTCCAATATATATCGCACTATGTTGGGCAGCTAATTCATTATGCTCCAAAATTTCACTGCAATTGGGCAATGATTTTCATATTGACGACTAAAACACCATATGAGCACATCCCCCTAGTTTCTAAGACATGATCATATTTCTCACTGTGAACAAGACCTTTCAGCCAGCCTGTGCCACAAGCTTATGCAGCAAAGTAAGGGGAGGTTGAATATACCATAAACCAGTGATGCCCGGTTGATTTTTCCAATTAAAGACTACTGAATATTTCAATATTTTCTTCCCTTTATAATTTGTTGGTGCACCAGAGCCCTATAAATGATGACCAAATTCCTCTTTATCCAAGCATTACAATTCAAAAAAATAGACATAAAATTAAACAAAATAGTAACAGATATTCATCTCATCTGAAACCATACATAATAATAGAAGATGATACATCACTACAAAATTACATTTTATACATGTGAAGGTCAAAATTGGAGAATTTCAGAAGCGAAGAAGAAACAAAAAAGAAAAAAAATTGCCAACAGAAATATCTATTTGTCCTCATCATGGATTCTAATCCTCATGTCAAAAACCTCACCTCATTTGAGTATGAAAAGCCATAACCCAAAGAGTTGAGACAAGAAGCTCCTTCACATCTGAGCTCCAGGACAGAAACCCTCTCTCATGTATCTTTCCTTTACATCATCTGCAAGAAAAAAGGGGAAAACCACAAAAATATTCTGAATGAAAACATTTTCAAAAAATTGATATATAATGATTATTAATTTACCGGTCTTTGTTAACTGTAAATTATCATCACAATTTGCTCAAGTGGTATTTAGTCTGGTCGAAAGTTAAAGCCCCAAAGTAGGAAATTCACAAGACCCAAGCAGCATCCAAATTAGCAATAGCTATCCATTCAAAATGAACAGGAAAAGCAACATGCTAAACAATGTTTCAAACAAAAAAAAACAGTGTGCAGTGGCAAGGTTGATAATTAAAGGAGGAAGGAAATGAAATTCTACCGGTAAGCCCAACATTATCAGTTGCTCCAAAAAACAGTACAGTATCTCCAAAATGCTCAAAAAATACGTATTTCTAAAAGTTCATTTCTTACCATTGTTGGAAACAATCAAATTTAGAAAAGCTGAGCAACTTATCCAAAACAATAGTATCCTTAGAAGAACCAATCATTTAAAACCCTTTTTCAAACTAGAAGCCCAAGATTCCTACGTACCAGTCAAATCACTTAAAATTTATGAGAAAAGTCCTATTTTATTATCAAAATTAAAAAATAGTCATGTATATTTTATATTTTATGCTCAAGTCCCAATTTTGAGAGTGTGCATTGTATTTAAATTTTCTTTTCTTTTCTATACATCGGATTGAGTTGAAACTTGGGCAGTTGACAGTTCTCACCATCTCACATTTATTAAAAAAATACCAAAAAATATTTTAAATATTCTAAGAAGGATGACGACCTTAAACTTTCCCTTAAACCCTCTGATGACCAAGTAAGGACCTTAAACTTTCCATTAACCTGTCCCATGCCCAGGTAAAAGGGCTGGGTTGTGTTAGGTAGACAGCCAATTTAAAAATTTGCCAAAACTTATCATGAATCCTAAACCTACAATATCTTGACGATGATGACCAAAAAATATTGTTTACAAAAAAGATCAAAACAACACTAAAATTTTGAATTTTTCAGGGATGATTTGGTCATTGTTATTAAACTCAATTCATCATCATCATAGCCTTTTCCCAACTATTTGGGGTCATTTATTAAACTCAATTATGTTGTTAATCTTTTCCAAGTACGTTGTGTTGAGAAGTATGGATACCCAAATAAAGGTTTAATAAAATATATTTAAATTTTTAAAATAAAAGGTATTTTTGTGTTAATTTCCCTTTTAGGAATAACAAGGTATCAAATTTTTTGTTTTTGTTTTTTTTTTGGAAGTTAGAAGATATCAAGTTATTGGCATAATAACCATAAAAACCACTGATTTCGCTTAACATAGACCAACAGACAAATTTAAATGGTGCTCACCCATCCACATTCAACTCCCTTTTATTCTGTGATGTGTAGTGCAGGCACATGCATTTAAAAAATGGCAGACGAAGCAAAATCACACAGCAAAGCTCCTAGGAACTGGCATGCCATCCACTGAGTTGTTTACATAGTTATCAAAAGTGGCCGCATAACACATTATGCGGCTGCATCGAAGTGGATGCACCCTTTGGCACAATGCATATGCAGGAAGAATCCCATGCAGCCATGCCCACAGAGCTGGCCCGAACATGGGGATGTGGGTGCTTTAGGAAGATCATCAACCTCTGCAGAGCGTAAACAAAATTAGGATTTGGATGGATGTTTGGGTTGGGGAAGCGTAGTTTTGGATTGGGGTCACAGCTTTAGCTAATCAATTCCAGCAACTCTTTTTCCTTAGCAACCATGAAGGATGGACTGATCGCAAGGTCTAAAAGCAGCTGGGGGAATGATCACAAGAAAAACTTTTAATTCTCCTCATGACTATGGTTAAAGAAATATACATGTGTACACAGGGTGACAATCTAAGGATCAAGGCAGCAAGTCCCTTGGGTGGGTTCATTGTAAAATCTTTATATGGTGTAAGCAAGTCAGACATCAGCCACTAAATTGTCAAGCAAAGCATGAGAAGTCCTTCTCCCCCAAGTGTTGAGGGATTTGGTTGGCTAGTTATCTGTGATCATAGTTGTCAGGTGCGGGTGCGTTCTTGGGAGCGGAAGCTGGCTCGGGTCCACAGAACCGTGAATTGTTGGAAGCTCCTTGTGACTGGAATCGTCGTCCGTATTATCCTATATCAAGGGAGCACGATCCTTGTCACAGGGAAGTGCGATTCCATGAGGAAAGAATCGCAATAGTATGTTTTAAGGGATCGACAATGATGCATGGATTCACAGTACCATTGGGCACAAACCTGAACCAGTGTTTATGAATCAGTGCCGAATAGAGAAAACATCATATGCACTGCATCATACACTTGAGAACTGTGGTTCAAACCTGCTAGGAACAAGGATCACAATATAGGGATCGCAGGATCGAGGTCCGAAGCGGGTTCGTGACCTTTCCTACAAGGTTCCAGCAACTATGTCTGTGATAAGGTGGTCAGCATTGATCAACTTCAGCACCAGGTTCATTGATTTGAACAGATGTATCCCTTGCAACAAAGATGCTAAATCTCTACAGCATCTATTCCTCTTCTGAGTTTACTCAAAAAGTACCGATTTCATAGCCTTGTTAAATGTCCATGGGTTTCGCCTGATTCAAATGAAAACCTATTCCAGTACTTGTTCACATTACCTCTCCCTCGCCATGGAAAAGTGCTGTGGCATATTAGGAATTGTAGTTAAGAATGTAATAGACATGTATTTCAGACCCAGTATCCTCCTTGCAATCCTTGATAAAAAAGATAAAAACTAACACCATCAATAGGGGATGTGTTTAGATTCTCTTACAAATTGGCTGGTAACAAAGATTGAAGCTCCAAGTGCCACCTGCAAGCCTCCCATATGGGTTCTACAATTTTATGGAAATTCACTTCGAACCCCTGACCCCTCTGGTTTTGGGGTTGCCTTTCGAGACAACAATGTACAATTACTCAATCATATTCCAGACCAGCAGGTATCTTCAATGCAACAAAGTAGAAGCCCTAGATCTTCTAAAGGAGTTTGATTATACAATAGAGTTTGGGCCTCTCTACACGTTAAGGGTAATTCTGATGACATGATTCAATATGCCTCTAGAAAACCCATGGCCCTTTTGGTTATGGACAAGTTAAGTAGGCATCTATAGGATAAGGTACCTTGGTGTATGTTGTTTACATATGACATAGCTTTGATTGACGATACTAGAGACGGCATCAACACAGAGTTAGCACATTGGATGAATGTAGAATCTAAAGGTTTTAAAATTAGCCAGACTAACATAAAATGCAAGTTCAGTAATAATAGGAGTAGAAACGAGGAATTAGTTAAGATTGATCGCAAAAAAGTACCTAAAAGATATTATTTTCGATATATTCAATCGATCATCCATGAGAATGGAGCAATTGAGGAAGATATCGGGTAGAGAAATAAAGTTGGGCGGGCCAAGTGGAGATGTCCTTCTAGAATCTTATGTGATTGTTATATACCAATGAAACTAAAGGGAAAAGTTCTATAGGATGCCTGTAAAAGTAATCATTTATGGAACAGAATGTTGGGCAGGGGCAGTCAAAAAACAACATAATAGAATATGTGTAGTTGAGATGTAAGGATGTTGAGATGGATGAGTAGTAAGACAATAAATGATAGAAATCGAAATAAGTACATCCAAGGGAACTTAAGGGTGGCCCCAACAGGCGATAGGATGAGGAAAAGTAACTCAACGATGTGTCCGAAAGTACTTCCCCGATGATCCCTCCTCCTGACTTCTGATCTCGGTGACAGTAAACGCATATGAACCTCTCACCCTTGATGCTTTGGCCCTTGGCCTAACTAGCGGGACGTAGTTGATGAGCTATGGTTTGTGGTCTAACCATGTGCAACGTCGACCTAGAACAGTACATCGGTTAGGAGGAGCGATTTGGTTCAAGTGGAAGGCTCTAAAATGACAAAGGAGAAGGCCCAAAAGGATATAGATGAAAGTAGATGATGATTTATGGCCTAACTGAGGGTATAGCCCTTAAGAGCGGATTGCTGAAACAGGAATCCTATATTTGAGGAAGATGATGATGATGATGATGATGTCATATATTTGCGAAGATCTTTGATAGCTTAGAAGGGGTACCAAGTTCGTTCACACATATGGCAGGATTCCCTTGTCTGATTCCCTTTGCACAAGAGGTTACCAAGTTCATTCACAAACATACAGAGGGAATCAACCCGGTGGCAAATTCCTTACATAAGAGGGAACATTCAGAATATCAGTTTTTATCTAATCAGAGACCTTATAATCTTATACCAGTGTCTCAAAAACCGCCAAGACGCCCCTAGGCAGCCAGAGGGGATTAGGTCACCCCAGTGCCTATGCGGGCGCCTAGGGATCTGGGCAGCCTAGGTTCAAAAAGGGGCAAGGGATGTCCAGGATCATGTTTTAGGTCCAAATTTTGTATAAAATAAAAGCATGAATAAAAAATGCATATAACCCAAAAAAAACACCAAAACTGCCACATGCAATGGGTATTCTTGTACCCAGGCAAAATCAAGAATCACATGAAAGAAATTAAAGTAGAAAATATAGGAAAGGTCACACACAAAACCTAAAAGTGTACCAGGGCTAAACTGTTTTAATTGACTGAATGGTGCCCAGAGAATGTCAAGGCAGGCCTCACCTCCTTCTCTTTCTGCCCTTTCCAAGCTGCCCAGACTTGAAAGCGTGCTCTTGTTCTTGGAGGAAAGCCATAGCCTTTCCATATTTCTCGGCTCTCTCCTCTTCCTCTAAAGCCTTCTCCTTTGCCTTCACTTCAAACAAGAAGTAATTGTCTTTACGGAGCTCACGGGCTGCCCCTTTGGTCTCCCTCTTCATCTGTCGCTCCAGTTTCCTTCTCTCGGCTCGCTCGCGATCTGGGTCATAATCCCTGCCTTTCACAAAGCTGCAGAACAAAAGAACCAGTTTTTTATGAAGAAAAAGCAAAAGAGCCGAATTTTGATTAAAAGAAGAGAGCAGGTTTTATTAAAAATTAATAGGTGGGTTTTGAATAGAAATAAATAGTTTGGTTATGATTCAATCAATAGCTAAGTACCCTAAAGTTAGCAAGAAACAAAATAAAATTTGTAAGGTCCTGTAAAAAAGGAGTAACAAGCACAACTATAAGTACAGACATTAAATGGCTGAAAATTTTGTCATACTGAAAAGGTACTTCTGTGAGATAAATGCTATGCTGTATTTTGATAGAAAAGTCACAACATAACTGCAGGTAATTTCGAAAATAATCAAATCCTGCTTGCAAAGTCATAGTATATTAGATATATTGTCATTCTGTAGAAGAAATTTTTCTGTGAAACTAGGGAAGCAGCAAAACAAAATCTTCAGATGTCAACATTTCTTCAAATGTAAATAGGAAAGGGTAGGCATAATTCATTCCCATGCTAGCCACGTGGAGCATCACATTGCCAGCCATTCCTTTTCCCACATGATGCATAAGTTTCAGTATTCATATAAAGACTACAGGGTGTCTCCTATTACTCAGAAAGGTAAAAGCTCAAAAAATAGTACATACTTCTCTTCAAACTTTGGGTTAAATTCCTTAATTGGCACTGGCTTCTGCTTTCTCATTTGCAGTGGTTGACGTAGCTTCTGATGTTCAATGGATTTCTCCTCTATCCGCTGAATAATTTCCTGCATGCTGCTTACCACCAAATCTGGCATATACTCTTGTTTAATCAGGTCATGTAACAGAGCTGATACCGACGAAAATATTTCAGGGAAAGAGATAAGGCCTTCATAAGTATTTATGAAGCCTCGCAAAGTTTCGGTCACAGATACAAGTATACCAGCCCTGCAGCACCAAAGCCATGGCCAGAGCAATAAGGAAACATAGAAAATACTCAAAAAAATGTCATTTCATAAATGATAAACTAAAAGACGATTGTAACACGAAAATGCATCAACTGGCTAACCTGTAACCATCAGAGCTGAAGAAGGGCGCATTAGCAGGCATATCTATTAGCCTAAATAGGTTCAAAGGCTGTAAATCACAAACATGATCAGAGAGACGAAGCCAAGGCTGCAGCATGAGTTCCATTGCACAGGTACCCTAGAAAAAAAGAAATAACATGGCATTCACTAGTTAATTATATATGCAACTTCATTTGCACAAACCGACCCTGTAACTTATGAACTTACTTCTAGCCAGGAATGCTGTTTCAACTTTTCCTTGTCATCAGCAGCTGACATTAGCAGTGCACGTAGAAAAGTGATGGCCTCAGGAAAAAACTTGTGTGATTGTTTGGCCACCTGAAGCAACAAATTAGCATATGGAGTGCCAAGCATTAGAAAAGCTTGTCATGACACCAACATTCTCAGAGGGTGACTACAGCACCTGAATTAGGGCAGTTATTTTACACTCCATAATATGGTATCCATAATTCTAGTTACAAGAAAAGGATAGGAAACAGCAGTAGTTATATATGTTAATGGCACATCCACGTGTGAGATTTAGTTCTCTAATAAGCATTCAACCCCATGCCATGCACAAGCATACAAATGTGCAAAGATGTTCAGCTATTCGTAAAATAGCTAAGATTAAAACTATCTAGTAAGTTTTCAAAAAAGAAGTAAATGCTTAAACTTCAGTTGTATTTATTGAAGTATTAATGTTGTCCATAAGTGTAAAAGATTATTTTTGAAATTAAATATTTAAACTTCAACAATATTTATTAAAATATTACTACATGTCTAACTTGACATTTTTTTGGTTATTAATACCATAAAAAAGATATCTTTCTTTATGGAACTAAGGCTTTCATTTAAGGATGTTTTAGGAACAAAATCTGACACATAGCCAATCCTCCAGACCTGCATCTAGTATACAGCTTAGATAGAATATCTATCATCACATTGACGACAAAGAAACAGTTCAAGGCATTTTAGTCTAACGCTCAGGCAAAAATGTTGAGATATATCATGGAGTTTTCTCTTTGAAATATGGCACAGAAAAATCCTATTAGAAAGCACTAGTTTCTTCATTATTATGATCTATTGAATCTATTGATCAACTTATTGTTTCAGAAAGTATGATATAGTGCTCCACTTAATGCTTCAAAATGAGCTCACAAGTGAATAAAGCATTTATTAATGTTGATTTTAACTCTATTTGGGGGAAGAAGTCAAAATTAAGTATCACATATCCATTCAACGGGCCCCAGACTTTATTAAAAAGTATCAACTCCAGAGCATAATGATTAGTTAAAGAACAAACCATCCCTAGTTGATCCAAATCCATCAGTTCCAGCTTTAGGTGTTACATATGCATCCATTGTTTGCAGCTTATAAGAACTTTTTAGTCATTCTTCTCCATGCCCTTGTAATCCATTAATGGGGTACTACAACCTTATATACTTTCTCAAGGGGCTTTTAAGGACATTCTACTTGTTCTGTTGCATTCTCTTGTGATCCATTATAGAGTACCACAGCCTTCTATAATTTCTCAAGCAAGGGACAGCAAGGTACAAGAGATTCTACTTAAGTAAGGAAAGCAACATTCATTCTGTGTAACATTATAAAACTTTCCCAAAGGTCAAAATCTTTATATGAATGCATATTACCCAACTGATTTTGAAACTGTAACAGAAATCCCTTGGAGGTATAGTACTTTCACTGCAAACTATGCCCAACCATTAGAATCCAGGATTTCATTTTCTCGGGCAAATAGGTTCAATGGAATAAGCCAGCGGCTCTTTCCATAGACTAAAAAGACAATGCTACTCCACATTACAAGAAACAATAAAAACAAACAAAGACCAAAAACAAAGGGTTCAGAGACTGCATTGACAGATTGTTCACCAGCAACAAGTACACCATTTGACATGAAGATGACAAAAAAAGTATAAGCAAGAAAACCAAGAACACATCACCAGTCTGTGTTCACCGATCAAAGCCAACAAAAAAAAAGTCATATGATATGACAAACTTACAGCTAGTATCATAGAGCATAAGAAGGTCCCGACAACGATATCTTGGCTTGATGTTACAGGACAGCGCATAAGATACTCGCTCATCAACAAGCATGCTGGTGTCATGACAACATGGGAAAAGTCGGAGCATGGATAGATCATGGACCATAGCCGCAACAGACACAGCGTCTTGAAAGATGGCCAACTATGTTTGCCTACAAGGAGGATTGGGTCTTTCAGCATAGAGAAGCAAAAGGAAAATTTAAAATTAAGAAGACAAGAAATCTCTACATAAGTCACTTTCAGAAAAATCTATAAACTCCAATTTTTGCAAAGAAAAGTTAATAATGAGGAAGACATTGACAGGACCTGTATGCTTGAGATCATCACAGAGCTGGTTTTGCATTTTTACAAGTCGTTGCTGAGCACAGATAGCTGCAAAATATGGTGTCTCTGAGTTCATTTCCATCAAAGGTCCGACCAGCAAATTGATTTTCTTGAAATTCAATGGTTTACTATTTGCAAGGACAGCAAAATATTGCAGTAGCAGACCATAAAATATCTGCATAGGACAATAACATTTCAAATATTGGGCAATCCCAAACACAGAATTCATTCTTATTGGTTTCATTGACAGAAAGAACTCTTCACCATAATTATGAGAAACCATCTGGCAGAGTATGGGCTATAATCGAATGGTCTATGGAAAACCACAGTCTTTGGAACATCACAATCCCTCTTAATGGCACTGATGGAGAAAACGAATCCACCATTGAGGTCATGCCATGCAATGATGGGTCCCATTCTAACAATCGCTGTCCATCATGTCAAGGGAGTATGATAACCCCATGGACTGCAATTTTACCTTAGTCCTATTGGTTATAATATACTTTACCAAAAAAATTCAGCAAATTAAAAGGCCATACCTGCATCTTTTTGCGATTTTCTGCAGCTAAGGTGATTGCATTGCATGCTCGAATGCGACGAATGGCCTCAATTACTTCATCGTCTGGTCTATTCTCCAATAAAGAACTCAATTCTTTGAGACTACTTGGAGCATCAATAACAAAAGGAAGATCCCCACCAGAACCCAAATTAGAATTTTTCTTCTCAGCATTTAGTCTTTGGATTTTAATATGAGTTTCATTTTTCTCTTCTTGGAAACCTTCTTCCCCAGGTGTTTCTTCTCCTTCCTTGTCACTGTGAAGATTGTCATCATCACTTTGCTCCCAGTCCTTCACAGATTGAGTGTTCCCCAAATCACTATCATCCTGGTCACTTTCGGATTCAGATACAGATGACTCATCTTCGCTTTCGCTCTCATCATGTTCTTTCCCTTCAAGAATCTCATCAACCCAGCCTCTTTTGGGAGTTTCCTCTTCATGTTCAAAGGAATCCCCAAGGTCATCACCTGAAATAGATTTCAACTTCCTTGAAGATGATGTATCAAATTCTTCATCACCACTATCATCTTCAATGTCAGAGTCTCCAGTCGGAAGCATCCTTTTCTTTCGCGCCTCCTGGAGAAGTTTTAAACGTTCAAAAGTTAAAACGCCTGCTTTAATGACTCGTAATCCCAATGGTGGATGTTAGTGGAAAGAGAGTACAACCAATCATTAGCACATGTAATGCTCTGGTGAGTCACACTCTCTACATCACCCTCCATCATTTCAACAGATCGCATTGACCCAATAGACTGGGAATCAGGCTTGGGCTAGAGTGTTAGCACTTGACCTTAGCAACACTGCATCTCAAGTTCGATTCCCACCACCGAACAACACCCAAAAAAAAAAAAGTAAAACAAAAGACCCAATAGACTATGGTTTTCGCATAGGCCACAGGATTATAGTACACTGCTCCTTATGAGAATTCAGGTCTATAACGGCCGTAACCCAGTGGTGGTCCCACCTGTGCAGGGTCCCAAGAGGGGTGAGATGGAGACAGTCCTAAACCTTGGCTTTTTATGCACAAAGTGGCCGCTCTCAGGACTCAAACCCCGCTGTTGCGCTGACTACCTGAGCATTGTACTGGCACACCAAGTGACGGCCCCTCAGGTCTATATTTTACCTAGGGAAAATATCCTATTATCCCCTATTTTTAACTTCTATATCTCATTAGACCCAAGAATTGAAAATATTACTTGTAAACAAAAGGACTCCATCTTTTCTATCTTCCAACCCCCTAAACCCTTTTCACCAAGTATTATTGACCTCAACAACTTATGAAATGACTCTATCTCTCTCTCTCTAAAACTCTATCTCTCTCACATCATCGTCTCTCTCTCAAAACTCCATCTCCCTATAAAACCCAAAGTCCATCTCTCTCTCACATCATCATCTCTCTCTCCCTAAAACTCAAACTCCATCTCTCTCTCTAAAATTTCATCTCTCTCTAAAATCCAAACTCCATCTCTCTCTCTCCCTAAAACTCCATCTCTCTCTCACACATAAGAAGGTGTGCTCGTGCTCATGTTCGAGCTCAAGCTAAACCCCTTGGTTGGTAAACTCACCGAGAAGCAAAGAGAGAGAGATGGAGTTTTAGAGAGAGAGATGGAGTTTTAGAGGGAGAGAGATGGAGTTTGAATAGGGTGTCATTTCAGTATTTGTTTGGGTCAAAAATTTATGGTCAAAGGTGTCCAAAAGGTTGTAGGATAGAAAAGATAGAGACCTTTTGCTTATAAGTAATATTTTCAATTCTTGGGTCTCATGAGATATGAAAGTTAGGGGATAAGGAGATATTTTCCCTTTTACCTAAAGCACATTAATTATCAAAATTAAGACTACGAAAAGACACTAGATTCTCTAAGGAAAAAAAAACATAAATATACCTCCAGGGATATCAGGCATTGTCTCTCTTCTTCAGCTATCTCTTCAGGAGTTTTGGTCCTATCAGACGGTCGAGCACGCATATCCAATGCCATCGATTTAACAAGCTTGTCATATGGATCAACTTCATCCTGACACCAGAAAATACACGATGTCCTGAATGCTTCTAATCATTTATTTGGATTCTAAGGATAAATGTCGTACATATGATGAGTATTAGATCCCAAATGTCAGTTGCTTAATAGTGAGATTTTGAAAAACCAATCAACAAGATTATATATAAGAAGATTATCCCATTGCATAAGAGGCCTCATTCACTGCACACATGCAATGAAAATTTTAGTAGGGCAACTTAAGATCTTAAGCATGCACAAACCAAACATATTTTCAGATTTGTTAGGTGGCAATGTAAATTCAATTCTTTTCTATTTTTCTTGCGGATGCAAAATTCAATTCTTTTCTAGAAACTGCATTGACAAAGCCAAAAAATGAATAAAGATCAGTTGCAAAACCACTAAGCATTTCCCGGAGGAAAGTAAGTGATGGATACAATGAAAAGCATACAGTTCCTCAAGTAGAGAACAGGATAGAACATTGTCTCCTTGAACAGACAGAAAAATATCCTGTCAACAGAAATGATGTATAACAAAAAACATTTATCACAGCAACTCTCAATCAGAAAGGCATAGCTAGAAATAGAAAAATAGCCAGGTCTATATTCTACAAAGGAGGTTACGAAGAAAAGTATCTGGTTGCAGTAAACAATTCTTTTACTTTTAAAAAAAAAACGGGTTTCCTAAGTTTCCTAAGTTATAGACTTAGGATCAGAAAATATCAGCTAAAAGCATGAAGTTCAAGAGATGTAAAGCAAATCAATCCAAAGACCACATATTAGGAGTTTGTGCAAATCAATGGAAATGATTAGTTTTTCCATTGATTCATGCAACCCAAGGAACAGAAAAACAAATTTGGCAAATCCATCAGCCAGATTCTTGGCTTCACAAATCTCATGACCAATATGAAAGCCTTTAACTACTCAAAAAAGAGTTCAGATAATTCATTACAATCTTCCAAACAGAAATCTGCAAGCCTTACTTGAGACATAACAATAATGAAGGAACCACCATCCAAAATATGGCAATGAAACTCAACCAATGATATCCAACTAACAATGCCACACGATTAGTCATAAATGTAAAAATCACCGACACATTTGTTGCGTTACCTCCTTGGGAACTTCGGCAGCACAGGAAGACAACTTTTCCTTTCCTAATTCTCTCGAGCTACTCTTATTCAGAATGGCCTTCAAGGCTTGCATCTTCGTTGGTTGAAGTAAAGAAAGAAACCCATCTGATTGTGCCAAGGAAGTAAAGTCTGTATTTAATTTATCCATCAGATTCTCATCATCTTCTTTCTGCTGCGCTTTCTCAGCCTAAAATGATGAACACTATTCCATTAGCAAAACTCAGTCCTTTACTATAGGAATTCATAATTGCGCACTGGTTTTGTAAACAACGTATATGTTTGCATTGTATACTAAAAAAGACCCCTTGTTGAGAAAAGAAGATGATGGAAAGCTCCTCTGAGGAAAAAAATAAAAATAAAAGCAAGCATTTGAATTACAAATAGAGAATTATCAATGCAAACGAGAGAGAGAGAGAGAGAGAGAGAGAGAAGGTGGATTTGGTGCAGGAAAAAACAAGCATTCAAAATAACCAGCCCAAATGTTATGTGATATGAACATCATTGATTTAACCCTCTAACTGCCAAAGAAGACACCAAAAAAAATTTAAAAATACAATTAAAATTAAATAAAGCTTCAAATAAAACAGTATCTGCAAATTGATTGCAACGTCAAGATTCCCTGATCTGTAATTGATTATTTCATTGACCAGTAAACCCCTGAATGGCAAGCCATTGCCTCAGGACCTTCCTGTGGCACCTTCAAATGGCATCACATCAGGACATTCAGTTTTATCCCCTATATATGTTCATGCATACATACATACATACATACATACATACATAATACATCATGTGTGTGTGTATAAAGCCCTGAATAGCAAGCCATTGCCTCAGAACATTACTAACGCACCTTCGAATGGATCACATTAGGCTATTCAGTTTGAAGGCACACACACAAGTGCGCCCGGACACACACAGATGCACAGGCGTGCGCACTGGGATTACTCAATCTGATCTCAAGGCAAACAGAAATTTTAACTCAACCCCCAAACAAATAAACTTCAAATATTGGCCAATTCATTATGCAACAGTTTGAAGGGACACCAAGATGCCTCATCATGTATCATGTGTTACCTTGTAAAATTTACTCTTTGAGATTATCTCCTCCATGACTTCCTTTCTGGTTTTCTGCCTCTGCATGATGAATCCAATGCACAAAGTCAGATGATCTGACAATTCTTTTCTGTATCACGTTGAAAATGAACAGAATGACTGCAAACGGAGATAAGTTAAACCACCAACTGAAACATACTGAAAATATTTTTTAACTTGTTAACATCTCATGAGAGCAATTCACAACTGCTGCCAATAATAATACAATCAGGTCCATGGAAGTAATCTGAGGATGGTAACACCAAAAAAAACAAAAGGAACAAATTTGAGATTTCCCCACCAGAAGAAAAGAAAAAACATACCATTGAATTCCTACAGAATACACTGTACATAAACTTCGAGTCAAGGATTATCCAAAAAGAAAAAAGAAAGCAAACAACAAGGGATTTGCTGAAGGACAGAATAAGGTCTTGGAATGGGGAGACAACAAAAGGATAATTTTATGATATCATTTACTGTCAAAGATCTTGGCTATCAGAAGCTCCTAATACATACGATTTTTAGACCAATCCAAAAAAGCACCTACAAAGCACTGATTACAAAAAGGGAGCACAGCCGCTATTAGAAGATTCCAGTAAGTAAGTTCCAAATGCACAATACATAAAACAACAAGCATAAAATCAAAATGAATAAAATTGAAAATGGATGCTTCGCTAAACAAAATGAATAAGAAAATAACTGAAGCATCAGCACTGCACATTAAAAAGAAAAAGAGCAATCAAAGAAGTAAAGAAATAAAGCATTGGTGTGAGGCTTTATCTTTGGAAATGTCAATCACTAATAAAAGTACATCGAATAAAAACCAAACATCGATTAATAACAAATAAGGAACAGAAACACCTATTAACACATAAAAGGTGTTCTTTCTTGGTGGTGATAACACATAAAAAGGTTTGGGAATCTATAAACAATGAGTAAGGAAAAATAAAAAGACTTGGCCACTTGAGGAAGGTATAAACGATCTTACATTTTCATCTTCCGGCAGGGAACTCATTTCCAAAGGGGTGCGTTCATTATTCTGATGAATGCTAATGTTTGCATCTTCTGTAGCAAAAACACAAGATCAAAGAATATAGGAAGTCATAGATTCCAAAAACCGGTCCACAAGCTTGTAGCTAACCATACTTGGATTTTTAAAAATAGGATATAGAGTGTTTTAGAAGTTACAGCATGTTTTCAATTGGTTTTTTATGGATATATCAACAACTAGCTCCATTCATATCCTCTAGCACTAGCACATTGCCAGGCCCTCCTCAAGATATGAGGGAAAAAGATATAAAGGGCACTGCTAATGTGGGCTCATAATCCACATTCAGATAAGTGATGCTCTATAAGCAGGGAGGCCCAAGAACTACTAAAAACTACACTCTAAGCCCCATCAAGAGGAATTCATTCCCATTACAGTCAAGCCACAACACCAGTTGGAACTAGGAAAACATTTCATAAGACCCCAAACTGTCAAAGGAATGCCAACCACACCTGAGCAGCTTCCTAGAAGAGTTAATGTCAAAATTCAGTTTCTTGAAGACATTGGAAAGGGAAACACAAGGAGCAACAGGGAAACACAAGAAGCAACAGTTTCAATAGGCAGCCTCTCTATAAAAAATCAATGGCCAGTTGTAGTCCATATCCTGCACCCTAGGACCACAAAGATCCTCCTTCACTGAGGCCCATGAAACACTGCACCTTGAATCCTAGTAGCAATGATCTCGAGGCTTACGTGGACTCCCTTGGTCAGGGGACTCCAAGTGCCCCACAAGATTAGAAGGAACCAAAGAGGCCAAACCTAAACCCCTTTCAATGGTGGAAAGGGTGTGACAGATGAAAGTACTAATACCAACAAAAGAAGCATCAACCAGCCAACGCAAGAGAAATTTAAAAAGAAAACCCAGTGTCTCTACCAGTGGAAAAGCTCCTTTCAAGTCAAGAAACTCACCCGAGTCAACTCAAACTGTCAAATGGGTGAATTGTATAAATAAAAAAACTCAGGGTAAGTAGAACTTTTGCTTATGTAATTTTATTCCTTAATTTGACAAACCCATTGCCTCTTCCAGTGCGGTAACATTGTGGAATGTCCTAGACAAGGAGCTGTGTTTCACACAAGTTCTATGAGTTTTTCCAAGTTAACTGTTTGACTCACTTGCCCAAAAAAAAAAACAAAATGTTAACTGTTTATCTAGGCGAGTGGAATTGATTTTGCCATTGATCAACTTGGCCACCAAGTTCGAGCTTTTGAACAACAGTCTAAAGACTCTCTAGTCTCTACACACATAATCATCACAGATCCTCTTTTTATCTCTCTCATTTTTTTCTTTGGAGGGGGCTAAGCAGTAACTATCACTGATCCTCAAGAATGGGAAGCTAAAAGTCCACATGAAGAAACAGCTTAATCATGCAGAGCTTTAAAACATTTGCTGGATAATTATAAAGCATACCTCCAGTTGCATCCTCATCACCATCCTCTGAAATTTGATCCTCAAAATCATCGTGTGTTGACAAAGCCCCAGTAGGGGGAATTGCCAAATCATCAACTTCTCCATCAGATAGGTTATATCTGCTCTTCCGTTTCAATTGTGTCTAGGATAAACATGAGAAGTAGAACAGATCAGCAGCAATTAAACATAAGAGAGTTCAATTGGTCAATTTGGAGCACGAGATATATGTGCTCTCCCACTATAATTGTATCTAGCAGACAACATGAGAAAGAAAACATATCAAGATAGCTACAACTTACAACAGTTTTATCAATTGAATTACACCACAAAGGGAAAGTAATTATTAACTGTACAGCTAAGATTCTAATGTCCAGTTTATATCAATCCTTTAGGTGTATTCGTTTTAGTACAATTGTAGAATACAAGCAAAAGAAATTCCTTTTCAGCAGCTATTCTTGTTTAGCCACTATTTGCTGCGTTTTCACAAAAGCAGGGTTCAAAAAGCACAAGAACAAGCGTGGGTGGAAGATTTGCAGCACTAGCATATCAAAAACAGTAGAACTATCATTTAACGGTCCATCCAAACTGGGCCTAATTAGACATTGCGTAAGAATTTTAGATATAAAATCATAAAAGACATCATATATAAAAACATGTACGTTGAGACATTTTAACCACCAAATATTACACCATCCAAAAGCCAGAAATATTTTAGATATCCAGACATAGATGACCTAAAGAATATTGAATATATTACCAAATAAGATATTCCCCAGCTAGGGCTATCAAAATGTATTCTAAGAAAACAAGCTTGGTTTTATGCTAAGGAGGTCAATAATTTAGGCTATTTTCCTACTTAAGCAATTCATTGAGAAGTTTAAGGAGAAGAGAAAAGACCTCCACATGATCTTTATTGATTTAGAGAAAGTATAAAATAGAATACTTAGAGAACTAATTTGGTGGGTATTAAAAACAAAGGAGTTTCTAGAGGATATATTGAAATAGTGAGAGACATATATGAGAGAGTGCTAACTAGTGTGAGGACAACTAGTGGAGAGACAAGTGAGTTTTTAGCGATAGTAGGCCTAAATCAGGGGTCAGCATTGAGCCCATATCCATTTGTTTTTCTTATGGAGGAGTTAACTAGACACCTACAGGTTAAGGTACAATATGTGTGTTATTTGCAGATGACATAGCTTTGATTGATGAGACAAGAGACAACGTCATTGCGGAGTTAGAACTTTAGAAAGATGCTTTAGAATCTAAAATTTTAAAATTAACTGGATTAAAACAAAATATATGGAACGCAAGTTAGTAATAATAGAAATAGAAACAAGGAATTTATTAAGATTGATCGCCAAGAAATACCTAAAAGGTATTATTTTTTATATCGTGGGTCAATAATCCATGAGAGTGAATCAATGGAAGAAGATGTCGCACATAGAATTTGAGTTGGGTGGACGAAATGGAGATGTGCATCCGAACTCTTGTGTGATCATCACATATCAATGAAACTGAAAAGGAAGTTCTATAGGATGGCTGTAAGACCAACCATTTTTCATGGGATGAAATGTTAGGCAGTCGAGAAATAACATATCTATAGAGTGAGTGAAGTTCAGATGGGGACGTTGACATGGATAAGTAGCAAGACAAAACATGATAGAATTCGGAATAAATACATCCAAGGGAGCTTGGGGGTAGCTCTAATATAAGATAAAATGAAGAAAAGTAGACTTGGGTGGTCTGGCCATGTGTAGCATCGACCTGGAAGAGCACCGGTTAAGATGAGTGATGTGGTTCAAGTGGAAGGCTCTAAAAGAGCACAGGAAAGGCCCAAAAGGACATGGATGGAAGTAGTGAAAAGAGATATGTTGACTTATGGTCTGATTGAGGGTATGGTCCTTCATAGAGCAAGATGGCAGAATAAGATTCGTGTAGTCGACCCCAATTAGTTGGGATAAGGCTCAGATGATAATGACAATGATGATGATGAATGTATCAATGAAACAAAAACTAGAAGGAGAGAACTCAGAACCACATAATTATTAAAGGATTATCTTCATCCACTTGAAACAATCCATGCTCTTCATGTAGTGTCAACAACAACATCTCAGACTTCAAACCTGCAGTCACTTATATACTTTATGAACGAAAATAGGGGGCCACAATGCATCATTTCTACAATCTATATGCATAATTAGCTATTGTGTATGTTTTTATTCCTTTCTAATGACAGAAATTTAGACCAACTAGAATGAAAAATAATAATAAAGAAAATGCTTCAACTTATCACCTGTCGCTCACGCTGAAAACGTAAGATGGCTTTGTCAAACTCTCCAAGATTTTCATCACGTTCCCCAATACGCTTATCCAAAAAAATAGACGACTTGCCACTTTGCTTATACTCCTTTAGCAGAGTTTTCTTGCGCTGTTCAATTACAAGTCCAACATGAGGTTTAAACTAAGAAAGCATATAGGTCGTTTTCCTCTGGTAGACAACTCTTTGAAAGTCCCATATACCAAGGACTAGTCAGAGCAAACATTCGATAGCTAATGTTTGATAAAAATAATGAGGAATAAATGGACACAAACAAAAATTGTGAATCCTAAGAACTTAATGAAGGAAAGCATATTCAAATACTGCCATATGGAAAACCATACTCCTTTAGGTCATCACCATCCAAAGAAATGATGTATAATGATAGAAAGGAAGTGGGATCCAACATTGGTATCACGTACATGCAAAATCGCGCTCTCTCTCCATCATTTCATTGGACATTGATGATATGTAGGACCATGATTTACAATTATCATTTACATTGTACATACTTCCTATTTAAAGAACAAAAAGGCTGTTATACGAGGGCTATGCAACAAATTTAGCATAAACCACGAAAAATGAGGAGTATAGATAATACATTTATACCAATGTTCACTCACGTCTCGCCTCGGAATCGGCCCTGGCCTGAGGCAAGTAGCTCAGCCAAGTCTGAGTAGACTCGGCTTAGTAGACTACAGGGCCCAAAGGGCCCCAAAAATAAAAAAATAAAAATATCAAAAGAAGATAAAAATAACATAAAAATTGTAAAAGTGAGAAAAAACCAAAGGCAAAATAAAAAGTCCGAAAAAGCTTAAAAACCCACAAATCATTGTAAGCATATAGAATTTTCATACATTGATTCCACATTTTTACATATTTTTACTATTCTTTTTAAAAAAATTAAGTAGCCCAAGTTGGGCCCGAATACTTGGCTCGGCAAGGAGCTGAGTACAAGTATCTAAAAGCCGAGTCTGAGTGGACTCAGCCAAGTTCTCAATCATTGATTCATATACATAAGGTCAATCATTCAAAAACCCAAACAGAAGCAAATACCCAACTTCGATTGTAAAGGTAGTGTCTTTGAAGCAGTAAATTCTGATAATAAGGACTAAATGAAGAATAAAGCACAGACATAGGTCTTCAACAATGTAAGGAGTAAGTTCTTTGCTTTTTTGATAGATATAAGATAAGTAATTTCCATGAAATAAAATGAATGTCTAATCTGAATCTGAATAGGAAGAAAAACCAATGCGTTATTTAGAACAAAACTTTATGCTGTAATTAATTAATTAGCAGTAAATAATGAAGCAACATATTTTCTTTCAAAACCCAGTTTATGCAATCACACACAGATATATATATATATATATATATATATAGATAGAGAGAGAGAGAGAAGAAAGAAAAAACGAAAGTAAATATACTACTTAGTATAGA
>NW_006500104.1:2906602-2974112 GCF_000471905.2 Amborella trichopoda
AGCTCTATATAACTTACCTATATATATATATATATATATATATATATATATATATAGAAAGAGAAATGGCTTCTAAAGACAAAAAAAATTGTAATCAATTTATGGGTTCTAAAGAGGAGGACATTTAACAAAACAGCTTTAATCGATCCATGAATTTGGAGGAAATTCAAAATGGCTATAGGAACTTCAACAGGCACATTTGTTTAAAGCTTGGATATTTATAAGCCATAAAATCAACGTATTTCACAATTGAGAATCCTCTTGTTCAATTGTAACCCTAATTTTAAGTCTCCGGATTTGTAGTTCACCTTTTGGAACTATTTTATTCACCTCTCCATTTATTGTTTCTTTTAAGTTATATGTTGCTTAAATATTTTGCGAGTAACCCATAAACACACACTCACACACACTCTGTCTTCACAAATTAATTAGTTCTCGTAATTTCGAAGACATGGGAGTCTTCTCTCTTAGATCCAAAATTGATTAGTTTTTGCAATTTTGAAGACACTAGAATGGCTAGCTGAGATCATTGTGTTGGAAGAAGAGGTTGTTCAATTTGAAGAATAGGTTATGAATGAGAATGGCCTGGGCCTTGGCAGTAGTATTGTTGAGTCCCATGGTGAGGTTTTGGACTCCATTCTCATCAAAAGGTAGGGGCTCAAATCCCTATTGACTTACCACTTTTCAAAAAAACGGCTGGGTCATGGTGGTAGCATCCCCACACCCAATTACCACATCATGGTATCCATTCCTACCATTGACACCCCCAATTAACACCATCAAAATGTAATTCCCTAATCTATTGAATAAACGGGTAGTGGGGCATGTCTTCTCCACTGAATTACCCAAAAAAAAAAAGAGTAGGTTGTGAATCTAAATAGGACATGTACTAAAAAGTTGTGTATATATAAGGAAAAAAAGCCCTCTCTTAACCTTGTTCAATCAAACTAGAACACTCCTTCTCTAGGTAATCATCTTTGGATGCAGTCTAAGATTGAATGTAAGGTATGGGAAGGATCAAGTAGATAATGGAGACCTATCTAAAAGTGTCCCCTAGTGCCCCAAATAAAATATGAGAGACCACAACATGGTTGAAGATCACCATGAAAAAGAGATTCATCTAATAATAAATTCTTCAAGAACAATTTCTCGCCCCAATTGGTTGTATAAAAAACCAGGCCCAATTTGAGGTACCCGGTGAAGGAATAGTCGTTGAGCAAGAAGTGCCTTGGTTTATACATTAGTTTGGGGGTGCTAGTAATACTTATTTATTATTCATTAATTGTATTTTGCTTTTCTTCCATTTATTGAATTTGTCAAGTTTTTTGTTCCTTATGTATTTGATAGCTAGAATTTGATTTTGGTACTGTAAAATAGTTTTTCTTCCTATTATTGAATTTGCCCCTTTTTTACTTTGCAATTGAATCAGAGGTTCTCTCTCTCTATCGGTATTTTTTAGAGTAATACAAAGGGAAAAAGCAAAAATGTTAAATAGTGAACTTCGTAAGTATGGTTAGATAAATTTTTCAAAATTGATGACCATGCCCCCAAGAAGATCTCGTATTATTGAAACACCACCAATTTTCACTACTTGCATTATGTAAATGGCAAAATATGTCTCTTATTTGATCATCCCAACAGCAGGAACTTGATTTGCACCTACTATTAAAGAGGATGCCCCTTTTCATCTTTAGACCTATGGATCATTTCCATTTCACACAAATGTTGTCCCTTTAAATGAAATAATCATATGATTTCAAAAACCTACTTCCTAATTTAATATAACATCACCAAAGCAGTGAACTAACTGAAACACCTATAGTTGTCAATATGTATTTGAATGGATATGGGCTGTAACACAACTTTTTCATTATTTTGTTTTTAAAAATAGGGAAAATTGCATAAACCCCCAAAAAAGTAGACTTTTTAGGTACTTTACCCACCCTAATTTTTATTACCATATGTTTCCCCAAAATCAAAATTTATAGCAAATTACATAACAAATCATTTTTGGATCTCAATAAAAGAAAACGCCGGACCGTGGTTGTATATTGCTGGACCCATCGATTCTGTCGTACAGGAACTGTACACTGCTTGTCGAGACCCATCTATTCTGCCTTACCGGAACTATACACTGTTGGCCAGCTTATTCCGGATACAATTTTGCCGGACCGTAGCTCACAAATGCCAGACCGCTCATTAATCCAAAACACATGCCAGACCGCACTTATAAAATGTCGGAACGCCCATTACTCCAGTAACATGGGCGTCGGACCGCCACTTCAAAACGTCGGACTACCCAGTACTCCAATGACACATTCCTCAAACGGCCCATTCCACTAACTTAAGCATTGAACCGCCTCTTCAAAACGCCAGACCGCCCACTCCAGTGACATATGCGTTGGACCGTAGCTCACAAATACCAGACCGCTCATTAATCCAAAAACAAATGCCAGACCACACTTGTAAAACTCCAGAACGCTCAGAAAGGAGAAAATCATGAGGGAAAAATAAAAAGGTGAGGGAAATAAAAAATAAAAGGGAGGGTAGTTTAGTCTTTATTTCATTCTTTTTTTTTTATTGGGGGAATATTTGCTATAAAACTTGGTTTTGGGGAAAAACATGCTATGAAAAGTTACGCAGGGATAAAGTGCCTAAAAAGTCTACTTTTGGAGGTTTCATTGAATTTTCCCTTAAAAAGATATAGATAAGACTATAAGTTAATGAAAGAATATATTTTTAAAAAATATATAGATAAGACTATAAGTTAATGAAAGAATATCTTGATGTTCTGATGCAAATTGATGCACTAATATCAATTGATGCAGAGAGAAATAACACCAAAAATAAATAAAAATAAAAAAAGAAAGGTTGAGAGAATATACCATCCCTCAAGGTTTGCAAGGGAATCCGCTCTAAAAATAATCTCTAACGATATCAAATTTTATTAACTCAACGTTTGCAAGGGAATCCACCAAAAAAATAATCTCTTCGCGAGATCAAATTTTATTAACTCATTCACTACATTTACAATGAAGAGAAACATCCATTTAAATATACTAAAAAAAGAAAAGAAGATAGACAAGTGGCTTTTCTATTTTATCTCCCTTAGCCTATTTTCTTTCATTCCTATCTTCTCTCTCTTAAATTCACGTGCCACCCACATTTTACCATTGTTGAAAAGATAAACCAGCCCGGTTTACCTTATCCAATTTATACTCCTAAACTAACTATATTTAATCTTATCCTATTTACATTCCTAAACTAACTAACCCAATCCATAAATATTAACTCACTGCAGAAACTCAATGCCCACCTATCCCCTGCGCATCTCCTTTAAATTTTGAATTTCTTTTTTCTGCTGCATCATGTTCTCATACGACCAAATCCAAAGAGCTCAGTTTTTTTTTTTTTGAATATGGACTATATTATGTGATGGACGAACAATCTAAGGTTCCAAGAGCTCAAAATCAATTTTAAATTTTCTTTTACGGGAATAAAGATGACAATAAGGTAATATGGATCCTAGGCGTACTCCATGCTTTGAAGTAAATGCTTCGGAAATAAGACTATTGGTGGAATTCCAAACTTATTGAATAAATGTGGAAATTGGCCTTACCATATATCGACTTGGGGTAGCTTAACAAGGAGAACAAGACACATTAGCCATGCCAAATTGAAAAAGGTGGATTTTAGCCCAAATCAGCTCTTCTTAGAACGATTTTGTAGTATTTTTCTTAATTTTTTTGTTACTAGCCATTTTGCAATTTTAAGATTAGGACTATTTTGAAATGTTGGGAAATTATAAGAACTTAATTATAATTAGGATAATAGTTAGGAGGATTACTTTTTTTATTTGTAATATTTTGATAATTTTGTTGAGTTTTTGTTTAAACAAAAACTAGGCTTTTG
The DNA here is from genome assembly GCF_000471905.2 of Amborella trichopoda. Next base: position 2,910,515 of record NW_006500104.1, read on the forward strand.
CTTCTTGAGATTTTCTCTTTGTGGTTCGCTTATATCAATGTTTTTGGAATCACTTCACTTTGATGGAAGAGGCCGAAGACTCCATATGTGTAGATACCCTCTTGAAATTTTGGCTAAGGGAACTTTTTAAAACCTCAATTTTAAGCCCGAATGACCACAAAAACCCTAATAGACTATCGGCAACCTAGAACCAATACAATTGCCCTAAAATTGCCCAAAACATATCCCACTTTAAAGTAGATCTTGAGAGCTTTCAAACGGTCCAAGAATGGTCTGAATCGAACCTACGGAAAAAACAATCAAATAAATGACAATTTAGTCCTTATGAGACCTAAGTATTAGGCCATGGGATACGGCCCGACAGGCCCAGATGCAGCCCGATGATGCAGTAATGGTGTTTTCTTTACTAGATAAGGCTAAAACTTCAAGATAAATCCAAAAAATTTCAAAAAAAAATCACCAATTGAATCTTATAGATACCCCCTCCATAATAAAAAAAAAAGACTGGAAGAAAAGATCAAGAAATCCCATAGAAATTTTCAAAATTAGAAAAATAATCCAAAAATAGGAAAAACCCCTAGAAAATTTATCAAAAATTAGAAAAAAAACCCAAAAAATCACATAAAATTCCAAAATTCATATTCAACCTTAAAAAATTAGAAAAAATCCAAAAAATCCCTAAAAATCATAAAAAAATCCAGAATTTATATTCAACCTTAGAAGATCCCAAAACCCTTAGAAAACTAAGAGAATTCTCCTCCAATCCCAAAAAAGCCTAGGAAGACCCAACTTAAAATTCCTAGTTTTTCCCTCTGCCTTAGGAACCCTAGATCTAGGGCAAAGAACTTTAGATCTGTCAATTCCAACAAACAAAGCCATCCAAAAAAGAAGATGGGGTATAACTCTGACAAAATGTTAGAATATATCGTTATATTTATTTAAATATTATTGAAATATTACATATATTAAATATTATTTTTATATTAAATATTAAATAGTATATAATATATATTAATAATTTAAATAACAATATATAATATATGACATAATATAATATATAATATAGTGTATTTTATATTTATTTTATTAATATATTTGTATTATATATAATATATAATATAATATACGTATATAAAAATATTATATAAATAATATAAATATATAATATAATATAAGGTTATGTTAGGGTGTTCACACTGTAGAGTAATTTATCATTGTACTCAATAATTTCAGACATTTATTTACCATTGTTTTGTATATAGAGCAATTTTTTAAGATGGGTATTTTTAGTCATTAGGAGGCGTATAACATCATCAACATGGGAGATGACATCACCCATATGAGCATTACATATTATTAGTGTGTTCTATGTGGATTATGTCATAACCTATATGGATAATGTCAAACCCTTTTATTAAAATAATGCTCCTTGTACAAAACAATGATATATAAGTGTCCAAAATTATTGAGTACAATGATAAATTACTCCATAATGTGAGTACCCTAACATAACCCTATAATATAATACAAATATAATTAATAATATAAATATAAGGAGGGAGACAAAATAGGTTTGAGGAGAAAGCCCTCTTTGAGGGCCAAGTTCCCATTTTAAGTTCCATCATTTTAAATGGAACTTTTTTTCTTAAGCACAATGGAATAAGGAAGTTTTGTGAAAAATCTTTACTGTATAAGTTTGTAGATGCCTCATTTTAAATCTGACAAATTTTATGATTTTATAAACTCTTAGGACCACATTATACTAGTAGACCCAATTTAATTATCCCAAAACTACCCAAATCTTATCTCAATTTGAAGTAGAGCTCAACAACTTTCCAACGGTCCACGAATCGCTTGAATCGGACCTATGGATAAAAATATATAACAAATGAGAATTTTGTCCTTTTGTGAGACCCAACTATCGGGCCCTGGGCCGGGCTGCAACGGGCCCGACATGCCCAGAGGCGGGCTGATGATGCAGTAAACACGTTTTCTTTAATTAGATAAGGCTAAAACTTCAATATAAATCCAAATTTTTTTGAAAAAACTCCAAAAAAATTAGAAAAAATCACCAATTGAATTTTATAAATACCTTATCTCCTTAACCCAAAAGGAGAGAGAAAAAGAGACCAAAAAAACATTAGAAATTCTCAAAATTAGGAAAATTACCCAAAATACCAAAAATAGGAAAAACCCTTAGAAAATTCTTAAAAATTTAGAAACAAATCCCCAAAAATCCCAAAAAAATTAGAGAAAATCTCAGAATTCATATTCAACCTATGGAGATCATAAAACCTTTAGAAAACTAAGGAAATTCTCCTCCAGACCTTTGGAAAGACCGATAACTTTAGAAAAATCTCTAGATTTGAAAACGTTAGAGAAGACAGAAACCCTAGCCTCCTGAAGTCCTAACCCCCAAGACTGAAAAAACCCTAGATCAAAACTAGAATTAGGGAATAATTACCCTAGATCTAACTTTTTATACCAGAGATCTGCTGGTCAACATCCGAATCAGAGAGGCAAAGAGGACCGGTTATGATACGGGTGAGCCCTTGAAGGCTCGGAAATCTTGGGCCATCTGGCCTGGTTTGATATTATTTCTTCCTCTCTCTTTTTTCTTCCTTTCTACTGTTTTGCTTCTTTTATTTATTTTTCGATTGGTTAACTTATTGTAAAAATTGTATTTTAATGCTCTGGATCATGCTGGCTCTGCCACAAATCTGAGAGTAGATCTTCTCGTTTCCGAGCAAATTTGGCATCAGATCGGAATTCCATCTGTCCCACTTTCTCTACCACTTTATTTACATCTTTTTAATTAGTTTAAGGTATTAAAATTCGAGAGATGTTCATTGGAAGATCTGTCAAATTTTCATCGTAAACATTTGGCGCCCACCGTGGGGCTATTTCGAGCTTGATCCAAGCTTCAAGATATGATTTTTATTCACTGTTTTCAGTCACAAAAGGTCCCAAAAGTCGGTTGTGACCAGAATCCAGGGTTTTGGTGCTCCGAAACCCTACTTTTTCTGGGCGACACTCCCAGTGTTGCCCAAATTCAAAGGTCTTAGAAGCCTCTGGAGCTTTGTGGATATGTTCTAGGGACTCTTTTGTGACTGCACAAAAAGTTCAGATCAAAATAAATATTTTTCAGTTCAATCTGGGCTTTTTTATTTTACTTTATTTTAATTTATTTCATCATAAATATTTTCATTTCCTGCTTCTTCCAAGTTTAAAGTACTCTTATTTCATCAATATTAACAAGATTAAAAATAAAAAATAAAAATCTTTTTGGGCGACACCAGCCCGTGAGGAGCGACACCACTAGTGCCTCTTGGGCAACACCACCCATGTCGCCCAATTGCAAGTATCCCAAAAAATTTCTCGGACCCCACAGGACCATTCCAGGGACTTTTGGCTTCATGTTAACCAATTTTTGACCTAAAATAAATTTTTTTAAAAAATATATATATTTTGCTTCAAATAGATCTGTTCTGTTTCTGCCTTTTTTATTTTATTTTAGTTTTTTAATTTTGATTGAAATCATATTTTCCCTACTTTCACCTTGCTTAGTCTAACTGTGTTTCATCAAAACTAAAAATATAAAAACAAAAAAATACATTAGGGTTGTTTACCCCTCCAAACCTAGACCCACTCGTGGTCCGAGCCGAGACTCATGCACCATCTAGTCTAGACCTTAGTCTAGGTTCTAGTATAGTTCTAAGCTTAAGAGTTGCCTCTAGAGCTATACTAAGCTTACCCTAGTTTAGGGTCTTAGCCAAAATACATTGAGTCCAGTAAGTCTAGGTTCTAGTCTAGTCTTAGCCTAGGTCTTAGTTAAGGTTTTTGCCCCTAGTGTCAGGCTAGGTTTGCCCTAAGTCGTTGAGTTTAGATCTTACCTAAGTATAGATTTTAAAACCCAGCCAAAAACAATCACCATGTCAGACACTCAAGAACCCGAAGAAGATCTTTTGAGCCTCCTAAGAGGAAGCCCTTCATCTCTAAAGCTCGATAACCTTCCCAAATGGGACCGATATGACGAAGATGACACACTAGCGATTGATATGGTCAGGACCAATGAAAATGCGTCATCTTCCAAACAAGGGGCCAACACCCCAAAGTCTCCCGTTATTCTTGCTATGGATGACCTTATCGAGCTTCAGGCTGGCGAGGTTGACTCCTTAACCCGAAGAGGCCGAGTGTTCAAACTCATTCAGTTGATGGTCGATACTCTCGATGAAATAATGAGAAATACCTCAAAAAGCAAACAACCAGCGCGGGTCGTAGATCATGAGCCGAAAAAGGAAATTCAAGGATCTGCAACCACCTACAATCTACCAGCTCATCTCGAGAAGATCCAGGCTCAAATCTCCATCTTGGAGCTACTCTCCAATTGACTAGCACATAGAGCCCAGATTGAGAAGGTCCTTGCCAAGACACACATCCTGAGCAATACGACCAGGTGAGTTGTGCCGAATGATCAACCAGTTGATGGCACCAACACCAATCGTGTTTACAGACGATGACATCCCAGCCAGCTTCAACCGATTTCACGTCCAACCTCCGCACATCACCGTCTTCATGCAAGGATATGAGATACGAAGAGTGCTTGTTGATAATGGGGCATCCTTAAACATATGCCGTATGAAATAGTGAAGCAGATAGGCAAAAGTCCATATGACTTCGAGCCATGTCAACTAACTATCACTGCATATGACGGAACCAAAAGACAAGTTGAAGGCATACCGCCGCTCACACTCAAGATCGGCCCTACAGTCAAAGTGATAAAGTTTTATGTTTTGGACATAAAACCTTCTTTCAACATGCTGTTAGGAAGACCATGGCTGCATGAAAACCTCGTGGTTGCCTCTACACTCCATAAATGCCTCCAATTTCTACCTAAAATCGGTGTTCCAAAGGTATGCACTGAACCCCCTGCTTTTCTCAATCCGAATATACATAACGGGAAGCTAGCTATAAGAGTCGAGCTTGGAGAAATCTCGCTCGCTTCCTTTGAGCAAACCAATTGTGTCACCTTAAGCCTAGAGGCCGGCCACCTTGTTCCTCAAATTTTACAAATTTCTGCATCGATGGATGACATTATCTAATGTCAACATCAATACAATTTTGGGTCCCTCGAAGCTTGGCACATGCTCTTCTCTCAAGGCTTCCAACCATGCCAAGGCTTGGGTAGTCAAAGACAAGGCGTAACGGAGGCAATTTCTGAATCATTTGAAGCTAAAACTAAAAACGGAGATTGAAGAGGTATCGGGTATTCTCTCACCTTATTACAAAGCCGGATGAAGCCTTCAAGCTATTCGGGCTTTATATCTGGAGGCACTCAAATCCTCGATCCTCTCGATGTCCGTCCTTCAAAACGGCCTAAGGTGATCCTTGAATCCCAAACGGGGAATAATTCTTCTTCCACATCTCAACACACACAAGAACTGGGAATTGAAGACCTTTTTGCTGACCTGGATTGGAAGGTATGAACAATCGGCTCTAACACAGCCATGTGTGCTCATCTACCAATTCAAACCCAGGAACATAATTGGTCGATCACTCCCCTATCTTGAGAATTGCTGAAAGCATACCAGCGGCACTTTCAAGTCCCGGTGCCAAAAAACAAATGGGCGCAGGGTGGCCATCTAACCACCCTGCTCGTCCAATCCCCAAAATTTCTCTCGTGAGTCCCATAAGGGACACCTCTTGTGTTATTTCCAAAACTATTGAAAAATCAGAACATGATAAAATTGATAATAATGAAAAAGAATTTTAAAAAACGGCGACCACTCAAGATAGCCCGATAACATTACACAATACCCAATATGACGAATTGGATGACCAAGAAGAAGATTAAGAGAGCCAAAAGTCTGAAGAAATCCCTCAACATGAGGAACTCACTTCCTATGTTGAGCAATTCAAGAAGAGGTTCGATTGTGGCCTAACGGTTATCATCGAAGAGACGATCGACATAAACTTAGGAACTGAGAAGGACTCAAGGTTAACCAAGATTGGAACCCTATCTCCTGAGGAGCGGGAAAATATCATTTCATTTATAAAGGAATATCGCGATGTCTTTGCCTAGTCATACGATGATATGTTAGGGCTAGATCCCACATTGTTGCAACATCACCTAATATTCAATGAAGAGGCCAAGCCTGCAAGGCAGAAACTCCGACATTAGAAGACCCACCTTGAACTCAAAAGTAAAGAACAAATCGACAAGCTGCTTAAAGCGAAGTTCATTACCCTCGTCGATTACTCAGAATGGTTGGCTAATACAGTGGTCGTACCTAAGAAAGACGGAAGGATCCGAGTGTGTATTGACTACAAAGACCTCAACAAGGCATGCCCAAAGGACAATTTTCCATTACTAAACATAGACGCCTTGGTCTACAACACTGCAGGGCATGAGTTGTTATCATTCATGGACAGCTTCTCAGGTTATAACTAGATCTTCATGGCAGAAGAAGACCGGACCAAGACTTCGTTCATAATGCAATGGGGAACTTACTGCTGCAAAGTCATGCCCTTCGACTTAAAAAATGCATGGGCAACATATCAGCGGGCAATGACTAGCATATTCCATGACTTAATGCACACCATCATAGAAGATTATGTCGACAACATTCTGATCAAGTTGAAGACCAAGCCTGATCATCTCAACAACCTGAGAACCATTTCAAAAGGCTTCGAAGACATCAACTTAAACTCAATCCTCAAAAATATGCCTTTGAGGTTGAATCCGGCAAATTACTAAGCTTTATAGTAAGCCAAAGAGGTATTGAGGTGGACCCATTGAAAATACAAGTCATCATTGAAATGCCATCTCCCCGAAACATCGGAGAAATTTGTGGGCTGTAAGGTCGCATACAAGTCATCATAGAAAGCCATAAGACGTTTTATCTCACAACTAGCAGACAAGTGCGCGCCGTTTAATAGACTACTCAAGAAAGATACCCCATTGATATAGAATAATGAGTGTCAAGAAGCATTTGATCAAATCAAGGAGTACCTCACCAAACCTCCCACCCTTAGTCCTCATAGTCTAGATAAACACATATTCTTATCCATGTCAGTGAGAGACAAGACCATAGGGGCAATGTTAGGACAATACGATGATCATGAAAAATAACAAACGATATACTACATAAGCAAGACTATAGTGGATTATGAGACAAGATACACGGATGTGGAGAAGCATTGCTTAACGCTTGTGTGGGCCATGCAGAAGTTAAGACACTATGTCTTATCTCATTCAATCAAGCTCATCTAAAAAATAAACCCACTCAAGTACCTATTAGAGAGACCAGTCCTGAACGGATGTTTGGCGAAGTGGAGAATGCTATTGAACGAGTTCTAGATCGAATATATTACTAAAAAATCGATCAAGAGACAAGTCATTACTGCCGCTTAGTTGAACACGCACTGCTAGATAACACTCTTGTCAACACGGATCTCCCTGATGAGAATCACTTCACAATCGAGGAATCAATTTGGGAGCTATACTTTGATGGTGCAAGGAATGAATACGTGTCAGGTATATGAGTCATACTATGCTCACCCGAGAAGATTTTAATGCCTACAGCCATCAGATTGAATTTTCCATGTATCAATAACATTGCTGAATATGAAGCCTTGATAGTCGGGCTCGAGAATATCATGGGAATGAAAATAAAACAAATGCGAGTGATTGGTGACGGCTTACTCATCATAAACCAATTTCAAGGGATTTGGAAGGTGAAAGAAGAAAAGCTCAAGCCCTATCAAGAAAAGGTAGAAAAGATGATCTCATATTTCAAAAAAATCACCTTTCAACATGTAGCTAGGGAAAATAGTCAATTCGCTGACATCCTTATGACCCTTGCTTCAATGGTTGATATTCCTCTAGAAATCACCACAATGTCATTCTATATCAGGAACAAATATGATCCTTCCCCACCAAGGATTGAAGAAGAAAGAGATCACGAAAATGAGAACGATGGGGAAGTGTCTTTCGTGGCTTTAGATACTCAAGTACCTATTAGAGAGACCACCTGAACGGATGTTTGGCGAAGTGGAAAATGCTATTGAGCGAGTTCTATATCGAATATATTACTAAAAAATCGATCAAGAGACAAGTCATTACTGCCACTTAGTTGAACACGCACTGCTAGATAACACTCTTGTCAACACGGATCTCCCTGATGAGAATCACTTCACAATCGAAGAATCAATTTGGGAGCTATACTTTGATGGTGCAAGGAATGAATACGGGTCAGGTATATGAGTCATACTATGCTCACCCGAGAAGATTTTAATGCCTACAGCCATCAGATTGAATTTTCCATGTATCAATAACATTGCTGAATATGAAGCCTCGATAGCCGGGCTCGAGAATGTCATGGGAATGAAAATCCAACAAATGCGAGTGATTGGTGACGGCTTACTCATCATAAACCAATTTCAAGGGATTTGGAAGGTGAAAGAAGAAAAGATCAAGCCCTATCAAGAAAAGGTAGAAAAGATGATCTCATATTTCAAAAAAATCACCTTTCAACATGTAACTAGGGAAAATAGTCAATTCGTTGACATCCTTATGACCCTTGCTTCGATGGTTGATATTCCTCTAGAAATCACCACACTGTCATTCTATATCAGGAAAAAATATGATCTTTCCCCACCAAGGATTGAAGAAGAAAGAGATCAAGAAAATGAGAACGATGGGGAAGTGTCTCTCGTGGCTTTAGATGCGTTAGTTAAGGCAAAACCATGGTTTCACGATGTTTCGTCCTAGCTGAAAGATGAGTTATACCCTAAAGGAGCTACAAAAAAGGATAAAGAAACCATTCAAAGGTTTTCTATGGGATTCTTAGTAAGAGGTGATCTCCTGTTCAAAAAACCCTTCGATGTCATCATTCTACGATTGCATGATCAGCCAGAAATCGACCAAGTATTGACATAGTTACACAATGAAGGAGGTCGTTCTGGCATAGCCGCCTTAGCTCAGAAAATTAGGCGTCAAGGCTTTTATTGGACCACCATGGCTGAAGATTGTTGGAAGTTCGTAAAGAGGTGTCCCAAATGTCAACTTTATAGAGACCTCATCCATGCATCGTCCGTACCACTCAAATCAACACTGCCTGTATGGCCCTTTGCTATGTGGAGTCTTGATATCATCGGAATGATCTCACCGAAAGCCTCAAACGGTCACCGTTTTATATTAAATGGCTACAAAGTACTTCACCGAATGGGTAGAGGCCGCATTATTTGTCAAAATTGAGGGACAACATGTTGCCCGTTTCATAAAGAACAATATTGTATTTAGGTTTGATATTCTTGAGTCAATCATTACTGACAATGGATCCAATCTCAAAAATGAAAAGGTCTCTAAGGTGTGCAAAATTTTTGGAATAACGCAGAAATTCTCCACACCTTACTACCCTCAAGGAAATGGACAAGCAGAGGCTACAAACAAAGGACTTCTCAAAATTTTAGACAGAATAATAGAAGGTGGAAAAGATTGGCACGAAAAGCTAAATGACGCGCTTTGGGCTTGCCGGACAACTGATAAGAATCCTACTAACATGACCCCGTACTCATTGGTGTATGGTATGAAAGCAGTATTACCTATTGAAGTTGAGATACCGTCTCTCCGAGTGCTTATTCATAAAGATTCAGATAAGGAACAAAAGATCGAAGCATGAATCGCTGCCCTCGTTAATTTGGATGAAAGACGACTACGACCAATACAAAATATTGTTGCTTACCAGTGCAAAATCGAGAGGGCGTACCAAAGTAAAATTGTTTCTCGACAGTTCAGGGAAGAGGACATGGTACTCAAGAAAATCTTCCACACTCCTGCAAACCCACGCCCTTTAGGCAAGTTCAAACCTAATTGAGAGGGGCCATTCGTGGTCACCCGAGTGCACACAGGCAATTCTTACAAGATCAAGAATCGTGAGGGGTGCGAGCTCAACGACCCCATCAATGTGATGTATCTCATAAATACTACCCGTAACGGATTCAAAAGAGTGGTGAAAACCTGAAAAGGCATCACAAAAAAAAATGGACGTGGTGAAAACCTAAAAGGGCATCACGGGTAAAAAAAAAAAACCTCTAAGAATGAGCCTCTGATTAAAAAACACTCTAGTACAAACAAGTACTTGTAAGTTCCAACAATATGGTACATGCAGACCCTGAGGACGAAGACTCCTCCTAAACTCTGTAGGTTTCCAACATAACCAACTCAGAAAGATGCAGAAGCATGATATGAATGGAAAACCGAAGTGACTTCGACGAATCTTGGAAGAACATCGGGACCTCTCCAAGATGGAAGCTAAGTAAAAATTCAAAGAACTCTTCATGGACCCGCGAAGCACAGGATGAAAGCTTCAAAGATAAAAAGACAATTTCGAGACTTTTGAGTTCTCCTAATCCCACAAGGAAATCCTTTCATCATTTTTGAGTAAAATATAATAAAGAAAATGACCACCAAAGGGGCCATAGGTTGCAAAACTGTAAGGTCGGTCCATTTTAAAAGCGTTGTTTCAATCTGATTGTTAAAACCCTCCAATTCCATAACCTTTTGAGCAAGGACTTCCTCCATCACTACAAGAGGTTAAACTGTTAGTCGATCTGAATTCGTTCTCGAAGCCAACTTCCTACGCCTGCAATGAATGTTTGAAACTAGTCAGGCACTCCATGATTGTATAAGTATAACTACCAACTACCACATATTGGAGATGAGTGAACCTCACCAATGACGATATTGGCTAGTCTAGGAGCATTTTTCTCTCGACTGGATCCCTTAAGGTGAAATGAGGTAAGCTCATCCCCATGTGTGCTTATGATGTCCCAAAGTCCAATTCAGAAAAACATCAAACTCGTGCGATGTAAAAGAGCAGAGACAGGATAAATGTCAAACTCGTACGACGTAAAAGAGCCGAGATAGGAAAAGCGTCAAACTCGTGCGACATTAAAGGGTCGAGATAGGATAAACGTCAAACTCGTGCGACATAAAAGAGACGGGATAATAAAAAAAAAAAAACGTCAAACTCGTGCGACTTTAAAAAGCCGAGACAGAAAAACCGTCAAACTTATGCGACGTTAAAGAGTCGAGACATGAAAATTGTCAAACTAGTGTGATGTTAAAGAGTCGAGACAGGAAAAACGTAAAAAAGCTGAGACAAGGACTGTCCAGCCCCGTATGATGTGAAAGGTCTGGTGCATCAAGGGCACAACCACCATGTTCAATGGAAAAACGTCAAACTCATGCGACGTAAAAGAGCCAAGACAGGTATCGTCTAGCCTCGTATGATATGAAAGGTCGAGTATATCTAGGGCACAACCACCCTGTTTCAATGGAAAAATGCCAAACTCGTGTGATGTAAAAGAGTTGAGACAGGGACTGTTCAACCTCGTATGCCGTGAAAGGTCAGGTGTATCCAAGCCACAACTACCTTGTTCAATGGAAAAACATCAAACTCATGCGACGTAAAAGCGTCGAGACAAGTATCATCTAGTCCCGTATGACATGAAAAGTCAGGTGTATCCAGGGCACAACCACCGTGTTTCAATGGAAAAACGTCAAACTTGTGCGATGTAAAAGAGCCGAAGCAAGCACCGTCTATCCTCGTATGACTTGAAAAGTCGGGTGTATCCAAGGCACAACCACCTTGTTCGATGGAAAAACGTTAAACTCATGCGATGTAAAAGAGCCGAAGCAGGTACCGTCTAGCCCCGACGTCGGGTGTATCCTTGGCACAACCACCCCGTTCGATAGATTCCGTCTATTCCCGTATTGACGTAAAAAGGTCGAGTGTATGGTCCATCACTGCATGAAGCTAAACTGCTTAGAGGGCTCTATGGTTGTAGGATTTAAAACTGCTAACCAACCTTGTTTTTGAAATATCTTTATCTTTTCAAAATTTTCACTATATGTTTTGTGTTTTCCAAAACCTTTAATTTCTTTGTTAAAATTGTAACTTGTCATTGCTCCGGGTTCTATATCAAATCTCCCCCTACTTTAAAAAAAAATTCTAAAAAAGTCTTCAAAAAACGAAGGAGCTTGGACACCCGTATATGATGATTACCGTGTTGCCATGATTGCCGCCTTGCTGCCTCGTCTCTCACTTCGAATTCGGCCATATAAGTCTCTTCCTATAGAAAGCCTTTTCCTAAAGACAGACTTAGGAAACCCTAAGGAGATGAAAAAAAATGCCAGGGTTAAAAATTCAAACTACAAAACCTCTGAAGTTAAGTGGCATGACTAGAAAATCCAACTCGAGTTTCAAGGTTATGTAACTCATCGACATCTCATGCCAAAAACCCTAAGAGGAAAAATGCCCTAGGTGGGTGAGCTCGGTGAGCGCAATGACTTGGAGGGATAGTTGGTGTGTCGCCTGACCACGTGACCTCAAGAATAGATTTAAAATGTCTGCTTTATCTTTGATGTTCACCTGCCCCTCCATGGACAGAGAATGTCAAAGTGTCTACTTCTTTGCCACTCACTTGTCCCTCGAATGATAGGGAGTGCCAAAGTGGTGCAACTGTAGACACCCCATTTTAAATTTAGCAAATTCTATAGTTTTCTGAACCCTTAGGACCACATTATCCTAGTATACTCAATTTAATTACTCCAAAATTACCCAAATCCTATCCCAATTTGATGTAGAGCCCAAGAGTTTTCCAACGGTCCAAGCATCGCCTGAATCGGACCTACGGAAAAAATGATATAATAAATGACAATTTAGTCCTTGTGAGACCTAACTGTTGGGCCACAGGCCGGGCTGTAACGGGCCCGACATGCCCAGACGCAGCTGATGATGCAGTCAACAAATTTGATAATGCAGTAAACACATTTTCTTTAATTAGATAAGGCTAAAACTCCAAGATAAATCCAAAAAATTATAAAAAAACTCAACAAAAATTTAGGAAAAATCACTAATTGAATCTTATAAATACCCCCTCTTTCTAACCCAAAAGGAGAGAGAAAAAGAGACCAAAAAAAACTTAGAAATTTTCGAAATTAGGAAAATTACCAAAAATAGAAAAAACCATTAGAAAATTTCCAAAAATTTAGGAAAAATCCCAAAAAATTAGAAAAAATCTCAGAATTCATATTCAACCTATGGAGATCATAAAAAACTTAAAAAATAAGGAAATTCTTCTCTAGACCCCGAGAAAGACATGACAGCTTTAGAAAAATCTATAGATTGAAAACCCTAGAGAAGATAGAAACCCTAGCCTCATGAAGTCCTAACCCCCAAGACTGAGAAAGCTCTTGATCAAAAATAGAATTAGGGCACAACAACCCTAAAACTAACTCTTTACATTATAGATCTACTGGTCAACATTCGAATCAGAGAGGCAAAGATGATCGGTTCTGATACGGACGAGCCCTCGAAGGCTCGGGAATTCCGGGCCATCCGGCCCGATTTGGTATTATTTCTTCCTCTCTCTTTCTTCTTCCTTTTTACTATTTTACTTATTTTGTTTATTTTTAATATGTTAACTTGTTTTAAAATCGTATTTTAATGCTCTGGATCATGCTGGCTTTGCCACAGATCTGAGAGTAAATCTGCTCGTTTCTGAGCAAATCTGGCCTCAGATCTGAATTCGATCTGTCCCACTTTCTCTACCACTTTATTTACATCTTTTTAATTAGTTTAAGGTGTTAAAATTCGAGAGATCTTCATTGGAAGATCTGTCAGATTTTCATCGTAAACAAAGTTATGTGCTTCAAAAATTGACGTTGTACAATAATGGGGAAGTTCCTTCTTCTTCCGCCTAACTTCACATTATCAAACATGCCCATCTAAGGCTGAGGTAGAAAGCCAACTAAGTAGACATATTAAAATTCTTAGAACATATAAGGGTGGTGAATATTGCTCTGATTTATTTATCGAGTTTTGTAAGGAGCGTGGTATAATTCATCAAACCACCATTTCGTATACACCACAATAAAATGATGCATCAGAAAGAAGAATATAACTCTTACGGATATGGTTAGGTCTATATAGAGCAATTTACATTTATCATTTCCTTTTTGGAGTGAGGCTCTCAATACTGCAATGTACATTATTAATCGTGTCTCAACTAATTTCATAGACTTAACCCCTTTGAATTATAGATTGATAGGAAACTAGACTTTAGTATTTTGAAAGATTGGAGTTCTTGAGCAATGCACTTATACCACCACAAAATAGAGATAAACTATAAAGCAAAACTGTTAAATGCTTATTTATATATCATTCAAAATTTTTGAAGGGCTATCGATTTTATAACCATGATATTAGATATTTAATAGAGAGCCTCAACACTCATTTCTTAAAAAATATGGATAATGAACATACATTAAATAAACTTCTTGACTTATATAAAATTGATAAAAATAAGGGTCTCGAAGATCCTAGTGCTCAGTCTCCCTCTACAAATGGTGAGAATGATTCATTTGAACCTAGTATATCAAATGGTCATAAAAGAACTAGAGCCCCACCGACTACTTTAGAGGAATTTTATGTATTCACAGTTTGAGATAATTATTTTCCAATAAGTGAGGATATAATCAATGAACCTCAAAGCTATAATGAAGGTAGCTCATATGACTCAGCTGATTGGATTCAAGCCATGGATGATGAAATTGATTCAATTAAAAGGAATCAAGTGTTGGAGTTGGTTGATCGCCCTGAGGATAGAAATCCATTGGTTGCAAATGGGTCTTAGAGAAAAAACTTAATGCAAATAGAAAAAAATATAAAGCTAGATTAGTAGCTAAGGAGTTTACCCAAAAGAAAGGAATAGATTATGTAGAGAAATATTATTCAGTAGCCAAATTTACATCCATTAGGATCATCTTAACATTAGTTGTATATTATGATTAGAATTACTTCAAATGGATGTTAAAACAACTTTCTTTAACAAATAATTAAACGAAGATATTTGTATGAAGCAACCAGAAGGATATGTAATTAAAGGCCAAGAAAACAAAGTATACAAAGTTAAAAAATCATTTTATGGTCTAAAACGGTCTTTTAGACAAAGGTATTTCACTTTTCATAACACAATCAATGAAATTGATTATATAGCCAATAAATTAAACCATTATGTATATATCTGAAATAGTCAGAGCAATTATATTGTTATATATAGATGATATTTTGCTAGCTGGTAATGACATTGGAATGATTAACTATACCAAAACTCAACTAAGTTCCCACTTTGAGATGAAAGATATGGGGTAAACCTTCTATGTACTAGGCATTAAGATAATAAGATATAGGAGTTTGAAACTCCGATGTTTATCTCAAGAATTTTACTTAGAAATAATTTTAAAGAAATTCAAGATGGAAAATTGTATGCTTATAGATACACCTATTTGTAAAAGGTTGAAAATTATCAAAGAAAATATGGCCATCAAGTGATAATGACAAAGTTGAAATGGAAAGAATTTCATATATTCAAGTTGTATGATGTATAATGTATGACATGTTATGTACAAGACCTAATTTGAGTCATGCATATAGTCTTGTAAATAGATTTATGACTAATCGTATGATGGCTCATTGACAAGCCATAAAGATGATACTCAGGTGTATTTAGAAAATTAAAAACTACAAATATCCTTTCAATGTGATAATTTAGAGTTTATTGGGTGCTCTGATTCAGACTTTGTAGGAGACCTAGATGATAAAAATCAACCTTATGACATGTATTTCTCGTTGGAGGTTGATGTGCTTATTGGTCAAGTAAGAAATACGGTTGTGCAGCTCAATATATTATAGAAGGCACTATTACAATTTATGTGTCTGGATTAAACACTTCATAAAGGATTTGAAGCTGGATATAGCCGACAGACCAATTAATTGTTTTTTGTGATAATCAGATTGGCATCTTAGTAATTAAGAATAGAGCCTATAGCTCCATGGGCAAGCACATTGAAGTTGACTATCATTATATTTATGATATTATTGAAAAGAATGAAGTAACTTTAGGTTATATATTAGTTGATATGATTGAAGACCCTTTGAAAAAGGGATTAAGTATTGATTTTTTTTCAAAGCATGTAATTTTGATGGGGCTTAGGAACATCTAATGTCAGGAACTCTCACAAAAGAAATTTTTAGATATCTTGGTCATAAGAGAAAAAACCACATTAGCGTAAAAAGCTACATACGCTCCAACATCTCCCACTTTTAGATTCTATTTTACGAACTTCCATCAACAATATTGGCTGCATTAAATACTCTTTTTTTCTTTCTTTTTGAATTTCTAACAATCCTTATTGACATCCCCTTTTTATTTGGGTAACAGCAATGAATGCTATCTGTTTTTTATCTGGATCTAGATATGGACATGCCTTGACTTTCACATCCTTTTTAACTTCTCTCAACAGATCTCTCTCTAGACACTAAACCATTTCCATATGCCTGGGCATTACCATGTCTCTTCCTCAAGCCATTCAAGAGAAGAGTTGAAGTCCTATCCTTCATCTCTATGATCTTTTTCATAAGCAATGTCATGACAAGATGCGCATAGATTGAGGGAGAGAAGACAACAAGATTATAGTCTTATCCTCATCATCTATCTTAACACCAATGCTTAATAATTAACTATTAATTTTATTAAATTACTTGTGTAGGGTGTATAACTATTTCTTCAAATACAATGATTTGTATGGAACTTTGTCATGTACAAACTCACAAGCTTTGACCAAAGACTTGATATCAAATCATCGTTGACACAATCGAATAGTGCTCATATCTTTCAGATCGAAGTCTTCTTAGTCCTCATTTGACATGGATTCCAGTTTTTTCGACTTTCCTTTCAATGCTTCATGGAATCCTTTTTGCACTAGCAAATCCCGAATATTGATTTATCAAATTTCGAAATTATTGTGCCATCAAATGTCTCTACCTCAAACTTGGCTTTTAAAACCTTTACTACCGACAACCCCAAACTAAGTTCTGATACTTAATGGGTTGATTTTTGACAAATAAAGCGCGAAAAATTAGAATTGGCAACAAGCAAACAACAAGAAAGAAAAATAAAGTAGGAAAAAATAATACAAAAAGAACAATATAATTTTATATGGTTCGTCACAGATGTGACTATATCTATCGATGATTTTTTTACTAATCAATGAAAGAAAATTATAAGATAATATTTACCTGAGAGAGCCAGAGACCAACTCAATCTCTCACAAAGCCTCTCTTTCTTTGTTATTTTCTCTCTCTATACAACCAAAATTTCTCTTCTTTTCATATTTCTTTGCAATTTTCTCTCTCTATACAACCCAAATTTCCCTTCTTTTCAAATTCTCTCTATTCCTGTCTCTTCAAATGCAACTTAATACATAAAGAAAATAAAAACCCAAAGAACCCTTGTGAAACCAGCTTCCCTAAATTTTAGGATTCTAAATATTATACCCTCAAATACTAACTCACATAATATCCTAATCCAAGTAGGACTTACCCATAATAAACTAAAAGATAGTACATCAGTTAAACACAAACCCTAAATAATAGGAAACATCCTTACCAACTAGGAGACCCAAAAATATTGGAGAGACTAATCTTGTAAAATTCAACACAACACAACAATAATAATATGCATGTACAAGGGAGAATTGCTAGCAACCAAATGGGAAGAGAGATATGCTGCATAGACACCTCTGACACACAAGTTCCACAAATACCAATATCAAGCATGACACATTTGTACACCATTTAAAAAGAGAAAGGTGATGTTCTGGTAGGGGTGGCAATTGACACCTCTGACACACAAGTTCCACAAATACCAATATCAAGCATGACACATTTGTACACCATTTAAAAAGAGAAAGGTGATGTTCTGGTAGGGGTGGCAATTGACCTGGCCCAAACCGGGTCCAAGTCCATGTTTTGGACCCAATGGTTTGGGTCCTTGTCCAAGTGTTTGGACGCGACCCGGTATAAAGTATATACAAAAAAATATATACAATACTATATAAATTATTTTTTATTTTTAAAATTTCTAGACTGGGGTTTGGGTTCATGTAAAGCCTACTGGATGTTTGGCCTAGTCGATCCGGCCCTAGACCCAACCCGTTGCCACCCTTAAGAATATATGAAAGCATAATAGATCCCAGTCCTAGTCGACCCAGCCCTAGACCCGACCCGTTGCCACCCTTATGTTCTGGGTGGTACTTAATAATTTATTGTAAAATTTCAAAGAAAAAGAATTTAAAAAATATTAAAGTCTCTAAATGATAGATATAAATGACAGTGTTCTTTGTCATTAATATATCTACACACACGTGCCGATGGTACATAGGGGTAGAGAGTTGCCCGCCATCAACGGGGATAGAGAAGGAAAGAGTCTCCACAAGACCCAGACCCATGGAAACAAAAAGAGTTGCCATTATTATGAAGGACTTCAAGAAATCAATTTTCATAACTACTCTCAACCCATTTTCCCTGCGAGAATCCACTCATAATCATAACATGGTCAACTTTTATCTTGAGATAGACTTTGAAATTGCCTATTCACTCTAAAGATCTCTTCGTTATGTCAAAAAAAGAATTTTCCATTCTATTTTACTTGATTTGGTGAAGATTAGTTCCAATAAATTGAGCTTTACCAATTCATTGGTGTTTTTATAAATTAAGTTAGAATATGATCAGCTGTTGGTATGAGAGGTAAGTGAAGCAACTTCATTGGATATCAAATCCTTGGCTGAACCGATTTTGGTCCGAGCATATGTTTCGGACCGAAACGGAATTATGATACTAAACTGAAACAGAATTATGATACTAAACTGAATAACTGTACTGATGAAGTTTTCAGATGGACGGTTAAGATATTCCTTACATCCAAGGGCCCGTTCTCGATCGTCCATATGAAGAATGGGAGTACACGTTTGTTTTTTAGTTCAACTAGTGTAGAACGGCTCAGCCCCGGAGTCCAGCCTTGGGATGGGCAGAGTCTGAGTAACTTGGCCCAAGTTGGGTAGTCTTGGGCAGGCCAAAAAAATTTTAAAAATAAAAAATATACAAAGTCTCAAAATTTATAAAAAATATGTTAAAAAACAATCAAACAAAACACATCCAAATAAGGTTAAAATATAATAGAAAAATAGATTTTTAAAAAAATCAATTTGTGACTCACGGCATTTCAGAAATGATCTAAAAAAAGGTAAAGCTATAAAAATAGAAAAAGTCTTCCCAACGTCTATAGCAAAAATAAATAGTGATTTTGTCAACCCTCATCACCGTCCAAATTTCATCGTATGGTCACGATTGTCCAGTAATGTTTCATTTTTCATTTTTTTTCTACAAATCGAAATAACCTAAAATTTGGAGCGTATGTACATCATAGTGAGACGGGCCTAATAAAAATATAAAAAAAAAATTAAAAAAAATAATATTGACCAAAAGACCCCTGAAACTTTTCGGGGGTATTTTGGATAATTTGTTTCATGTAAAATATTTGTTTGATATTTTTCGTAGATTCACCTATTTTTTATAAACATTCGCTCCAAATTTCAGATCATTTTAATTTGTAAAAAAAATAAAAAATAAAATAGTACTAGACAATCGTGACCTTGTGATGAACTTTAGATGGTGATAAAGGTAGGCGAAATCACTGTTCATTTTCAACTATAAGCGTTTTGTAGTATCTTTTATAAAAATATGTGCCCAATACACTTCCCAATTTTAACCAAAACAATGGAAAACACAGAAATGCATACTACATATCAATTTATTACTTTTTCTTGAATTTTTCATAATTTATTTTAAAAAATTTTATGATCCCAAACTTGACCGCCAAAACCGGGATGGAGTCGTTAGGGGGCAAGCCCGAGTTGTTCCGACGAGTCCATAATGGCCGGCCGGAGTAGTGGAAGACTTTAAAAGATGTACGAATGATAGTAATGTTTATTTTATTATAAAACCAGTACTTCTAGATCTATTTGAGTTTGTTTTAATGCTTTTAGAAATTTTGTTTTTTTTTAATATATATATATATATATATAGGTGGACAGCTGCCAACTCAGCCAGTTTTCCTCTGAACTCGTGGGTTGCAGGTTTTAAAACGCTGACTTCTACTTCTTACTTGGAGGAACTGATAACTATTGAGTCCATTCGTAATATGTAGAGAGAGAGAGAAAGCCAAGGGAGAATTCACCTCTAAACTTAAGAAAGGCAATAGTGATTTGACCTTAAAATTTTAGGTAAAATATGAAATGTTTCGGCAAAAATTACAAAAGAAAGTTGGTCAATTTATTTATTTTTTTTAAATTATCTATTGGTCAATCTGAATTTTGATTTTTTTTGTTCAGTTTTTTTTTAGTCTTTTGATCGAAAAACAATTTTGAAAAAAATATAAAAAAAAGGTTAACCGAATTTCTTTTGTCATTTGTGAAACATTTTGTATTTTATCTAAAATTTCAAACTCAATGCAATACAATGCCATTTACAGCAAGAGACCCCTATGAGGAATCAAATTATCCAATTTTTAAAAAGAACAAACATCCAAATTATAGTTTTATTTACACAAGAAACAACCATATCCTCACAAATTCCAAATAAAAATAATATAATTGAGAGAGAGAAACAGAGACTTCTGTTTAATTATTGAGATCAAATAGGTCCCAACTTAGAGAGAGAGAGAGAGAGAGAGAGAGAGGATTCAAAGTGTTAAGCCAAGAGCCAGAAATTCTTCTGCCTTCTGGTGGTGATGAGATAACCCCCAACTTTTCTACCCTTTCTTCTGACTGCTACAGTCAAGCAATCTGCATTTTGAATACAATAATCAACAACACCCAAACCTCCATTCCTGTTGTTGTTGTTTCTTGTTCCTGCCCAATTCAGAAGAAGCCTCCACATGACAATGGGTCTCTTCTTTTGCCCCAAAACTAAGAGAGAGACCCCCTCCCTCTTTGCCTCTGCAATTATGGTTGCTCCTTTCTCTCTCCCCTCTAACACTACAACCTCCACTTTTAGCTGCACATTTTCATCAAAAACCATATGATCAGTACCCCTCTCTCTCTCTGTCTCTGTCTCTCTTGCTCACAACATCGAAATCGACGAAAACATACCTCGGGTTTTCTTATCAGGCAGAGATTCTTCAGTGAATTTGGGAGCTCGTAATTCTTGGGATTCATTTCCATCTTTGTTTCCTCACCTGTGAATTCAGTTTAACATGGATGTGAGAGAGAGAGAGAGAGAGGGACCCAAGTATCAAAATTGAGAGAGAGATAAAGAGAGAGATCACCTTGCTTGGAAGGCTTCAAAACATGGAGAAGAATCAGAGTGTCGTCGCTCTGAACAGAGTGTGACAACGCCCATTGAAGAGCCCCCTTTGCTTCGGGGCTCGAATCGACAACGATCATAATCGTTCTCCCAAAACCCACCTCAGTTTTCTCCTTGGAATCACCATTTTTGGCCTTTAAATCCCCATTTTGGGCCTGAAAGTCTCCATTTCTCTTCTCAGGAGTCTCCCTCTTGCGCAAGCACTCTGCAACTTGCTCTGTTTTAATTGAATCTGAGATGGGTTTCTCATCTTGTGGTGGTGGCCTCACTCTAACATGCGTTGAAATTCTGTTAAGGCAAAAGCCAGGAAGCTTGACGCTTGTTCTACCCATCTCTAAGGCTACGCCTCCTCAAAGTTCAGCTTTAATGGCGACGACAGCTTAGAGAGAGAAAAGTTCCCTGTAATAAAAAGAAGAGGGACAAGGCCCACAATTGCCTGGTTGGTGTTGGTCCACCATGTTTGCATTGCATTACTCTTCTCCTCTCTCTCTCTTCTCACCAGCATTCCTAGAAGTCTTCCTCTCTCTCTCTCTTCTCACCAGCATTCCTAGAAGTCTTCCTCTCTCTCTCTCTCTCCTCTCCGCCATTCATGTGAGTCTTCATGCTTTTCTCACTCTTCATCTTTTTCTACGTGTGTTGTTCTTTCTTTCTCTCTCATGAAATCATCTGTCTTTTTTGTTCTCTCTCTCTCCTTTTTCTTAATGTGGGCTCGACCAATTACTACCTCTACGTGCTGAGCACCAAGCTCATTATATGCAAGAAATGATATGGCTTTTAATGCTTTTTTTTTTTTTTAACAATTGTTTTATGGGTGAGGTTTGTATAGAGCTTAGGCTCTAAACAATCAAATTAGAGACTACCTTCAAATAGTATCGAGAATTGTGGTTTAAATATTGAAAATCTTTGTAATAGCCTTAAAATATATTTTCATTTTTATTTATAAAGTTTAAAGCTTAAAAAATAGTGGAGATCCATATATCTATGAGAACTTGAAAATCTTGAAAATTGACGGTCTAAAAATGCATTACAAGATACACTATTTTCAAAACTTTTCAATCCATTTGTTTCTCATGGACATGCATCTTGATGTCAAGATGATCAATTTGAAAATATTTAAGCATCAAAACAATATCTTTTAGTGAAATTTTTGAAGTAAGTTCAAATTTGATTGTTTAGAGCCTTGGCTCTATATAAACTTTTCCCTTGTTTTATTATTATTTATTATAAAGTAATAAATAAAGAAAATGGTTTGATAGGGCTGCAACCAAAATAAGTAAAGCATCACCTCATAAATCCTCAAATATTGCAATTCAAGTGTTGAAAAACCTTTAAATCGATCACCCCAGCTTAAACATTATGGTTGTGCAAAACAATTAGGATTTTAAATTCTAAAAATAGTGAATATTGCAACAATTCATCTAGACTATCCATTCGGCCTTAAAAATAAAGTGTTGGAATTTGATTTTTTGAGTTTCAGATTGTATTGTCGGTGTTCGAATTTGATTTTAGAGCCATCGTGAAGAATTTCGATGCCCAAAGTACTTCCCAGATGAGGATATGAGGCGAGGCTCTATTTTAGTTTCATAACGCCTAGGCCCTATAGAAACTTCATCCAATAAATAATCCACACACCTTGCATTGAAAATATTACAGTTATGCCCTCTGCCCCCATTTTTATAACAGAAAAGTTTATATTGAGTCGAGGCTCTAAACAATCAAATAGAGCCTACCAAAAAATTCACTAAAAGATGCTGTTTTGATGCCCAAATGTCCTCAAATTGATCATCTCGACATCAAGATATATGGACTTGAGAAAAAAATAGATTTCAAGTTTTAGAAATGGTGCATCTTGTAGCGCATTTTTGGACAGTCAATTTTCAAGATTTTCAAAATTTTCAAGTCTTCATAGATATGCTTGATCTACACTATTTTTTAAGCTTTAAATTTTATAATTAAAGATGAACGTATATTTTAATACGCAGATTTTCAATATTGAAACCACATTTCTCGATAATATTTGAAGGTGTGTTTTATTTTGATTGTTTAGAGCCTCGACATGAGACAAACCACACCCTTTTTATAAAGCTTCTTATTTGAAGGAAGAAACAATGCCTTTTTTATGGGGTGTGGTAATGTATAAGACTAAGGCCGAAACATATTATTTCATCATAGAAATTTTTGTGATGGTTTGAAAATTTATTTTATTTTTATCTATAATTATAAAATTTAAGGATCAAAATTAGTTTAGATCGAGCAGATCTATGAATAGTTGAAAATCTTTAAAATTGACGGTCAAGATAACATATTACAATGTGCATTATTTTAAGACTTAAATCTATTTTTTTTCATATCCCACATCTTGAGGTCAAGATGATCAAATTGTAGGTTTTCAGCATCAAAACAACCTCTTCTAGTGAATTTTTGAGGGGGCACTTAATTCGATTGTTTAGGGCCCCATTCTTTTATAATTTTTTTCCTTTTGAAAGATTAGGTTATAATTAGTTCCTAGTTCCGAGGGCATTATGGTCTTTTGTCAGAAAGGTTTTGATAAATTTTGATAACGGAGCATTTCAGTGAAATGTCCCTTGAGGGTAAAGTTCTAATAGTGCTATGTCTCTGCAAAGTTAGGAAAAATAAATCTTGAAAATGGGAAAGTTATTGCTATCTGGTGCAAAGTGGGGACTTTCCCTTATGCCCATGGAAACACTTGTTTAATTGAGTTATAAAAATAGGGAAAGATTTCTATACTTCCTCTACATCATACAAGATTCATGCTTTCCCTACCATCCAGCAGTCCAATTTTGATCAAGAGAGCCACTCACCAGTTGATCTTAGATCTGATGTCTCAAAGTATTTTATTTTTAGTTTTTTTTATACCAATTGTATGAATATGAAATTTAGTATGTGTCATATTCTCATTGGAACGCACCTATAAAAAATATTAAAAATATTTTTTCGACAAAATATAATGACCAAAATACCTCTTGAAATTTTCAGAGGTATTTTGATCATTTTATTTTTTTAAAAAATTTTTTTTTTTTAATATTTTCGCTATTGTAAGTTTAGTAGAGGATTGGACGTCCAAAATTAGTGTTAAACTAATTGATAGAAAAAAATTAAAAATAAAATAGCGCAGAGATGTGACATTGTGATTGGGGCAATCTTAGCCGTCCATTCAGAATGGACGGTTGGATAAAGGAAAGTATATAAGTTTTATGCTGTAGGGGAAGCATAGAAAGCTTGCCCATAAAAAAAACACCAATTAAAAAATTAAGATAGATGTTGAAATTTGCTGGGAAAAAATAAAGACACAAAAAAGTTGCTCTATTCTCTCTCTCTCACTCCATATAGAGAGAGAATGGAGATTGAGGATAAGTATATAATACGACCACTTTTATTTGGTACATGGAGGTGACAATTGATCTTTAACCTTTGGATATAAAATTGTGTGGCTACATACATTTAAGTTCAATTTTTTTTATGTGACAAGCCCAAGCTATCTGATTTCACATTGTATGATCATAAGTAATTATGACCTTCTTGTACTAAAAGTAAATGGTTTCATAACTTTTGGATTAGAAAGTGATTAACGGATAAGGACGTGATTAGTATGTGGGCTACGGATTCACATGTAGAAATGCAAGCCCCTTAATAATTTATTTTTGAAATAGAATTTGATCCTAATTTTTAGGAAATATATAATTTTTAACATGGAGATTATTAATCTATAAAAAGAAATACCTTTTAAAAACTATAAATGATATTTTTTTTTTGAGAAAATATTTGAACCATTGATTTTACTTTATTTTTAGAGGACTATTACTAAAGGGACCTGGTTTTGATGGACAGTAGAGACCTGGCCCGTATAGTAACAGGTGCGGGCTTAGCTGCACAAAACAATTTTGGGTGGGATAATGTGACTCACCACAACACGAATTAGACGGTGGGGGACTCTCTTCCCATCATTTGTTCAACCTATCGAATGGATGATGATGAGCCTCATGACCACGCCTTGCATATGGTCGTGAGGATTATCGAATACACATACTTCTTCTAGTTAAGCTAAAAAGTTCATTTTACAATTCAACTGTATAATTAAACACAACTTTATTCCACCAAAGTACCCCAAAACCAAAAACACGTGGCAGATTAGAATGTTTATGACAAGTAAAAGAAATGGTTTGGGATTTAAAGACCAGTAAACTGTGATGCTGAAAAGGAATTAGTTGTATCGGAATAAATTTTTTATTTTTTATTTTTTTGAAAATAATTAATAGTGAGTTTTCATTGATGGAATGAAAAGATCAGAACAACAAACAAAGAAAAAAAGGGAATTAGCTAAAGTTGTATTGGATTCTAAGTTGTCTAAATAAATTAGCTAAAGTTAGTAAGTATTTTATAACATATGCCTTTTCATAATAAAAGGTAACTAGAAGAGGCCTTTATGGAGGAGCTAGCAGCCTTATAAATAAGATTTACAGGTTCAAGGTACAAAGGGATTGTAAGAAGCTTCTAGGCTCTCCAATGCCAGCCCCTTTGGAGACCATAAAATCATTCCATCTCTTGACAAATTAGAGCCTTTACAAGGAAGAAGAGAAAGAAAGGAAAAGGGTTGATAGATGTAGAGTTTTCTCTCCTTTCTTTTGTCTTGGATATAGATATATGACAGACATGAAGGAGAAAAATTGGAAAGTACAATATGGATGGGGTTTCTATGAGTCAGCCGACTCATATGTACATATGCGGCTCCCTCTATAAGTCATTTAAATGTTTTTTTTTATAATTTTTTATTTTGTAGATTCATCATCTAGGCCTAGATTATCTTTAATTTGAAAAGAAAATTAAACTTCTAAAATTAAAAATATAATTTTTTAATATTTTATTTATGCACCATTCATATCTTTTTTATGGACAATGCACTTTAGATAACATCTTTAGGATGGACGTTTGTACGTCAGCAGACTCTTGCGCCCTTGACTCGTGAAGTAATTTTCCATACAATATAATCATAGGAAAACGGAAAAAGGGGACTTGAGAATTTTCATTTTTAGAATCCATACTAATCCCACTAAAAGGTTCCTATAAACACCACCTTTGATCCTTTGCCTATGAATGTTATGCTCCACTGAGCACAACAACCTGCTCTTCATGGATATATGCTCCTTTGAAAAGATACTACACCCTAATAATATAGTGAGTGAAGAAATTGTTTTTAGTTATTGGGAGAAATTGTTTTAGCAATTGGGAACCCTTTGTGGTTGGATGGTTAATGGGGGAAGACTAAACGTGTGAGCGTTGAAGAAAAGGGAGTTCTTTGATGGAAGTCAAAGGGTGGTTTTATTTGTTAGAGAAGGCATAATCACCAGTAAATAGAAATACTATGATATGTAGGGTTAAGATTGGCTAAAAAAAATAGAAGTCCCAATTTTTATTTAGAACTCTTGGTTATACATGTTAAGTTTAAGATATATGTGATATTTATGAAAAGTTTCCTATTTTTATTTGGGAGCGAGTTAAATTTACGAAACAGTAGAGAGAGTGAGAGTACTCAAATTATAGGCTCAAAAGCATTGCATATCCATACAGATTTGGCTTTCTTTTGAGTCTACTGGTAGTGTGAGTTTCAAAATCTATGTATATGACCTTTAAAATACTTTCTAAAATTTTGCTAACTCTAAGATAAAGAAATTATGGAAATACTTAATTAATATTAAAGAAAAATAAACGAAATTAAGAGAAAGGAGGAAATACTTACATTAGGGACCCGACCCAGAGTTTTTGGGGCTTGAATCATGTCGCTCTTCTTGCGCCACCATCTCTTATTTTTGGATGTCTTTTCGTGCTGGAATTTGGTAGATCAAAACTTCTTCCACTTATATCTAGGGTTCCTAAGGTTTTGAAAAGGATTACGGATTTTTAGGTAAAGTTTACCTAATTTTTCTTAAGGTTGGGAGATGGTTTTCCCTAATTTTTTAAGGGATTTTGGGGATCCGATTTTTTTAATTTGAGTTTTGAGATTTTCTATAATTTTGGGGAATTTTTCTGATTCTTTTTATTTTTTTTATTTTTTTGGGATTTATCTAAATTTTTATCATATTTTCTGGGATTTTCTTGATTTATCTAGTAATTTCTAAATATTTTTCCTATGAGGGATTTTTCTCTAATTTTTAATGTTTTCCAGATATTTATTGGGATTTGTGGAAGGGGTATTTATAGGTTGAAGTAGGGTTAGAGTTGAAAATTGATCATTTTGATCCAAGGGTTCAGATCCAGTAAAAAAGTCTCACAATTTTAATTGTTTTTGGAATATTCACATAATTATGGATCCTTTTTCAATAATATTAAATTTTTAGAAAAGACCCCCACCGGGCCAGGCACTGCTTCTCTTTCAGTCATGGGAGTGGCATGATAGGTTCTCAACTCTCTCCATCGAGTGATGAACTTGTGGACTGGCTCACCAGGTTCTTGAGTCGGAGTGAGGAGCTTGATGGTTTCCATGTTTCTTTGGACTTCATAGAAGCACTGGTAAAACAATTGCTCCATTTCCTGCCATGTATGTACCGAGCTTGGAGGTAGCCAAGCGTACCACTAGAAGGCTGGCCCTTCGAGAGTCTCGACGAACTGACAGAGGAGGAGCCGCCCGTCAGCTGCCGTCTCTTGACAAGCCGCTTGGAAGTGAGCGTTATGCTGGTGCGGGGACGTGCTACCATTGAATAGGGGGAGCTTCCCATTTCGATAGTCTGGGGGAAATGACACCTGGCCGATATACGAGGGGTACGACTTTTGGTAAAGCGGCGCCCCTTGCATGCACGAGATTTTACTCTTAAAACTGTGGGTCACCATGAAATCTATACTGGCTTGCGAAACTGTGCGGAGAGCAGAGCTGTTTTGGGAGGCTGGTGGGGGAGTTTGCCTGGGAACTGTGTCGTTTCAAGACGGGGAGTTGGCCTCATGATGAGAAGAATGGGGCATGGAGGCCTCCAAGCAATCCATATTTTTGAGAATGGACTGCATCATCACCTCGAACCTGTTCATCTGATCTTCTTAGGCATCACTCAGATTGTTGATCACCATGACACTGACCGTTTCTTCTGGAGGGTCAGAGCCAAGTAGAGTAGTGGACTGCCGAGGTTAGCGAGTCATAAGTGGCAAGTCAGTTTGTAGGGGTTCAGCATGCCCCGACTGAAATCGAGTCTTGTATGCCGACCGTGTGAGGACCGGATCTTGACGGTCTGGGGACTGTGATTTTTTGGCAGCTCGGTCTTTTCTTGTGACGGTAACCACCGAGCAATGTTCTTGGACTTCTTGCTCAGTTTCTAGAATCTGAACAGGGAAGAAGGATTTTGAGGCAGGAGGTCAACAAAAGTGGTAACCTCAACTACCTTAGGGGCCTTTCTAGTCTGGAGCTACAGGCCTCTCTTTTGCTTGATCTTGAGGCTGTAATAGACTTCACAGCAGAATTGAGCTTGGGATCTAGACTGCCCCGTCTTTCTTGAACATGCGAGGGCTGTGTCCATCAACTAGAGCAGAGAGTGAGGTCCAAGGATAGAGGGCAATCTGGGCTGCTGCCTTGGAGGCTGTAGGCTTCTATCTGCCATCAGGCTTTTTCCCGGAGTTCCCTTATGAGGATCCGGGTGCATCGTTGACCTAAGGCAGCTAACTTAAGATGGTACTCTTAGGGAATACCTTTGAGTACTAGGTCTCGAGATGTTTGACTGGCAAAAGAAGAGTAACAGAAGAAGGAACTAGCTCGCGACTTTGCCTGTCGAGATTGGAGAGAAACCTGTGAAGCTGGTGCGTGCGTACCTTTGAAGGTAGCCCTCCTGATGACTTGGGGGTCAGCCCGGGTTCGGTCAGCTAGTTCGACCTTAGGAGGCCGAGACCTATGAGCTCGTGTCTGTGAGGGACCAGGTAGGAGCGTATCTCTCACAGGGTGAAGCCGTGTATGCTGAGAGGGAGGATGAAGTGGTTGACCCCTGTGTGCTTGAGCTGGTGCAGAACTGACGCGGCCCTGAGCTGTGGGATGCAGATGCATGGCGTGTGCAGGGTTCGACCCGAGAAGGCCTAGCCTTGGACGTGAGCTCAAGGTAGTATGAAAGTTGACTCGAGGTGTGGCTCGAGTGGAAAGACCATGAGGTTTTAGGTGTGTGCGAGAGGTGGAGGCCCCAGGATCTCCTCCGCGATGTGTCGAGCCTTTAGGCATAGAGGTTCGGGGTGGTGAAGGAGTATGGGGGGTGGCCTTGCGGTGATCCTCAAGAGCGATGGCAACCTGCTTGCCTTTGGCGAAAGTAAACAGAGCAGTATTTCTGCATACCTTAGCAATGTGACTGACAAGGTACTTACCAGTAGCAGAGTGCATGTTGTGGGTGGTAGCAAACGTGCTGGCAATGCGAAGGGCCTTGGTGGAGGGTCCAGGACTAGAAAGTGGGAAGTTAGGGACCTACAAGTCCCTTCTCGCACCAATCCAGGATAGAACCTAGGAGCAGGACTATGAGTCCTAACTCAAAAGGAGTGTAGGGAATGAGGCTTAAGAAGCTCGCTTCCCTGGGACGGTCACAAGTGAGGGGATGAGAAAATCCCCAACTTGGATGAACGGGTTGAATAGGCTAGATGCCATAGAATGCAGTATAGAAAATAAAAGGTGATGTCGATCAAACAAGAGAGAACCGACAAAGGGGTAGTAAGTTCCCAGTGGAGTCGCAAAACTGGTCCGATGCCTCGATCTCACCAACGGATCTAGGTGATCGAGTGACACATGTCTCAGGTTCCGAAGACCAGGGACCTGACATCGCTCTCTCGTGAACCTTATCCATAGAATAAGAGCAGGTGCCCAACTGGTGAGAGATGAATTTTAAATGTGAGGTGGGGACCAACCTCGCCTGGGTCCGTGACTTACTAGGGTTAACTCGCGCGGGCGTCCTCTTAGATTACGACGGAAAACCCCCCAGCTATTTCAGCTAGTTCGAAATCGTCTCTATTAACCTGCAATCTCCTTGTTTTCTGCAAAGCACTAACGTAGTTAATTTGTAAGACAACTGGATCAAGGGACCCACCATTGTCTTGGAGGAACATGTACAGAGATGCAGATTCAGATGGCAGAGAAGATGAGAAGTTAGGATGATGAAGAAGAAGGTTTGAATAAGGGGAAGAAAAGAGAAGAGGACTTGACAAGGGAACGAGACTAGCATGATAGCTGGACCAGTATAGTAACCAACTCGGAGTGGTAGTAAGACGGGCACGGTAACTCAGACCGGCACGACGCAATACTACTCGAAACCAAGGACGATATGATTGTCATAATCTGGTGTGGCAGCAAGACAGGCATGATACTTTTAACTAGCACGATGGCAATACCACTCGACATCCAGATCGTTATGATAGTGCTAAACTAAGTCTGTCCTTTAGTCAAGCGAGAAGACATGAAAAGAGAAGAGAAGAGAATGAAGAAAAGACGCGAGGCGGTGGAGTAAAAAAGTCTCGATGGTGTTAGGCATCCCCGCCCACAGCCGTGGAGTAACAGTGTCATGGCCCCTAGATGGCGCTGGACAATGCTGCTCGCGGCGGAGGGGTGAGCAGTGAACTGTAGATGGCGTTGGCCATTGCCGTCGGCGGCATGAGAAGGCAGGAGTGACCCTTCATGGATGGCGATAGGCATCGCCTTATGCGACAGACGAATGGCACAAAAGTGGGCATGCGGATGGCGGTGAGCATCGCCGTCAGCGATAGACGCAAAGCACGGGTGAAACACTCACAGGCGGCGATAAGCATCATCGTTTGCAATAGACATAGGGCGCAAAAGAGGGTCTGCAGACAGCGATACCCACCGTCGTCTGTGATAGATGTGGAGCACGGATGAGACCCTTGCGCGCGGCGACAGGCATCGCCATCTGCGATAGACGCGAAGCGCAAGTGAGACCCCCGCAAGTGGCGATAGGCATCACCGTCTATGCTTGCGTAGGCCACCGAAGACATGCCTGCGGATGGCGATGAGCAACGCTGTCTGTGACCCGTGATGAGAAAGAGAGATAGTCCGCGGTCGGCAATGCATCGCCGCGTGTGACGACAATCCTGGAACCAAAACAGGAGCCCGACCCGCTGCTTGAGCACGGCCCGGCTCACCATGTACTCCTTCAGATGATGTTACGCATGGCTAACGCCGTGCGTGAACTTTGTTGACGTGAAGAGACGAACGAAGAGAGATTGAGAGAGAAGTTCGCGCATGGCACTGCCATCACCATGCACGACCTGTAAAGTCCCAGGATGAGGAAGAGAGAATAGGGAGAGGAAAGAAAGAGGGAAAAGAAAGAAAGAGGCATGCATGACACTACCATTGCCGTGCATGGCCTCTCAAAAAGACTGAAAAGAGAAGAAGAAGACAGACAAAGAAGAAGAAAGAAGAAGAGAGAGAAGAAGGGGAGAGAGAGAAAATACCTTGAAGACAGGTGGGGTACCGCACTAAACTTTCTCTCTCCTCTCTCTATAAGGCGTGCTCAAGAGAACTCAAGAAGAAAGCCTTAATTTTTTTATTGATCACGAGTTGAATCCTTGTACAATGATTTCATGAGTCCAAAAGCCAACCCCTACTCAATGAAAGTTAGCATCTATTTATAGACCAGGACTAAAATGTGGGTAGATTACCCAAAACTAACCCTAATTGATGATAATTAAGGTTTATTTGAATAAAAAAATAAGAAAATAGGGTACAAAATGGTTGATTTGCCCTTGCCTAACAATTAAAAAAATTCGAAAATAGTCACTGCTGAGAACTAGGGACGTTCTTGTTTCTTCTCGGATGATCCATTGATGATCTGTTATCCGAATGAAGAAAAGATGATTGCCATCGTGTAGGGCTCAATGCTATGATCATTTTGATATCAATTTTAAGCCATGAATCACATTTTAAAGGCATGATCATGTAACTTGAAATTTGGATAGATATTGAAAACTATTGATTGATAGTGCGTTGTCATCTTGATGTTTTTCTTCAATTTCTTCACTGAATTGCATTGAGCATGTTGCCACAATCGTGTTGCAACAAACGGGACCCGATTTGGTGCCCGAACGAAGATTTGACAATCTTGGACTTTGGCCGGAATTTGGGATTTTGGTTACTAGAATCTGCAGTGAATTCAACTTGATTTTGTGTGAAATCCAACCATTCATCAAGCGTGGGGTTCAGACCAGTGATAGTCACTTACTCATGCAATGCAACTGGTTTCACGTCGATCGGGCTTGCGGGCACTGTGATATGGCCGCTCAAGCGACAGGAGGTACTGCTGGAAATCTGCAACGTGCGACTTCGAATCACAAACTTCTCTCTAGCTTTTCTCCCGGCTCAGTCATCGTCACAGGACATACCACATATCAAAATGCTCGTTTCGACGAGATAAACACGCTCCAATAAGTTTGTGTGTGATCCGATCTCGAACAAAGGAGATATGGATGTCGTAAGTTTACTGTTTGTGATTGTGTATTAATGGTGTTTAGTTGCAGGGTGGCCACATGGGAATAGTGTGCAGCTCCTCTTGTTTTAATGTTTTACCCATAACTTCGTCTTAAAGTGTATGTTTAACCTGAAATTTGACCCCTAGGGGTTTCCAACCATGTTGGACTTATAGTGGTGGTACCACGGTCATTTGATGCTCCGAAAGTAGGGTTCCAGTTATAGGGATCTATTTTAGGGTGTTAGAGGCTGATTCTGTCGAAACTATTTTTCGTCTGCACTACTTTAGACATGTCAGAATGTGACAAAACGTGGAAGAAGGCTTTTAAGAGTCCTTATGAAGATCTTTGAGTAGTTCTGGAGCCATTATGAGACTATTGAAATTTCCACTATTTGTCATGTTTTATTGACCGCTTCTCTTTTATTCCGCATCGGGTACCCATGGTGCTGAAAAATGTCTTCAAACAAAGATCACCATTGGATCATTTTTTAGGTGCAATCTTGATCATCCATTCTTCAAAGCTCATCGAAATTCCTCTGGAGCCATTAACAATGCGCCACCTCGGCATCAATCTACATTAAATGCAGCCTCCAGAATTAAATGTTGCTTCAATTGCTTTCTTGTCATGTGGACTAGATCGGGTACACTACTGTGGGTGGATGTCAAATGTCGGGCGCCACTGGCAATGGTGTCGACACTATTAGAAACTGCTCCACAAGATAAAGTTGCCACATGTTGTTCTCTAAGCATGATTGCCGTACAGTGGTCAGCATGTATAACTATTCGGAATGCATCTGGCGCCATTCTGACTGGTGATGGTATCAGGTTGTTTCTTCTGATGCGTTGTATGATCGACGGTTGAGGTGACACTACCTTGACCAATCCTAGGTCGACAACCATGCTCCGTATTGACACATTGGACACGTCGGTGCATGTTTACACGTGTCAGACCGTACTGACACACATCATTGCACGACTATGGGTCACTTCTGCAGGTCATTGCCAAAGGGCAAAAATTCAAGGGGTTCTGGTGCCATTGACAATGACGTCGGGCCCTTCTCTCTTCATTCGGGAAGTTATTGAATGTTGTGTTCTGGACCACCTTGTCGTCACCATTAGGAGTTGCCCCGGCACTATTGGGAATGATGTCGGGCTCTTTTGTTTTCAAAATGCTCTTCAACTTGACAATCTTGATGCTTGTCCTGGCCTATTTTGTTTGTCAAGTACCTTCAGCTCTACTTGAATGTTTTGTTGGTTTATTGGGGCCAGTTTATGGATACGTCAGGTTGAGTGTGAGTGGTTCAATTATCAAGGTGGCTTGCCTGGGAATTTTGGTCTGTCGTGATTTCTTCAATGAGATCAGGGTGTCTACAGTTGCTCCTCTTTGACACTTATGAAGCGCGCGAGCAATGGGACATAAGGTGACAAAGAAGTAGACATATGAGATAGAGCATAAGGTGGTGAGGAATGAAAACATCATTGTTCCTCTGAAGCTTGGCCTCGTAAAGCACATGGTTCCTGTTGGTCACACGAGGGACCTGGCGGTTAGCTAGTCCATCGTTCGGGGAAGTCGCAGATAATAGCCCTTGGTTTGTAGGTTGAATGCCAGTGTCCTAGTATCCCGAGAAAATTCGAGTTTAAATATTCAGATGAGAATGATGAAGTAATCTCTATTGAGTGAGCCAAAGTTGACCTCATGCCCTAGGTGTATTCCTAAGCTTTAAGGCTGTGATGGTTTGAGAATTGGGTGTTTTTCTTTTTGTTTTTTGGGTTTGATGGAGAAGAGGGGGAATGTAGTATTCACCTGCCGTGGTCTTTACCCTTTGAACCGAACGACCATATGTGCTTTCTGATCATCATTATCGTGCCGTTTTGACTTCTTTGTTTTCCAAAAAATATTTAGGAGAATGTTTTGAATTCAGAAGGGAGTAGATTTTTCAAACAAATATTGATGACAGGTTACAACTTGAACCATATAAATTAAGGTTTTTGACATGACAAACAAAATAGAAAAATTTATGGAATTCCCAAACCAAGTTGCCCCAGTATTCAGGTTATTTGAAAGAGGGGGGAGCTTTCTGCCATCATGGGGCATTTTTGAAAATGGTTTTTAAGAACGACGGTGGTCACAAAGTTTAGGATCATGTAACCAAGGAGCCAACCGAGTAGTTTCATGTCTTACAATGGTGGATGTGACCGAGCAATTTAATGTCATGCAGTAATGGACAATTGTGTGTTGAATAGCTACCCCGAATAAGCATTGACAAAATCCTATTGGGGACATCGATTAATGAGCTTAAGCCGCTAATTTTGTTAATCGTGAGGCCGGCATCCATCCGAGTTGGATCTGGGTGGTCTTGCAGGTATTTGGGCTTTGGTTCCATTGCCAATGGCTCCAGTGCCAGTCAGACTACTTTCAAACCATGAAGGGTATTTTGGTCATCCTGATGACGTTTAACCCAAGAAAATCATCCTTTTTTACGAGAAAATATCCTTCCAGATTGATGGGGCTATACCCTGATTTCTTGGATTTTGTTTGTGAGATGACTGGTTGCAGTCCCTGATGCCATTATCAATGGCATCTGCGCCATTGGTGATTCCCTGCCCCCAGCTGGGTTAGTGCAAGCCACACTAGCTGCCTCTCCTGAACCTCAAGCTATGCCATCAATTTTAGGCAACCACCACACCGAGGCTAAGATGCATGATTTAGCTGAGCTTGCCCAATTGAAAGGCAAATTCTCCAACTTCAAATAAACTTTAGCTAAGATTGGAGCCCCTAGCATACTCCCACCTTAGAGATGTTGAACCCCTCTTATCTTGTTTCAAATTCCCCCAATTTGAAAAACACGTTTAGTGGGAAGGGTAACCCTGATAACCATGTCATCGCTTACCTTATATCTGTTGCACCTCAAACTATGCCATCAATTTTAGGCAACCAACACATCGAGGCTAAGACGCCCGAGTTAGCTGAGCTACCCAATTGAAAGGTGATTTCTCCAACTTCAAAGAAACTTTAGCTAAGATTAGAGTTCCTAACATACTCCCACCTTAGAGATGTTGAACCCTTCTTATAGGGTTTCGTATTCCCCCAATTTGAAAACACGTTTAGTGGGAAGGGTGACGCTGATAACCATGTCATCGCTTACCTTCTATCTATTCCGCATCTTGAAAATAGACCTTGCTGACTCAACGTGACGTTTTCAGTATACCCTCTCAGGACAACCTCTAACTTGGTTATGAGTGGTCGTAACTAAATACCTTGATCAACATCCCGATGAATTGTTTTGATGTTTTGTCAAGCAGTATTGCGGGACCAGAGAGTAACTAATGACCTTAGCGAATTGGTTGCCACCCGACAAAATCTTAGCGAACTTCGTCCATAGATTTAGAGAGGCTGTATCAAAAGTCATTAATTGCACGCTTTTTGAGGTCTCTAAGATCAACATGGCCATAGAGAATGTGCCTCATGAATATATGCTTTACTTTAGTAAAAGCATTTAGCCTTTTTCTTTTGACTCAATGTTCAAAATGGTTTCGCATTATGAGAGAGCAAAGGAAGGGGCTGAGATCAGTCACCAGTCATACTAGGGGAAGAGCCCGACGAAATTATACTAAGGCAAGTGTCATGACGGAGCAAGAGCCTAGCTACAGTGAGGATGCATCTGAATGCGACTCTAATGAGGTGACAATTAAAGAATGTGAAACCAATCCTGAGTCAGAGGCATCCTCAGAATCACTTAGAGATACAGATGGAGTTCACTCATGGCAAAGTCAGAAGATATCATATGATACAACTATGCCAAG
Source organism: Amborella trichopoda (assembly GCF_000471905.2). Next base: position 2,947,035 of record NW_006500104.1, read on the forward strand.
TGAAGATAAAGAAATCTTAGCCGATATCAATCTGACAAGGATTGACGAGTCAAGATCCTTACCCAAGCCTAAGACCATAACATATGGCCTTTGGGCATAGGAAGAAACCCACCCAAAAATGAAGAACGAAATGATAAGATGACCTATGTTGCTAGGGAATTTTAGAAATCAGATGATGGAAATTGCCTTAGCTCTAAATCTATTCTATGGGTAGATCCTATAGAATTAGAAAGGTCCAACCCACAAAAGGAGCATACTGCCTCTACAACTAAAACTGGTGTGGATATCCTCCAAGGATCAAAGCTGAATAATGTTGGTCACCAAAAGGAGGAAACAATTCTAGTCTTCCCATTAAAAGCTGTGAACATGAAGACACATAGGGACCAAATTATTCATCCCATAGAAAAGGTACCGAATGAGCATGAGCTCACTCAAAATCCTGTGTCTAGGGAATTTAAAAAACAAAGTGCTAAAGATTGCCTTGACTTGTAGGAGGCTCAAGACACCCTTCCTTGATAGTAGGGAAATATCATATAATTCAAATCTTATGGCTTGGGATTCTCGAATTCATAATGATGAAAATAACGCTATCCCAAGTTTTGAAACAAGAAAAACAAAGTTATTCTAGAAGAATCTCAATTCTAGTTGAAGATACGAGCTATCATAAAGTTCAAGACATCCTTATAATACATGTCACAATAAAAGAAAAGGACCCAATTAATCCCATCTTTTAAATAAGTGCAGTGGGTGACCCACAGGATGTTCAAGTCATCCATGAGACCAATCGAGATCCCAAGGTTAGAGATTCCTAAGAATGCAGTAATGGGAAATGCCTTGGAAGACCAATCGAGATCCCAAGGTTAGAGATTCCTAAGAATGCAGTAATGGGAAATGCCTTGGACTTGAGACACTGTATCACAAAGAAACTCCATTTTTTGAAGAAGTAAATGAGCAATTAATCCCATGTGAAGCAAATTAGAAGACATTAATAAGAGAAGACCAAGGTGAAAAATATTCAAGTTCAGAAAGAGACTTATCTCCTCAAAGGTTTGTGGAAGAACTTAAATCTTTGGAGATCCTAAGGGGACCACTTGAGCCACCCTCACTAGATTTTCTTGATGATCCACCTATTTGGGCCAAAGAGCTGAGTCTAGAGGAGTTAATCATACTAGCTTTTAAGGTTGATCCAACAATTAATACAAAAGAAGCGAAGGACCCAGATTTGACCATTCTTGAAGAATCAAGATCTCTACAAGATTTTGGAGAAATTGAACCCTTAGAAATTTTAAGGGGACCATCTGGATTGCTCTCACAAAACTTTCTGAATGGTCCGCATATTTGGGATAAAAAACCCCTAGAAGAAAATAGGGGTAGGGGCATGAATCCACTAATTGGGGCAACCCATATTCATGAGGAAAAAGAAGATCTAGAAGAGGCGATCCCATCTACTTGCTGGATAGGGATAGCCCCATCTATTGAAAATACTATAGAGCTTGTCCCATCTGATATCTCAATAAGGTTGTCTCAGCCACTAATGAAAATATAATTGAGGTAATCCCATCCAACATATTGATAAGGGCAGTCTCATCTAATGAAGGAAACTCTATAGGGTCAGTCCCAATAAACTACTTGATAGGGACACCTTCATTTGATAATTTTAATATAGTTGGGGCAATCGGTGAGGCCAACACCTTATCCAACGACTCCCAATGTGCTCGAGGTCATCAACTCCCGAAGAGCAACATGAGGTTGCAAATGAAAAATATTACCGAAAAGGAGTAGGGAGATCACTTGCTCCTCCCTCTCAAATAAGAAAAGTGGGGCATCTCTACTCTGCTTATGCATCTTACGCCATGGTATTGACAACCTAAGGAGTCGAAAAGCAAAAAAGAAAATGAGTTTAGCTAACCCAGCAAGAGATCAAAGTTATTGGAAGCTGAGAGTGACTTTGAGTTTGAAGAACATGGTCCAAGTGAAGCAATTAGGAAAACCTCAATAGGAATTCAGCAAGTCAAGGAAGTGTTGGATACCAATCAGGCGCAAGGAAAATCCAAAGATAACCAATATTAGAACTTCCCTACCACCTGAAAGAAGGATGATCGAGTTTTTATCTATTTCTAAGACTTAGTGCCACAAAAAGGATAAAAACACAATTGACTCTTCTTCTTATCCTCCTTCTTCATCCTCTTCTTTGTATCATCTTTCTTCTTCATCTTCTTCCAAACTAAAAAGAAAAGGAAAAGATATTCTTTCAGGCTGAAAAATTTGAAAGGAACCCCAAGCGTTGGAAAAAATGGGTTGCCGGGCTGAAAACCCTAAGGGACCCAGGGGAGATAGAAAAATAAGTTTCTCTCTCTATTTGTCTCTTCTCCAATGTCTCTATAGATTCTTAGCTCCTTTTCCTAAAGTCAGAATTGTGTCAAAATTGAAAGCATTGTAAAGGCATCGGTCCAAGCTAAATCTGAAGAGCCTCATATCTGAACTTCAAAGGAGTGGTAGTGGAGGGACAAAATTGGAAGTCCAAAGAGATTTTGAGCACTCAGGGGCAGTATCCCATATTATCTTGTAGAAGATAGAGAGAGAAAGGCTGGTTGCTTGAAAGATAGAGAGAGAGGAGAGAGAAAGCAATGTAGAAGGGAGAGAGAGAAAGGTTAGTTGCTTAAAATAGAGAGAGATTAAGGGCAATGAAGAAGCTAGAGAGAGAAGCTTGTTTGTCTTGAGAGATTGTGAAAATTGGGAACTAGCTGTATTTTATTCACAAGCAAACAGAAAAATGAAAAAAAAAAGAATTCAACCCTCCCCATATAATTCCTTTATTCCCTGCCCTTCTTCATTTGGGAAGCTGCCCCAAAACAGCAGCGTTTCTTACACAGTTTCTCCCTCCCTCTCCATTCCGAATCGGCTGAATTGGTGAAAAGCCCAATGCTCTTCATAAAAACCTAACAAAAGAATATTGGGTTTTTCATTGTTCAAGCCTATTTGAGTCATGATCTTCTTCTAACGAGGTATGGCCCCCTCTTCTCACTTCATCAATATTCCCTTTTATTTTTCTTCTCATTTTTTTTCATTCATATGCTTTTAATGCATTCCTTCTCTTATGTTTGCCATTTAATTGGTTTATGTGTAAGATTTGTTTTGATTAATGGTGGATTACTTTGTAATTTGGAGCTGATTCTGTAGATGTTTAAGCCCCAAATATGTTTTTTTTCTTATTTTCCTCGTATCTATTTGTTTTTGTGAATTATTCGGTATTTCTTTTTTAAAAAAATGATACAGCTTCTTAAAAAACAAATGTCGAAGTGTATTGCTGATTATTATTTACATATTTTTGTTAAATATTGTCTTAATAAAGGGAGAATTTTTCTTCTTTGGAGGCAATTTGAGGTAACAGGCATTTTGTTTCATCAAATCTACGATCGTTCTTATTTTGCATGAATTCTGGTGGAAAATTGGTCTGTCGGTTGAAGAGTTGTATAGATTTTTTTTATTTTTGGTTTCCTGATTCGGTTAAAATAGTCTGGGTAAAATTGGCAAATTACTTTATTAATATTCATTTTTTAGGTGTTTTCTCATTTGCAGGTAAAACATGGGGGGATGAATTATATGAGATTAAATAACTTGAGGAATAGACTATGTGCCCGCTAGCTGTGAAGAGTACTTGCTGATATTGAGGCCATCCAATTTATGATTGATTTATTGTGATTTATGTGACTAACTATGGCGAGGATTTGCTGAATAATTGGAGAGAGAGAGTTCTAGTCAATTGAGCAATAAGCGAGAGAGTAATTGTGCTTGCTTACAAGTTCAAGAGCATTATCTACCCTCTCATAGTATTTGAGAGGGGTAAGAGGCGTTTTTTGGTGGATTTATATACCCAGAAATTTAGAAACGATTGGTTTTTTGTGCATTATAGTGCTCCGTGAAGCTACATCTCAGAATCTCCACAATGGGTGCTGTGTGTTGCTGTTTACGCATTGAGGATTTTGAGGAACACACTTATTCTAATGGCTCTGGGCATCGACATTGTATCTGCCTGAGATGCTTCATTCACCAGCTTTTATGTGCTGTATGTACTGCAGAAAAGCAATTCTTATACCTGATTTTGTTTATTTATTGTTATTATTACCTTCATCGGTAGTTTTGGATTAGTATGTGTGTTTCTTGAACGAAAATTGTTTGTATATTTTATTTATTGAAATGTTTGTGTATTATTTAATTTATTGACATCATGTTATTGAGTGAGTAATTGTTTAAAGGACACGGTTTCTATGCGGCCAGCCTGCATATTGTAGAAATGCGGGCTTTGCAATAAATATATTTTTAAAATATAATTTGATCCTAATTTTTAGAGAATATATAATCTTTTAACATGGAGATCATGAATATGATTTTTTTTATTTTTTTTTTGAAAACTAGAAATAATAATCATATTAAGAAAAAATCTGGACCATTAGTTACAATTGTTTTTAGATGAACCACTTATTTGCATCCATTTTTAAGATGGATGCTTTACACCTCTGGACCGCATATCGTAGAAATGCTGTCCAGCCCCCGTGAAACAATTTTCCTTGTTTAAATACATGATGTCAATGTTCATATTCAAAAAAGAAACAAAACATGATATCAATGTTTTTTTGTTTTTTTTTGTTTTGGCTACACTTGGCATATTCACATATAGTGCATTGCTGTTAATATTCAAGGACTACCGTGCCCTTGCATGATCTGATGCTCCCTTGTTCTCCATAATATGTTAAATGTTTTAACTAGGAAGCTATTCTTTTCAGGTTCATTTTAAGCACTAAAGCTTTTATATTGGAAACTATGACCCCCAAAGGGTCATGGACATGGCTCAATATTAAATGTTTCTTATTTTTCATCTGGTTTGAAGTACTGGACAAATTTGATATGGCAACTGTATTCAAGTGCCAAACAACAACGAAATCCATACAAAATAAAGTATGCCTATGAATAAATCATGGTTCATTACTTTGATCGTTTCAGATACATATGATGTCTCTGGTAGCTATGTTGTTTCTCTGTCAAGACGACATAACGAGTGTGTGGTACTTCTTGATTGTTGTATTATCCCCTTGATGATAAGGCATTTGGAATAGACCCTCATTGGTTTGAAAGTCTTTCAGTTAAATGACTGTATGGAGTACAATAGAGAGTTACATATCTCATTGTTTGAATACTTGTTAGAAGATTCTTAACTAGGTATACTATCTTTATGCACTACCACAATAGAATTAATTCTTATAGTTTTTAGTGGCCTATGGTTGGCTATTATTGTTGGTTGGTAAGAAGCAAGGGTGTGAATCTGTCTATAAGGTATAAAGAGTGACACAATCAATATATCAGTGTTCCAAAAAATGCCGGGTGGCACCTAGGCAGCCACCGAGAACCTGGGCAGCCTAGGTTCAAAAGGTAGCAAGGTGTCCAGTAATCCTGTTTTAGGTCTAGATTTTGTATAAAAAATGCATGAATGCATATTCATGCATTTTTTATAATCCAAACAAAAGAAAACACCAAAAATTGCCCACCTGATGGGTATTTTTGCACCTAGGCGGGCGCAGTCCGCTGGGCTCCCGCCCAGGTAGCTTGGGAGCCTGCCTAGGTTTAAGAGAGCACCCAGGGGTAGCCTGCCTAGTTGGTCAGCCCAGACCTGGGCGGTGCGGCCAGGCCCCCCTAGCCCGCCTAAGCGTTGAGTGGACCACTTTTTGAATCAATGCAATAGATCTTCTTAAATATTTAATGATCATTAGGACGAAAGATCTACGAACGTAAAAATCACAAAGCTGTGATTTCTAGCTTGAGAGAGGGAAAAAACCAACATGGGCACTTCTGTCTCTTCTTACCCACATGAAAATCATACTCATATTCCTTATGAGACTCAATATAGTGTGCTTTTCTTTTTCTTGGGGTTAGATAAGCAAATGAAGCAGAGATTCTAGTTTTTCAGAGGCATGTGGAGCGAGGGGATAGGGCTGAGCTTGAATTTAGAAAGTGAATGCAGGTCGGGAGTTGAGCTAATTTTTGGGATCATGGAGATATCGAATTTACTTAAGATTCTGTGGTTGTTTGGAATAGTGACGAGTGGGAGATAGGCGTTTGGGTGTGTTCTAGCTATCAAAGGGAGGAGGAGTCCTTTGAGTCTTTGTTGAATTTCTTATGCGGTCTGAATCTATTGACAAGTATTGTGATTGTGAGTATGAGGTGATGTTTCTATTTCTATCATTTTAAGTTATTGGTGATCATCAAGAGAAACTTATGTGGCAGGCCTTAATCCCATACGGGTGAAATCTTTGTGATATTTACTCAAGATTAAGATCTGTTCCTCATCGTTATCCAAGCCTTATCCTAGCTATTTGGGGTCGCTAAAAGAAAATGTGTTACAAAAGATATGTTAAAAAAGAACATTTCTAAGATGTTGCTCTTTATAGTAACCTATAAGAATTGTTTTTTTTTTCTATAATGATGGGGATTATGTGAGCACAATTTTCTTTGACACTTACTAATCATACAAATTTGTGCCTTCAGTTGTACATTAGAGCTAAGTTTCCTACTGCAACTTGCTATTTGGAGAAGAGTTTTACTTGTAGTTGGACTTTGGTATTTTGATGAATTTAGTTTACCTGTTACAAAGTGTTACTGTTGTTTATGCAGGGATTGCATCTAATTGACAATTGATTGCTACTTTGTTCTGAAGTACTTTGCTACCAAATTTGCAGAGTAATGCCTCATTTTTATCTCCCCCTTGATTTTCTTTGCAGTACACTTCATTGTTCCATAGAGTTGAGGCTCGAGCAGTCTCTGCCCCCATCCAAAGCGCAAATCCTATGACTTCAACTGGACTAGTCACATCTTCACTTGACAACTCTTTATCTGATATGTACCATCCTCCTCCAAGGCCTTTACCTTATGATGCTGATCCTAGATATGCTCGGTTACAAAGGGATGGGTTGGTCTCAAGGCGTGAAAAGGCTTCAAGCCATTTCCATGAAGAAACTGAACCACTTAGAAGAAGTAGCAGTAATCAGGGTATTGAATCTTTGAGCACTGGAGAAAAATGGAATGGAGCAGACTATGAGGGGCAATCTAAAATTGGCCGTTCTGAGTCTTCTAAGAAGCAACAATTGATGAAAGTGGCAGGTGTAGCATATGTGCTTTCCTCTTCAGATGATGAAGATGTTTGCCCTACATGTCTTGAAGGTATATTTGTACATAGGGAAATTATATATACTATAGACATCTTGTTTATGATGTTCTCTTCCTCTATTCATCTGGCGTATTTGTTTTTTATGTAAATTTGAATGGCTCAGATGTACTTTATCATTTTCCACACAGATCTGGTTGTCCTATGATTATGGTTATATGCAGCTGAGTTTGAGTTTTGATGTCTATATAATGTGATGCTTCTCTCTTAGGTTTTGATTAGTAATGTTACCCTATTGTTTCGTACTTGTTTGTCTATGGATTTTTATTGTTGACTTGACTTCATTCATTCATCTGAATGTAATATATGATATATATCCCGTACAAAAGTGAATCCTTCTTTGTTCTATTTCTACGCATGTCTTAGAAATTCCATCTTTTGCTAGTGTGTTTGAATCTCATTGGATTCCCTCTACGAATAAGGGAAGGAGGCCCTTGAATTTATTGTAATAAGACTCCTTGGACATACTGATCTACTACTGAACTATGCTATTGTGTTTAATAAATCACCTCCAATTTGTATGCTCTTCCAACTTGGGCGCTGCTCTAGAAACCTCTAAGGAGAGCTTGTGCTTTTGTCTCAGTGAAATCACATCTCAATAGTGGTTTCGAGTGTTGTTACACGTCACTTCGGCCAAAGTTGCTGAAGATTTTGGGTTTTTGACCCAAGCCAAAGCGAATCGAAGCCTCATTTCCTTTATTGCATTGTTTGTCATAAGGTTGTAGTCTTGAGGGTGTATGGTTCCTTGGGTGAAACCTAATTTATTAGTGTTTCTAGGATGACAAATTTCGGGGACAGTCTCCCAACCTTGAAACCAACCAACCTTGAAAGGAAAAAAAAAGTCATGGACATTTTTTGTCCTGAGAAATAATAGTTTCTTTAGATCTATGTTCAAAAAGGCGTAGGCAGCCGCCTAGGCTGTTTGGGCTTTGGTCCGCCTAGGCAGGCGCCCAGATTCGAAGGCGGTATGTCTTGTTTTTTTATAAAATTTGGATCCCCCACACCTTCCCCCATTTTATTGTATATACTATATAATAATAATAAGTACGAATTAATACTATTTTTGGTTTATCAATAAATTAATAATTACTATTACATGCAGAAAGCATTGTCGATAAATTAATAATTATGGATTAATACTATTTTTTAGTTTATCATTAAATTAATAAAAACTGTTACATGCAAAATGACAAGTGGCATAAAAAGTCTAATCCTTCCATATCATCATCATTATAGCCTTTCCCCAATAATTGGGATCAGCTACACGAATCCTGACCATTCTGCTCTATTTAAGGCCATACCTTTTGTGAGGCCATAAGTTTCCATATTTTTTAGGACTACTTCCAACCACGTTCTTTTGGGTCTACCCCTTGGCCTTTTCAATCGTTTCACTTGAACTAACTTGCACCTCCTAACAGGCACTGTACTGGGTCAACACCACACATGGTCAGCCCACCTAAGTCTACTCTCTCTCATCTTATTGCCTATTGGTGCCGTACTTAAACTTTCCCGAATGGAATTATTTCGGATTCTATCCCTTCTTGTCTTGCCACTCATCCATCGCAGCACCTCATCTCCTATTGGTGCCGCACTTAAACATTCATTTTATGTGCATATTGTTTTTTGTCCGCCCAACATTTTGCCCCATAAAGCAAAGCTGGTGTCACAACTGTACTCTAGAACTTACCCTTCAGCTTTCTTGGTATGCGGCGATCACATAAAGCTCCAATTGCACATCTCCACTTCTCTCACCAGCTCTAATTTTATGTGTGACATCTTACTCAATCTCTCCATTTTTCTGGATTATTGACCCAAGGAATCGAAAGTGTGGTTTTTTTGGTACTTTCTGGCTGTCAATCTTTACTACTTCCTCGTCTCTACTCCTATTACTACTAAACTTGCATTCCATATACTCTGTCTTAGTCTGGCTAATTTAAAACCTTTGGATTTTAGAGCATCCTTCTAAAGTTCTAATTTTGCGTTGACGCTGTTTCGGGTCTCATCGATCAAAACTATGTCATCTGCGAACAACATGCACCACAATACCTCATCCTGCAGGTGCCTAGTTAAGTCGTCGACTAAGACAAAGAGGTACGGGCTCAATGCTGACCCTTGATGTAGACCTATTGTAATTGAAAACTCACTCGTCTCTCCACTAGTTGTTCGCACACTAGTTAGCGCTCTATCGTACATATCTTTCACCAAGACTCCTTTCTTTTCCAACACCCTCCAAACCAAATCTCGAGGCACTCCATCATAAGTTTTCTCTAAGTCAATAAAGACCATGTGGAGGTGTTTTCCCTTCGCCTTAAACTTCTCAATTAGTTGCATAAGTAGGAAAATAGCCTCGGTTGTTGACCTTTCTGGCATAAAACCAAATTGGTTTTCAGAGACAATTGTTTCATGCTTTAGTCATTGCTCAATCACTCTCTTTCAGAGCTTCATAGTATGACTCATAAGCTTGATCCTTCGATAGTTCGCACAATTCTGTATTCTTGTAAATAGGTACCACAATACTTTTCCTCCATTCGTCTGACATTTTCTTTGTTCTCAGCACATTGTTGAATAGCTTCGTCAGTCAGCCAATGCCAATCTCCCCCATGCACTTCTGAACCTCTATCGGGATACCATCTGGTTCTAAAGCTTTTCATATCTTCATCCTTTTCAAAGCTTCTTTCACTTCTGACATCCTAATCCTACGAATGTATCTATGATCTCCCCCCTCATTTATTCCAATTGTTCCTTCTATCGCTGTGTTCTCATTGTGTTCGCCTTTTAATAATTTTTAAAAATAAACTCTCCACCTTTTGTTGACCTCGTCATCCTTTACCAAGACCCTTTGATTTTCATTCTTAATGCATTTAATATGGGTTAGATCCCTACACTTTTTCTCTCTTATTTTTGCTAATTTGAAAACTTCTTTTTCAGCTTCCATCGTTCCCAATTTATTGTATAGATTATCATATGCCTTAATTTTCGCTTTACTTACTATTTGTTTAGCGTTTTTCGTAGCATTTTTATGTTCTTCTAAGTTTTGATTGTTTCTATTCCACTGCCAACTTTTATAACATGATCATTTTTCGCTAATGGCCTTCTGACTTCATCACTCCACCACTAAGTTTCCTTATCAGAATTTCTTTTTCCTCTAGATTCTCCTAAAACTTATTTTGCTACATTCTTGATGCAGTCAGCCATCTCATTCTAAATTACATTGACATCATGTTCAGAGTTCCATTTTCCTTCTTCAACTAATTTATTTTTAAATTAGTCTATTTTCTGATATTTTAAATTCCACCACCTAGTTCTTAGACACCCATTACTTTCACCCCTTCTTTTCCATGTCTTTAAGCAGATTTCCATAACCACGAGCCTATGTTGGGTAGTCAAACTCTCTCATGGGATAACCGTGCAGTCTTTACATGATGGTCGATCTACCTTCTTAACTAGGAAGAAGTCTATTTGGCTTTTATGTGATCCACTTTTATAGGTTATTAAATGTTCATCTTTCTTTTTAAAATAAGTGTTTTCTATTGCTAGGTCTTAAGCCATAGCAAAATCCTTCCATATATTAATTAAAATTGAATTAATACTATTTTTTTATTTACCAATAAATTAATAATTACGTATTAATATTATTTTTTGGTTTACCAATAAATTAATAATTACTGTTATATGCAAAACGACAAGTGGCATAACAGTCTAATCCTTTTATATATTAATTAAAACTGAATTAATACTATTTTTTTGTTTACCAATAAATTAATAATTATGGATTAATACTATTTCTTGGTGTAGGTCAAGGCGGCGCCTATGCGCTTGCCTCTTACATTGCCTAGGCGGGCGCCTAGTCCACGACTAGTTGTTTTTCGAAAATTCCACCTAGGCAAATGGGCGGCCGAATTTTCATTCATTGCTTTAGATTACATGAAGACCATCCAAATTTTGGATTGTTATCTAAGTGTTTCAAAAACTCCAAATCTTTTTTATTATTGAAATACTAATCTGAAGAACTAGAGTGGATTTCAAAATTTTATTTAGATCCAATAAATTCTCGTAAATAATTATTTTATCTGTGGTATATATATATATATATATATATATATATATATACACACATATACAGTATGCTTTCGCAGGAGCACACTTTTTGCCACTAGTGAACACCATGTACAATAAACTCGCCGACCTTTGGAATTTATTTAAAGCATGGCATCTATTAAAAACCCTAGTTTTTTAACCCCTCCTTCAGAATAGGTCTTCCCAAGTATAGAAGTCCCATTTTAGTCAAATGTAATAAATAAATGAAATCTACTCTTTATTGTTAACAACAAGAAAGAAAACTCTTCAATAATAATATTTGAAAAAAATAAAAAATCCTTTAATATTATTCTTTTGGATGATGTATAAAATATTCTGAATTTAGTCAGGGCTCTTTCACTATTTTTTTAAATTTTCTATTGTTTGTAAATTTTTATATATTTTTAAAATTGTTTCAGTAAAATGAAGTCTTACTTGAATCAGCTGAAGAGCTGAAGCTTCCCTTTTCGTGCCAAACCGACGTAGCCTCCTAAGCGAATCTGACAATATTGGTTTTGAGCATGTATATCATCTCTTATTTCACCACCTGCTCTAGCCAGACTGGGTTCCCCTCTTGAGCTTCGAGCAAAATTTAGATTTAGCATGCCTTCTTTTGGTGGTTCCTAATTTTCTGAGTGGGTGTCGCGAGACATTCTTCCTCTAGAGATATAAACTGACTTTTCAGAATTCAACACTGAATAGCTCCAAAACTTAATTCTGGCTCTAGGTCATGAAATAATAGTAACCTTAATCTTGTCCTTCAACCAATGGAATCCATGATGTTTATCATATCTTCTCTTTCAATGTCATGAAGAAGAATTCTTGTAAGCGTTCCATTATTTCTGCAAAAGCCCCAATTCCTCCTCATTTAGATGGTGCCAAAGATGAGGGGTCAACATTGTTTGATAACCAAACCCTTCTGCTGATTCAGTCATTCAGCTACAGTGGCTTCCACGGTGGCCAATGCAAACAATGATGGATATGATACTTTTATGGGTTCTGTATTTAACTATAGGGCAAGCTTTCTATGCTTCCCTTACAGCATAGAAGTTCTATCCTTCCCTTTGTACAACCGACCATTTTGAATGGAGGGCTAAAATTGCCCCAATCACAATATCACGTCTCTACACTATTTTATTTTTAATTTTTTTTCTATAAACTATTTTGACACCAAATTTTGGACGTCTATTCCTCTATTAAACTGACACTAGAAAAAAATATAAAAAAAATATTTTCAATAAAATAAAATGACCAATAAACCCCTGAAATTTTCAAGGGGTATTTTGGTCATTATATTTTATTGAAAAATTATTTTTAATATTTTTTATAGGTGCGCCCCAATGAAAAGATGGCACGTACCAAATTTCATATTCGTACAATTTGTATAAAAAAAAACTAAAAATAAAGTACTTTTGAGACGTCGGATCTAAAGATCAAACGGTGAGTGGCTCTCTTGATCAAAATTGGACGGCTGGATGGTAGGGGGAGGATAGAACTTCTATGCTGTAGGGGAAGCATAAAAACCTTTCCCTTAACTATATACCATGCCAGAGTTTACATTTCTTCCATCCCCACAAGAGATATTATGTGGCTCATGTGGTTCTGCCTCACCTGGTTCATCCCTTTCCAAGTCCGTCATATGGGACCCCTATTTCTCATGTACGTCACTAACTAGCCTGGATCTTCAGTGTCATGTTTACTGGTTGTGACACACTTCAATAAATGATAGGTTGGTTCAATGAGGCCATAAGGCACCATTACCATTTCCCAACTAACAACTGGTCACTCTCCCATAATTTTGTAATATGAGGCTCCCCCATGTTTGCCTGCATACTCTGTCCCATCTATGCATATCTTGAGGACCATTCAACAAAAGTTCGTGATTCTATGGCATTAGCTGTGGGTATTGGGATGGAGTAAAGGGACATAAAGTGTATCATAACTTGTTTTACATCATATTTATAGTTACAGAGATCACAAGAGGAAGGTGGAGCCACGATAGCCCAGCCACCATGGGTCATGGCCATAGTTGGCAAGTCGGGGATTATCAATAAATCGGCTCACCATGAAATTGGAAACTAATCTTTTTTATTTTAAAAAGACGGATAAAAATATCGGGTAAAAAATATGCATCGGCAAAAATACTTCATGTAAAGAGACAGCGAATATATTGAACTACACTAAAAAAATCGGAGTCAAAAAATCGAATATATTTAAAATATTAGAAATTTTAAAATTCTAAATATATATATCACTCAGTATAGAAAAAATTAACAGTAGTGAGGAGTAATGCTTTCACTCTATATATATCACTCAGTATAAAAATGACCTCCCTATAAATATAAATTTCAAATATTCAATGTGATATATCTCTAAATCATAAGATGATTAGCTATTCTATTCGTCAAAATAAGTATTGGGTAGGTGAATTCAATTTTCATCTTTCTAGAAAGAAATTGTGAACCCCATACTTGCTAACTACGGTCTGCCCATGACCACCCGAAAAAATACGCACCATATCCATAGCAGAGAACCAGAGAAAGTTTCGGGAGAATAGAAATAAAAATAGAAATAGAAATTTCATAAAACAGGAAAAAGATATTGAACTTTCCAAAAAAAAAAAATCTGATTATATTAATAGGAAAGATCTTTTGAAACGATTTTTTCAAATTTTGGAAAAGTTGCGTTTTAAACTTCTTCCTGAAAAGATCACGTATTTTTACCAATCTATTGAAAAAGCATGGCTTTTTTGAAAAAGTCACGATTAAATCGGCGACTTGCTAACTATGGTCATGGCTGGGTCCTTGTTGCTCCGCCTTTCATAACCCTTGTTGCACAACATGACTTGTTTTTCATGGATTTATTTGTTGTTCTTTTAAATCGTGTGGGATGTGTAGTTACTCATACCAACACAAAGTTTTCTTTGTGCACCAAGCTGGTTTTCCCTATGTTGGTGGGCACCAACAAAAGGAAGATTTCTCTATGTTGGGGGTACCATGCATCTTTGTTCATGAGAAAGTACGCTATAAGCATCCTATGCATTGTATACCATAGTTAGTTAAGGTATTGGGCATCTATTCTTAAGATGGATGGTGGAGATAGATTGTATTTCCAAGGTTATTGTTATCATTGAAACTATGGCTGAGCTAAATATTACTTTTTTGAGGACTATGACGTGAGATTCTATGATTACCATATGCACCAATGGAAAAGAGAAATATATTTGCAGCTGGGCATAGTTTATATGAGTTGGTGGTGGAAGTTCCATCTGATTGTCAGAGCAATAGCAGTACTGCACTCCACTGCATGACTCTTGGTCCTCTATATTACAATGTCGATGGCATATGGGGTTATGACACAGTTTGGCTTGGTAGGTTGATGTTTGTCATGAAATTGGACTTCCATAAATTTTGTTAGACTTTATGAAATTTATTTCCATGTAATATTTTAGCATGTGAGGTTGCACAGACCAAAGGTTAAATGCGTGCAACGCTTTGAATATTTATGCTGACATGGAGTTAGTACAGCCAGAATGTTTATGGATAGCAGTATGGTAAACATATACGTATGCTGTATCAAAACTGACCACTATGTGGCTCTTGTTCGCTACGAATTAGCCGGGGAAGGTAATCATTAGTTCTATTTTTTTTTTTTCCCTGTTCTTATACTTGGATTGGGTTGGTGCTTGTCTATGCATGATCTCGATTTGGATTAAACTTAGATTGGGTTGGTGCTTGTCTATGAATGGTCTCGATTTGTATTAATTTGTGCTGAGTCATGTCTTTATTTATTTATTTCTAAGTTTAATACATATTGTTTTGTTTTAATGAGTATAATAAGTTGAGAAATATAGTAAGTCGAGGGGAGGTAGCAACTAAACTACCGAGGTGTTGAAAAATCTCAAAGCCTTAACCCATCTATCGATGTGTCAGCATTACCTATCCCATCTTCCTTGCTAAAGGTGATGAAATTAGTGTCTGAAAATGAAGAAACAAAAATATGGAAAGGAGAATTGTTTGCATGCAGCCAGGGGAGATTCATGAAATGCACTGGTCAAGCAAAAGAAGAAATACAAAGCATGTACATGCTAACATTTTTTTTTCTCCGAAAATATATTTATGAGGATAAAGGTTTTCTGGTTTCCTTATTAAAAGAGAGGACTTCTGTGCCTTAATTAGTGAGTTCTTGTTTAGTTACGAGAACTTATTCTTTTCTTTCGTTGATGTTCTCTGTGATAGATAAAGATTGGATTAAATGTGGGAAATTCTCACACTTAGTGTGTTTTATGTTTTTTGTTGGGTAAACAGAGGGTATGCAGACAACAGTTTTCATGAGAATCAAAACTTTATATGTTTTCTGGCTTCTTGATTGAATGGAAGACTCATTCCCTTACTGCTTTTGGTTATTAAAAGCTGATTCTATGCTCAGGTTGATTTACACTATGATTAAGGGATTAAAATGTGATGCAAATTAAGCTAGGGAAATGACTTAAGGATTTTATTTATTTATATTTGTTTTGAACTATGGGCTTGGATGGGATTATTTCATGTGGTTGCGCTTTAACTATTGGCATGGGATGAATTTGATATATTGTGTTGGGTAGGATAGGAATCAGATTAACATACTCCTCTAGGTTTGTTAGGATTTTTCTTTGGGTAGCTTTCAATTAGGAGAGGGAGTTGCATGAGATATGGGCTCCTAGTTTAATGGTAGTAAATACTTTAGAGAGAGAGAGTACGTGGAAGAGAAGATACGCATAACTTTAGCAATTTTTTTTTCCTTTATTTTATCTTATTCTATTGCTTATATTTGGGAAATGGATGTCCCCATGAGACTTGGAACTTTTTTTTTCCCCATGAGACTTGATTGCTAGTTACTTGTTCTAAGATTGAAAGAAGATCAGATTTAGTTTCCTGGGTTCCTTTCTCATCAGGTGGTATCAAAACTGGGTATTAAGACGGTTGACGACTACAATGACTGGTCACGGAGGTTGCAGTCATGAGAACGCCAAGCTATACTGAAGACTGGACAACTTGACAGAGATGGTTGCGTGGTTGCTGCAAGGGAAAGTTCAGCAGAAAGGTGCCCCAAAGGAAGAGGTTCCTGTAGTGTTGGATCCGAATAGGCAAGGTCTTAATGGAGATTGTCATGAACTGCAGGTTGAATATGGGTCAGAGCAGCTGATGATGTGCCTGATCATCCAAATTTGTTCGATACGCGATGGCTTCGACGAGAGCGTTGATGGAGAGTCAGGTGGCTGACCACTTGGAGGCTGACATTGACTGGTGTAGGGCCATCGATAGGGAGGAATCCCGTGATTGACATCGAGATCCATGGAAATACCATCGTGGAGAGTCTGATCTAGATTTAAAGTCGATCTCCCTGAATTATATGGAATATATCCCCTAAAGAGTTTGTAGAGTGGTTGAGCACAATTGAATGCTCATATGATTGGACAGACTTGCCCGGTTCAAAGAAGGTCAAGCTTGTGTCTTTTAAACTTATTGGACTTACATCAATGTGGGAGGATCAAGTTCAAGAAGCATGCTTCGAAAGGTGCGAAGTTCCATGGACATGCTACTATCTATAGCAGGCTCATTAGAAATTTTAGCACTATTATGGCCCCAATCATTGAGTGCTTGAAAGGTGAAGCTTTTGGTTGGACTTCGGTTAAAGTAAAGCTTTTGACCCCACTAAAGATAAGATGACAAATGCTCTGGTGCTTGCATTGCCAGATTTCCACAAGGTTTTCGAGGTAGATTGTGATGCTTCACATATAGGGATTGATGCAGTGCTCCGTCAAGAAAAGAGGCTTGTTGCTTTCTTAAGTGAAAAACTCAATGAAGCAAGAAAGAGGTATTCCGCATATGATGTTGAGTTCTATGCAATTGTTTGAGCTGTTAGACATTGTGACATTATTTGGTGCAGCAAGAGTTTATCCCATACATAGATCACGATGCATTAAAGCACATCAATAGCCAGAAAAAGCATAGTGCATGACATGCAAAGTGGGTGGCTTACTTACAAGAGTTCAAATTAACTATTCGACACTAGTCAGGGGATTAGAATCAAGTGGTCCATCTGCTAAACCGACTTTCATACCACTTGCGGATTTTGGCTGTGAATGGGGTGGGTCTTGAAGCTATTCGGGAAGCATATTGGATGATCCATATTTTTGCCCTATTGTTTCGAAATGTAGTTTAGATGATGATTCCTCCTATAACACTTATGTTATGCACATGGTTATGCATTCCTCTTACTTCTTTATGAGAGCATCTTATATTGGATCTTCATCGAGGAGGTCTTGGTGGTGATTTTGGCAGAGATAAGACTTATGCATTGGTTGAAGAGCGATAGTTTTGGCCACACATGAGGAAGGATGTATGTCGATTTGTTGATAGGTGCAGAGTATGTCAAGTGGCCAAGGGACACTCTTTAACACGGGCCTTTACGCACCATTACCTATTCTAACTAGGCCATGGGTTGACGTATTAGTGGATTTCATTGTGGGACTACATAAGACAACATAGGCATATGATTCTATTATGGTGGTGGTGGATCAATTTTCTAAGATGGGACATTTTGTACCATGTAAGAGGACCACAAATGCTACAATGGTTGCTATTCTCTTCTTTAAGAAGATAGTATGATTGCATGGACTTCCCAAAACCATTACCTCAAGATAGTATGATTGCATGGACTTCCCAAAACCATTACCTCAAACTACTTATTAGTCATTTTTGAGAGACCTTATGGGGAAAAATTGGTACTAAGTTGCAATTCGGCTGTGCTTACTATCCACATATAGATAGCCAGACCGAGTTGAGCAGTAGATATATGAACAACATGCTAAGGAATTTGGTTGGAGAAAATGTGAAAGGATTTGGTGTTACAGCAAGCTGAGTTTGCTTATAATCAGTGTTTCAAAAAACGTTGGGCGGTGCCTGGGCGACCGAGGCGTCCAGGCCGCCTAGCGCCTAGGCAAATGCCTAGAACCTAGGTGGCCCAATAGAGAGAAAACTTGTTTTCAAAGGTCGGATTTTGTGTAAAAAATTAAAAAAAACCATATTAAGACATATTTTAGTCCATAATTCCATGCATTTCAAATTAAGACATTGAAAAATACATATTGAGGCATATTTTAGTTTATAATCCAAAATAGCACATCAATTCATTATCAAGGAAATGAAAGAAAATAAGAAATAACATTACAACACATAAGAGTTAGGGACATATGCAACATCATATGCCTGTAGTCCACAATTCCACATAGCACATACACTCCTCCATACTCCATAAGTCCATAACTCCATATCCAATTATCCATAGTCCATAGTCCACACTCCACAATCCACACACAGTTAAAACTTAAAATTTACAAACTAAAGTTACCAAACCACAATACACAACTAAGAGGAATAAAACAAAAATTAAACAAAAATATAAACTTGAAGACTCAAAAAAGTCGTCAATCATCAGTAATCAGACTCACCACTCATCATCAGAAAAAGTAGGGTCAGCTGCATCTGCATCATATGCATTGGAGTTGAAGCCATCATCATCGGAATCATCTCCCTCCTTGACATAATGGTCATCCTCCTCAGTCTTTTCTGAATCTGCCTCTGCTTCCTCCTCTTCCTCCACCCTTGTCCTCTAGGAAGAATATGCCCTAGGAGGGTTGGTTGATGTCCCTGAGGCCTCCATAATCGTATCCCCTGTCAATCTTTTATGCCCCTCGACTTCATCATCATCTACCAAACCACTCCATTATCAATTTTTTTGATCTGAGGGGGTCTCCCTTATCTCTCTTAGCGACCCTCCCTGTCAAGTATCGATTATACTTGATATAGACTAGGTTATTGAGCCTCTTTGATTCAAGCATGTTCCTTTTTTTCGTGTTAATCTAATCAAATCAAATGAAACTAATTAATGAAAATAAATAATGAAATATATAATAGTAATTCTACAAAACTTCAAGTACAAATTTACAATTGACATAACTAAGACCAAGTAACTAATAACTACTAAATTACTAATACAAATTAGTAAATTGTAATTCATAAACTAATAAAGTAAACTAAATTACCATCTCAAAAGTACTTTGATTCCGCTCATAGCGGGACAAAGTAGTGGTTAGCCTCAAATTTGAATGGCCAACTTTTGTAAATTTGGAGCACTACACCCATGTTGGCTCCATCAACTGACTGCAAATTGATTTTGAATTATAATTGTTAATTATATATGTGAAATATTAAGATATAGATTATAGAATAATAGAATTATACATTATGGAAAACAAATTACAAATATGAAATGAAACTTAAACTTGAGGAACTTAAGAATATTATTACTTGGGATCAATTTTGGTCCTTTGCCTCACCGCCATTGGACTCCCAAAAGACTTTAATCTGTACTTGTAACTTATTAGCTCATTAGTGCATATAATATCTTGGATTTCCGGATTAGGGACTAGCACATCTACTCACTTATTAAATCCAGTCATAATTGTGTCATTTGAGCGTATATCCCTATCAGCATAAAGAAAAAGCTGGGTTCAATAAATAACCAGTTGCATGCAATGGTCGATGTAGTTGCCTATCCCACCTCATCAATAATTTCCAATCAAGCTCATCGCGGCTCACATCATCATATAAAGTTTGGGTTATCTCTCTCTTGCATCTCTCCATTGCCCCATATATGTAGCCCATAGAGGGCTTGTCACTATCAACCATGCGAAGGACTTCGACAAGAGGAAAAAAATACCTTGAGAGCACCCTTTAACCCTCGCCATAAAGCCTTAGAGAGGATAATATATCTCACCTTCTTCCCAACTTGATCTTTGGACCACTTGCATGCTCTCTACTCATCTGAGGTAAACATCTGCATCAACTGGACTCTCGTCGAATGTATGCTATCTAGGCATACGTACCAAGTAACAAATCTCGTGACACCGGGCCTCTCAATCTTGTTCTTCTTTGTAAATCTAGGCATCATGTTGACGGTGAGGGTGTGGCTCTAAATGAAAGTCTTAACTGACTTTGCCTTCTTCATTGCACTTGAAATATCGCTCAAACCGCGAAGAGCCTCAAGCATGAGGTTTATACAGTGTGTTGCACATGATGTCCAAAAGATTCTAGGGTAAGATATGTGCAACAAATTAGGAGCAGCATTATGTGTGACAACTTGTATAACATGCTGCTCCCCAACCTCCTTGATTCCCTTCTCCATCATTTGAAATATGTACTGGGCATCATGGCTATAATCAGAGGCACCAATAGACCTCAAAAGAGTCCTTAAAGGACAATTCACCAGCAAATTTATATGGCTTCTCGTCTTCCTATCACTCCAAGTATTAGTCATAACAGAAACCTCATACTGAGCCTATACATCCTTCTGAACATCAACAATCTCCCTTGTGATAATCACCTCTTTTTGAAAGAGGCTCTGATAGCTCATATGGGGTTTGGGGGTTCATCCTAGGCCCAAATTGGAAAATTGCCTCTACCAAGGTGTAGAAGCTGCTGAGGCGAGAGGTATTGAAAGAAATTCCCGCCTCATAAAACCATCTAGCAATGTACCATGCAGCTCTATCTCTCTCTTCCTTCTTGATTATATTTTCTATAGTTGTTTGCTTCATTGCTTTCTCTCTTGTAAATTCAGGGTCACACCGGGGTAAAAAACAATCCATAGGCCCTCCAACCCGAGGCCTCTTTGGCCCCCCACTCCGAGAACCAAATACAACACCTTTCACCTTCCCCTTAATCTGGGATTGTTCTACTTCTTGAAACCCCTCCCCATCTTAATCACTGTCATCATCATCATAATTGCCAGACCTCATCTCTGCTATGGATGCATGTCTCTCATCTATTTTCTTTTTTACAAGACTCATCAAATTTTTTTTCTCCACTCTAATAGTATCAAGAGCTTTTTTACATCGGGCATCATCCCCCCTGATACCGGCAAGATGTTTCTTGAATCGGTTTATGCCTTCATTTGTATCCTTTTCACAATAATTTCATCTTATGCAATTTTTATACAAAGGATTCCAACCTGGAACACCACTTTGATTAAATCCCAAAGAAGACAGCTCAAAATAATACAAGCCATCTAAAAAATATTTTTTTTTACTAACTTTGATTGCTTGATCTCCAAACTTCCACCTCTGAGATGTTTTCTAAGGTCAAAATCTTCTAAAAAACCTTATAATAGACTATAAAACTACCAAAACTAAATCTAATCTCAATGGGTGATGTTTAGATTGATTTCTCGTAACTTTGAGAAACCCTTCGATCATATGGAAATCATGAAAAACTAGTTTTTTGAGGTTTTTTTCTCTCTAAAATGGGCTCAATGGGGTTTAGGTTTCAAATGAACCTAAAACTCACACTTATCCCCCTTGTTTATTAAAAAAAGACCAAAAAATGCCCCTCAACGATGGCCATGGCCACCCAGGACTGGGCACTAGGCGCCCGCCTAGGCTGGTTCCTTAGCACCTAGGCGGCCGCCCAGGAGTAGCCCGCCTAGGCTGAGCAGTCCACCTTTTGGAACAATGCTTATTAATAGTTCTCTAAGTTGGTCTACTAGGAAGACTTCTACTGCAGCGGTTTATGATATATCTCCTTTGCATTTTCATGACTTATTCCTTTACTTGCATTGAGACTGTGGACCCAAATACTTTGAGCATACTTGAATATATGGAGTTGCATGAGAATGTTTGAAGAAAGTTGGAAGAAAGCTATGGCAAGTACTAGGATGTTGTGAATTGTCATTGTCATGTGCAACTGTTTGATATTGGAGATCTTGTGGTGGTGTATTTGAGACCTGAAGGGTTCCTTGGCACCTATGTAAAGCTTGAGGCTGGGAAGATTGAACCTTGCAAGATCAATTAGAAGATTAATGACACTGGTTATGATATAGGGTAGCCAACCGGATGGAATATCTCACCAATCTTAAATGTTTGAGATTTGTTCGTGTTCCATGGTGATGCTGATCCAGTGGAGTCGAGTCGTCTTCAACCCCTAGAAGATGACACAAATTAATTTAAGGAGATGACTTGATTGGATTTTATTTATTATTTTTTTATTTTAGTTATTATTTTTATTATTATTTTTATTTTTTTGAACTATGGGCTTGGACAGGATTATTCTATATTATTTTTATGGGGGACTAGAGGGGAATTTGATTTATTGTGTTGGGTAGGATAGGAAGTTTTCCATTTATAAGATTAATGTACTCTTCTAGGTTGGTTAGGATTTTTCTTTGGATAGCTTGTAAGTACGAGAGGAAATTGCATGAGATAAGGGCTCCTAGTTTAATGGGAGTACGGATTAGAGACAGAGGGAGAGAGAGTACATGGAAGAGAATGCGCATAACTTTTTCCTTTGTTTGTTTTATTTTATTGCTTATATTTGGGAGGGGGATGTCCCATGAGACTTGGACTCGGATTTTTTTTTTTTGGGGAAGAGATTTAATTGAAAGAAGAAAAGTGTTTTTTCTTTCCTTTGACTTGTTTACAGTCATTATTATTCTCCTTTATTGCTAGTTGCTGGCTTGTTCTAAGATTGAAATTAGGCCGGATGTAGTTTACTGGGGTCTTTTCGTCATCAAAATGCATGGGTTTCTTACTTCCATGTTAGTCACTGGTTATGCACATCTATTAATCATAAACTGTGATGTATTTATTTGAAATTTGGTGAGGTATACTATTATCTGAGGGGCTGTGGAAAACCTTGATTCATGGGGGTCTCACCATCCAGTGAAATGATGGATGACAATGATCCCTATGAACTCTAGGCTTTTTCTGTCCTTTATTTACTGTACTTGAAGCTTGATATTGGCACAATATGCTGGTGATTGAAACAATTGGAGTTCTATTCATCCCTCAAAGGAAATAACTAATATTGATCTCTTTCTGTCTCTGCCAGAGTATACTACTGAAAACCCCAAGATAACGACACAGTGCTCTCATCATTTTCACCTTGGTTGTATATACGAGTGGATGGAAAGAAGTGACAGTTGTCCAGTCTGTGGAAAGGTAAATCATTTCTGTTTTACCTAGTTTTTTAGGAAAATATCAGGACAGTACCTGGAGCAACTGCAAATGTCTTGCAAGTCATCCAGAAACTTGAAATATCATGACTGTAATTGGACCCTAGAATCTCTTTACATGACTATTTTAGCCCTGGTCCTGTGTTTTAAATACTGGAGAAGTATGTTCCAGGATCTTATGGTACAATCAGTAATTATTTTGTCGTATAAGTGATAATTATTTGGAGAAGTGAAAATTAAATTCTGACATCCAAGTAAAAATAAACAAATTCATATGTACATAAGGAAGCGATGTTACTTTTATTTTGGATGACACCTAAAGGTAATTGTTATCAACTTTATCTTAATGATGGTTTTGGGTTGCTGGGCTAGTCTGGCCACGGGCATAGTAATTCACCCAATACTTTGTTTCTGCCACCCAAACATGGATGGCAATACTAGCCACTGATATGGTCACCCTCTGAGTTCCGTTATTTGAGGTGGATTATAAAAAACATGGGTGGCCAAATAAACCCCCATTGGTTTCTATATATCGAATAAGAACTTCTAGTTTCCATATATTATGGCATTGAAAATTTCTTAAATTATTTTATGACCTGTATACTTTATTCTCTTCATAGTTGAAATCATGATTGCCTCAAAGAGCATCAAAGATGCAGCTAAGGGGATGCATATGGAATTCAGATATCTTGGACATAAAAGATTGCTCTTTTTTCTTTTTTAATGTGCGAAAGATTGCCTCAGAGATGCATCAAAGATTGCCCCTGCCCAACACACACACACACACACTACTCAATTTGCACTAAGATTTCCCTTGATAAGACCTCAGAAACTTCTAAAGAAGCTTCTGAGCAATGCATTTATGGGATGAATCAGGCTATTATGCACTTGTTTTGTCCATCATACTAATGGCATCGGAACTTCAATTTTCCCCACAGAACTGTCTGAACTCAAAATCCACATTGTCAAACTCATGGGCTTTCCCCATATACACCTTTACGATATCTGGACCCCTTTCTTATGGCAGGACTAAGTAATCAAGGCACTCATGAAACTTGTAGCACATCTACTCTGGGTCTCCCCTTGTGAAAACTTCTTGAAAGGTGTATGCAATATTATCCTCGTACTGTTCATAATTGAATGGTGGTGTCTTATACCCCTGATGTCATACTTGGTTTCTACTAACCTAATTGGTTGAAAATCCTTCATACCTTTGATATCAATGTGATGAAATTGCATTCAGCATGATGGTGTTCTTCTTGCTTCCCTTATGGAACTTGTGGAAAATTTCGAAAGGTCCCAGTCTCCTGGAAATTCTGGAAAAAAAGCAATTGAATCCCCAATTAATTGGGAAAAGGCTAAAATGATGATGATGATGAATCTCCATCTGCGTCCAGCGTGTTCTCTCTCCAAAGATGAAAGCCTCCGCTCCCCCCTGATTCACCCCAAGAAAACAAAAGCACAAAAAAAAAAGCCTCCCCATAATATCCTTCTTGGCTATGCATATCACCATACTGAAAATTCATTAGGAACATTACCAAACCTGAGTTCAAATGTGGGCTAGTTAATCTGTGACAATCATTAAGGGCATGTTTGATATTGGGAAGGTGTGGCTTTGGAAGCTGTCTTCCCAAAGAAGGTAGGTGGCTGCTTCCTGGTCCCCCATGGAAGCTGCCAGGTTGCCACTTCCACTTTTTAACATTGTTTTAGTAGCCGCAGCTTCCAAAAAATTGTGAAGCACTTGCTGTAATCAAACACAGAAGTGTTACAGTTTCTTGAAGTGGCCGCTCTGCCGCTTCCAGAAATCAAACTTGCCCTGATTGACAAGGTTTCAAAGCCGTGTTACCTGAATTCATATTCCTTTGCATATGCATTGATTATTTATGCCTTGATTTCTGTGCAATTAGAAGTTGAAATCTCATCAAAATTATAGACCAAACGCCTCTTCATATTTATGCATGTTGCAGTCATCATTATAGTTCCCACATGAATTATCAATAGAGTTATCAATTGTATAGGCTCTAAGAAAACCTTATTTTCTTAACGAATTGTGATGCTTTCATTATAACTCACTTGTCAGGAGCCTGATATATTTGGGGAGCAGTTATTTTCTCTTTGACAAGTTGTATTTGGGGTCTCTTGGCTGGATGTCTTGCATGATATTTATATTGTCGGCCTATTAAGCCTTTTTTGTCTCTTTTTGTTTTTAGCAAATTATGATTATATTTTCCTAATAATATTGTAAAGGGTGTGGTTTGTGTAAGGTTGCGACCTTAAAATTAACGCGCACCTCTAAATTTTATCATAAGCATAATTTTGGTGTCAAAAATTCTTAGGATGGCTTGAGGATCTATTTTCATCTCTAATTATAAAATCTTAAACTCTAATATGGTTCTAATCAAGTACAGCTATAAAGAAAATATTGAAAATGGGCGGTCCAAATAATGTGTTGTGAGATACATTATTTTTAGGACTGGAAATCTTTTTTTCTTTTCATATTCATACATCGCAATGTCGAGATGATCAGTTTAAGGGTTTTCCGACATCAAAACAACTTTTTGTGATGAATTTTTTAGGTGCACCTTAATTTTACATTTTAAGGTCGCAACCTTGTATAAACTTTTACCTTGTAAATAAAGCCAAATCTTAACAATTCTTTGTCAGACCTCCATCACCAATTATTTTTATTTGGATTGATGAGCATCAGCATTTTACCCAGCAAAACATCCTTATTAGGCTGGCTATTTGATTAAATCATTTCTGCCTTTCTCTCTCTCTCACACTGAAACATGCGGACATGCATGTTCATTAAATACACAAGTGAAATCAGATAGCCTACGCTGTTCTTTTGATATACTAACTGTTACACGTGCCACAGTCTTAGTAATCTCTTTTGCATATCAGGAAATGGCATTCAGTGAAAGCCCGTGACGATAGAGAGAAACGGTTGATAATTTCATGCTTTTGGAAGGTTGAGAAACACTGTAAATGGAATTTCTACACATACCCAGATGATGGAACTTACGAGTTCGAAAGGATAAACTGAATGTTTGTGTACATCCTTGTAAGTAGTCTGTATTTACCACTTTTAGTTAATCTTCTGATTGTTATTGGGATCAGTTTAAACTAGATTTGTCTGCTGAAAAGAACAGGGCAGAAAGGAAAAAACATGGATCAGCTGTGTGATTTGATTATACCAAATATGGAGTATGTCTCTTTATGTACTCCATTTGGTTAAAGAGGTCTTGCTGTTGTGGGGAAGCTTTATGTGGGAAATGTGAGTTTAACGGGCTTGTTGGATTGGCAAGTATATGAAATATATATGTTTATTTTATTTTATTGTTTTAATAGTGTGATATTCAGCTTTTCCTCTTGTTTGTTAATTGACTTCCATTGGAAATTGTGATTGAGAGAGAAGGGGAAGGTGGCCCAAGAGAATAATTAGAGGGAGGAGTGTTGTAGCACTTCTCAATCGACTTTATAGAAATTTTAGCCTGCCGTAATAGGCATTTATCTTTAGGTGGAGGTTTGTATAAGGTTGCCTCCTTATACTGTTACATAGATATTTCATTTTGGTGTCGAAAATCTTATAATGCTGTAAAATCTCTTTTTATTCTCAGTTTGTAAAATTTAAAATTTCAAAAATAGTACAGATCAAACAGATCAAGAATCACTTGAAAATAGACAGTCCAGATAATTTGTTGCACGATGCATTACTTTTTTGACTTTGGAATTTT